>OX243954.1:12325000-12925000 GCA_945859745.1 Synanthedon formicaeformis | reverse complement strand
TCAAGTGAATCGTCAGCCTGTCTGACGACCTTCATTAAAAAAACTCAGCAACTCTAGATCTAGCCTCTCTAAATTATATCCGTCTGGACTGTAAGTATGTGATATACTTAGACTACAGTCCAGACTTAAATCCTCGATCAAAGCACAACCACCGATGTTGCTATGGACCTCGATCGGTAGATTGAACATATTTTTGTTGGTTACTAAACAGTGGTACCAATGTGCATAACATTTTATTTTGTTTACCTAAAAAAATTAGGATCAATTTACGATTTACAAATTATACAAAATCTACATCAGCTTTATTTCTAAGACAAATTATTTTCAATATAATAAATAATTAATTTAGTCAAGTATACCTAATGATAATATAATAAGTCAAATGGAAAGTTTTCATTACATAATAACTTATTATGCGACATTCCAGCTTGATTATTATGCTGCTCCACGTAGGTACAGTGATACCTATACATAAGTAGAGTAGTCGACCGATTTACAATTAAAAATGGAGGTCACTTAGGTGACCTACAAATTCGTTATATTTACCATGTACATTGCACAATAGTTAAATATTTAGCAACAATGATTCAAGTCCTATATTGAGTTAGACTTCCCACCATACGTGCGTGGTGATATTCAATATTCTCAAGCATACGAAATTTTATATAATTCCATCTTCATTGCTGTTACTGGTCCTCAAAGACTAAGGCTACGTACGCACCGGACGGCCAGCCGCAGTGCGGCTAACCGGACAGTGCGTACTTAGCCTAATACGCTATTTATATTAATCATAAAAATCAGTGAAATCTTCTGAGTTTACTTATAAAACCGAGATTACTAACTAACTGTGTATCTCGGTTTCACTCACCTCAGATTCTAATGGTTTTGCTTTCAGCAACAGCTTCATTTTTATTTATAGGGATAGATAGATAGATAGATGTGTCCTATAAACGAGTGAAATTTCTATCGATATCATATAACAAGCATTAGGTAATTCCAAGTTAACCTTTAGACGAAACTTAAAATGGTGTGTCAAGATAGATAATAAATCGCCTAATACTACATAATTTCAATAATTCCTGAAACAATGTCTGGATCCGTTGGAGCGGAATAAATTGTAAACAAAGGTATTTCCTCTTCCGTACATTGGCCATTATTAGATACCTACTTGTTGGTAATTTTTTGTGCTCTTCTCTAATCTTCCGCTTTTTAGAGGCTGGATAATTGTTGAAAAAGTAAGGCTTTCGCAAAAAGTAGGTATTACGAGTGGCCGACTATCGGTATCTATTATTAAAAAAAAAAATTAAGTAATTTATGGAAAAAACTATAACAAGCAGTTGTGGAAGGATCACTAAGTTCTATAGCTATAAGCTCTGTATCCCAGCTAGCAGCAGGAAACAACCTTATATTATTGTAATATATAGCTGAAGAATTTGTTTGTTTGTTTGGTTGTAAGCACTAATCTCAGGAACTACATACTGGCTCGAATTGAAAAATTATTTTTTTCTTGGTTAGTCCATTTATCGAGGAAGGCTATAGCTATAGGCTATACAGAACCCGGACGAAGTCGCGGGCACCAGCTAGTGTATAATAATTTGTTATGTGTTGGCGTGAGATAAAATGTCTAGTGTCTAGACAAACCAATAATGGTTTAGAGATATTTAACCAAGGCAAATTAAGCCATAGATCGGCAATCAGGGGAAATAAATCGTGTAGTTTTGAAAATTGGTAGAATTATACTTTACGGTATCCAGATTAACATACTAAAAGTCCTCAAGGGTGGGGGTTGTGCTAAGGGTGTAAGGGGGGGTTGAAGGTACCTTTTTTGGGGTTTTTGCTCATATCACGAATATCTGTAGGAATAGCATTATGATTACTTCTGACAAAAGTTTCTACATGAAATTGTCTACAAATTTAGATATATTCATTTTTACTCTACGATCAATACTTTAGGGACTACAGGCTGTGTAAGTTTACAGATATATAAAAATAGACGATTTCAGCAAACGACGTCGTTTTTTTTTTCGGCGTTATTTATCGCCATTTTTAGTTTAGAGTAAGCAAGCTTAGTCATCGGCCTACCCAACATAAAAAACCCCATGAAGATCCATGGAGAATTCTAAACAAAAAAGATGATAATGTAAACAAGGTCCGAGGGTTCAAGATACCGTGTGCCCTTAAGCAACGAAGGGCGTCAGCGGGTCGTGGATGGTGAGGTTGAGGTCCATGCATACCACTGAGGCTGAATCGACGTCTTTTCTACTGCATATACAAACAGGCCAAGATTTATAGCTCAAAAATGGGTTCGATCCGCAAAAAATCCTGCTATTTGATTTTTCGATTGGATTATGTCAGAGACTGTCTCCCAAGTATAAATCCAAGTTTGTGTCGCTTGAAACCGCGAGCGTTAGCCGCCATCTTGAGAAACGCCTTTTTGCAAATATCTCGGCAACGGTGAGTTTTACGTTAAAAATTGTAAGAATCTTTTTTGTAGAGAATAAAGCTTCCCATCGTTTTTATTTGAAACGTTTTTCTGTACTGTTAATATTTGCCGATATATGGTCGATTAAAAAAACCAAATTTTTGTTTTTGAAAAATATTTCGATAAATTTTAGAAATACGAAAAAAAATGTGATAACCAAAGTTGTAGAGCATAATTTTTTCTATACTTTTTGTAGGAAACTTTTTTTTGTAAAATCAATAGTTGCTGAGTTCTACCGCAATTAAAGTTTCCGTCAGATAAAAAAAAAACAGCTACGGCAACTTTTATGAAAAGCAACACAAGACAGAAATATAAAATATAAGTTTCCCATTTGAAATTGCGGCATTAAATTTTTTTTGGTAATTTTTTTTTCGGTAATTTAAAAAAAAAGATTTTCTTTTATTTTGCTTTACTATTAATTGCGGTAGAGCTCAGCAACTATTGATTTTACAAAAAAAAGTTTCCTACAAAAATTATAGAAAAATTTATGCTCTACAACTTTGATTATCACATTTTTTACGTATTTCTAAAATTTATCGAAATATTTTTCAAAAACAAAAATTTGGTTTTTTTAATCGACCATATATCGGCAAATATTAACAGTAGAGAAAAACGTTTCAAATAAAAACGATGGGAAACTTTATTCTCTACAAAAAAGATTCTTACAATTTTTAACGTAAAACTCACCGTTGCCGAGATATTTGCAAAAAGGCGTTTCTCAAGATGGCGGCTAACGCTCGCGGTTTCAAGCGACACAAACTTGGATTTATACTTGGGAGACAGTCTCTGACATAATCCAATCGAAAAATCAAATAGCAGGATTTTTTGCGGATCGAACCCATTTTTGAGCTATAAATCTTGGCCTGTTTGTATATGCAGTAGAAAAGACGTCGATTCAGCCTCAGTGGTATGCATGGACCTCAACCTCACCATCCACGACCCGCTGACGCCCTTCGTTGCTTAAGGGCACACGGTATCTTGAACCCTCGGACCTTGTTTACATTATCATCTTTTTTGTTTAGAATTCTCCATGGATCTTCATGGGGTTTTTTTACGTTGGGTAGGCCAATGACTAAGCTTGCTTATTCTAAACTAAAAATGGCGATAAATAACGCCGAAAAAAAAAACGACACCGTTTGCTGAAATCGTCTATTTTTATATATCTGTAAACTTACACAGCCTGTAGTCCCTAAAGTATTGATCGTAGAGTAAAAATGAATATATCTAAATTTGTAGACAATTTCATGTAGAAACTTTTGTCAGAAGTAATCATAATGCTATTCCTACAGATATTCGCGATATGAGCAAAAACCTCAAAAAAGGTACCTTCAACCCCCTCTTACACCCTTAGCACAACCCCCACCCTTGAGGACTTTTAGTATGTTGATCTGGATACCGTAAAGTATAATTCTACCAATTTTCAAAACTACACGATTTATTTCCCCTGATTTTTCTTATTTTCTCAGGCTAATTGTTATCCTCTTGTGTCTAAATATGTGTTAGATAATAATAAATAAATAAATAAGTCCAATGAGACCCTACTCATAATTTACGATGTCAATAACGTAAAAAAATATAGTAGGTATCAGTTTATAATCAGTGACATAAATTTAATTTATTTCAACAAATTATTAACGCCTGAGCTTATAACAATTTTTACTTATAACAATTTTTAGTACTGTAAATCGGCAATTCGTTACTATAACAATATGAGTAGGCGTCTCTATAATAAAATTAATTTCCTTTGAAAATTGATTTAAAGGAACTGTTCTTTAAATCCTTAATAGTTTCTTGTACCATGTAGAGGCGACGGTAGCCACCTACTATGAACCGTCAATTTGCCTGCCACATTTTAACATTAAAATAAATCCAACTGTATTTACTCGTATGTTTTGGTCATTGTAGTTCTACATTAGTAAAAATCTTCCAGAATAGTACCTACAGTAAATGGTAGTTTTACCTCGAAAATTATCCGGGAGTTTTGAAAATTGTGGTGATTTTATATATTTCGATGTTTCCGAATTCCTCTTGAAAAAATGCTGCCTTAGAAAAGGTTTTTTTTACGATATCGCCTTTCCGACTCATTTTACAATAAAAATTGTTATACAATTAATTAAACTAGAGAAAAATTCCTAAAATTTGTTTATGATCCTATTTTTTATAAAATTCATAGTTTCAGAGTACAAGCGCTTTTTTTCAGCACCAAATGACGTAGTAAGCTCCAATCCAATTATTACATTTCACAGAATTAAAACAGAAATATAAACTAATGTTCATTGATGTTCATAAAAAGTTTAAATAGACAACATACTCGTAATAAAAACTCAACCTTGGTACAGAACTGACAAGAACGTCACTGTACGGGGAAATGCGTAAGGGCATCCACCATATAGCCTACAACTCATACATAAGTAGACATACAATGTCGAATCATTGATTCTATTGTATAGGCGTCAATGATAATTTGATGGGCGTTAAGTATTTTGGCGTTAACTAGTAGGTATAGCGCATGTTTTTCCCTATCGGTTTGTCTAATATCTCTTTGCTTATATTTAACTAAAACTCATTTGTAATAGAATTCAGTGATAGTTTTTGCATAAAAATGTCATAAAGGTCCATAATATTACAAGTGAGATTAGTGAGCAACGCCTGCTCGTGTTAGTATAGCAAATAATTGCTGATTCAGTTTCTAAGAATAGCAGTTAGTAATTTAACAGGCGTTAATTACTAATACCACCATAAAAGAAATATAAACCATTGGATTTTGCTGTCGTTTCTAACATAATCATATCAATCAAAATAATGAATAATTAATTGTAAAAATAAATCATAGGTTCATCATAGCTTTCATATATAAAACTAACACATTTTTTAAGACCTGTGCTCAGGTCAGGAGCTGCACGAGCCCATACCGCCGAGTCCACTGTTAGACTATATAATATACTCTATGGTTAGACTGGTGGCCGTGGTTCGATTAAAAATATAAAAGTATTAGTATATATGGTATATGGTATAACTTTATATGGTGTCCCACTATATAAAGTTGCCTTGGTCAGAGATCAAAAAGCAAACCCATTATTAATAAAGAAAATATAATAAATCAAAAAGTATAATAATCAAAAGTTGTAGGTACCATTAGGTAATACATAAAAAAATATTATTTTTCATAATACAAAAAACAAAGGTATGAATTATGAATTTATGAAATTAATTGATCTATGTATTTCGTTTATAGGATCTCAAGATATGTAAACCAAAGTAAATTGCTGCTGAAAAAAATACAACACGAATACTATTCATATAATTAACGTAACTCCACAGCCTTGTCATTGGATTGCCAGTAACAATATTTGTCCATCTGAGAAGACTTAGATCGTCAAAGGTCACTGCCTGAGGTCTCAAATAAGTTAACAGTTGCAGATAAGTTGTGTGACCAGCTTCTAAAGCACCAGCCACATCTCCATCACCGAAAACATCCAAAGTTCCCCACTGCATACCAGACCTCGAACTACTTGTCCACCCTTTGTAAGCCACATAATCGCCACAACACGGTACAAATATATCTGAAATAATTGACTCTTTATAACTAATAGGATTGGCTGCCTCTTCTCCAAACAGTTTCACAAGCTGCTCAATGACTTCATCTTTGGAATTTTCATTGTCCTCCCTTACAACTAAATATCCAATTAGCGCAGAATACCTTTCAGAACCAGTACTGGATACTCTTGGTCTTTCCATAGCCCACAATATTGGTCCGCGAATGCTGAGAATGTCGCCACTAAATCCATTATTCCTCCAAAAACTGTCACCATACTGAATAAGAAACTTTTTGGCTTTACCAGGTCTCATATCATTTGAGATCTTTGTCTCTCTCTCTGTGAGCAACTGGGCTTCAACTTGTATACTAGATAGTTCATCGGGCCTAATAGCCATAGCTAGTAAGCTACAAATGTATTTTGTCTCTCCCATCATAGTTTCCAAGATTAACTGCTCGTCTGAATATGTGCGGATTTCTTTAATGGGTTTAGAGGCCATTGTTATGTCCGCGATACTTTGCTCCAACTTCCTAGATAGCCTCTTTCTACAGTATCCTATAAGTTTCTCACGAAACCTCGTATTATGTCCATCTAAATGATTCCTGGAACTATCAGTTCTGTGACATTGATGAAGATAGAAAAGTACAGACACTTTCGAGGCGTTCGCTCCACATACGAGACGAACTGTAGTGCGCATTATTTCTCTGGACGTTGAGAAAAATAGTGATTTACAAATGTGGTCTTCCATAGGAGTCTGATCGTAGTATAAGAGTTTTTTTCTATTATCATCGCTATCACTCGATTGAAACAACTCCATCATGCTTTGATCTAGTGCTGTCTGGTATTGATTCAATTCGAACTTCTCTAACACACTCAGATAGTCGAAATCGTTATAGTCCTTCGTACATTGAACAGTTTTGCCATTTCTATGTTGAAACAATTTGTGTAATGGTAATCGTACTCTTTCCGGATCAATTATATCGTCGGGTATAGGTATGTTAAAGTCGTTGGTGTATTTAGTTAAATAACGTCTTGCTGTTTTATCTGTGGGCCTCATGTTGTGGGATCTTATAATTACTGTTTCTTCCTCATTAAAAACAGGTTCTTTTTCAAAAGCGACGTTACATTTTGAAGTTGTTTTGGTAGGTCCTTTTAAGTCCAACACCACTATGTCCATTGTGTCACCGAAGGTTTTCTTCAGCTTGTGGGCAGTCACAATTCCGGGAAGACTGCATCCCAATATAATTATGTCAGCCTTGATTTTTCCGTCTCTATCACTAATGTCGTTATTCTTCTTGAATTGCTTAACCATTGATGAAAAATGTAAAAAAATATTAATGCAAAAGGTAATAATAAAAAAAAGGCGACTGTTGAATTAAATCATTACAAAAATTGGTGTTGTTAGTTGATGACAGTAATTGATGTCAGTTTTGACTGTATTCTTTTAAATTACACAAGAAGGTATAAAATGTTAATATTTATTATTATTACGCAAAAGGTTTTATAGTTTTCATTAGTATTTTATTTAATAGAAAATATATTTTCAGTCTTATATAAAATGGGCGTAAGAACTATCTGAATGTCTCTCCTCTTATATTATATTTTAGAAAAACTGATTTAAAATTATTTTAATACTATGTATTTATATATTTATCACAGTAAGTAATTTAGTTTAGTTTTGTAAAACTAAATTACTTACTAATAATATTATTATTTACAAATAATTTATTTATTAATAAATAATCCAACCTAAAAGTGTAGGTATTGTATGTATGTTCCTCCATAACTGATTTTCATGAAACTTGGTAGATAAATATTTAGACGTACAGGACACAGGATAGGCTACTTTTTTCTTTTTCAACGTGGACGAAGTCGCGGGCGCCAGCTAGTACCTATACCTATAAATACTCAGCCTCTGAATTTTTTTTTGTGATAAAACTAATACTAAACTTCTAAATAACGGTTCACAAATAAATGACAAAAAGGTTATAAAAATTACGAGGAATCCGCGAACGTCCCGCTTCGCAAGTTCAACTTTTATCTGCAAATTGTATGTACACAAACATTTGTCTTTTATCGCTCTTTCCTTTAATGAAAACCGTAGTAATAGATATGATATAAGTAATTAGATAAACATAACCTTCGTACCATATAAAATACCAATTATTACAATTTAACTGAACATCAATGAATTGTTTTTCCTTGAACTATGACTATTTTTCTTGTTAGTACATTAAAATCTACACATAGAGAATAATCATCAGACCTCAGACACGTATTTTATAAAAATAACTACATCAAATTACATCACATTTGCGACTCAATGAAGCAGGAGTCAAATACTTACATTCATTATCCTTGTAATCAAAACGTACGTGGTTACGTCGACAGCGCAGTTATCGTCATCGCCCATTGCCGTGCCCCTGAGCGGATGACGGGAGGTCATTACCGCAAGGCCATTACCACGCCAGACATATTACGCGACCACTTTATGACTCTTTGACTCACGAGTCAACAAAACGTTACGATAAGTTAGTCCTCTTTACCTCTTTTTTCCACTGTAAGGGTTAGCATATAAGGATATCCGAAAGTGGCCACTGCAGCGAACGAAATCTGATCTGTTTCTGAATCTGAACTAGATCTGGATATTTTCAGTTGTCCTATAAGAGCCTATAAACGAAGCCCCAAACAAGCTCTTGAAAATATTTATAATTATTGTAGTTTATTTATTTATTTTGTAAGTTGTTAGTTTATTTGTTTTTCTCTTTTTTTATATTTTTTTTGTTTACCTATACTTCTTACCTTTTTGTATGTTTTTTCCCAGCTCCAAAATTCTCTATAATACAAACTCTGGTATAATTTTTTAATACCAGTTTAACTCGTACAACTAATCAAACAAACTCTTCAGCTTTATTATATTAATTAGATTGCTAATAGGTATTCAATTCAAGAGGCAAAAGGTAAAAGTCTATTAAAAATATTGTACCAAGGAAGATGTCAATTTATCATTCTATAATGAATAGATATTAAGAAGTAGTTATTAGCTTATCTAGTAATTATCAACAGCTAATGAAGCAACGGGAAAACAAACAATTACAATTCAATTTCACACTAAACTCACGTATAGCAGATTAAAGATAATAATTATGACACGTCGCTAATTCGATAAGTTTCGTGGCAACGGGGAATACATATATTTATTATCCTCATGTCAAATGGGAATTCTTTGTAGGTAGGAATTAGTTACTAAAGAATTCCACTTTGACATGGGAAAACTAATATTAGCCATCAAAAGCATAAGCTAAATAATCTATGTATTACCTACAAAAAAAAAACAATAATAGTTTTTACAGGTTGAGCAGGAAATTGCTCCAATTCCTCTTGTGAGACGAAACTTTGTATTGGAGTAATTTAACTCTAGTCATATACGGGTTGAAAATTAACAATTTTCAAGATCGAGTTCAACAAAATCGAGTTAGAAAAAATTTCAGAGATTATCTGAATTTTTTGTATGTACTTGAAGCGGTCTTTGAACGACGGTAAAAAAATAACTACTTAGTAACATTTTAAACGGATTTTTTTTTATCAATTAATAGCTAAATAAATAAGTAACACAATAAACTTAAAATGTATTCCATATGTTTATTTTGTTTTATCTTTTTCGATGTAAATGGTCTTACGTTAAGTTACTAAATTATTTTTTATATCTTACACTTACATTAAAAAAATACAATAAATTTTACAAATATGTAGGTAAAAGATGTAGTTATTATGTGTTAATTAACCACAGCAGAAAAATTAGACATACGTGTACGCACGTGCAAGCCTCTTTTTTAGACTTAAAATAAACGCCTAATACCTAGCCTGCCTAGCCTGCCTAGCCTTAGCATACGCATTAAGTCAGTCGTCTAAAATCTGCACAACATCTTGCAAAAAAGATCGAAAGGTCATAAATTTGTTCAACTAGGTACTTAAATTATTTACAAAATTATCTCAATACATTGCTACTATTGACTAACTAATACACGAATCAATTAATTTTAACGAGTGCATAGCAACCGGCTTCAATATAAACGCAATCAAGCAATAAGCTTAGAAGTGAGGAGGAGATAAGCGCCTTAATAAATTCGCAGCCGGGAAGTGTAAGATCGGCGCAACGTGGCGAGAGACGTGCGCCGGCGCACGTACGCCACCCTTCGACCTGTTTCCACTCACGTATATGACACGATAACGATATTTTCTAATCACAACATAATTATAAAACAAAGCCCTCCGCCGCGTCTGTCTGTCTGTCTCAAACTCAAAAACTACTGCACCGATTTTCATGCTGTTTCCACCAATGGATAGAGTGGTTCTCGAGGAAAGTTTTAGTATATAATTTACAAAGTTACGCTGGCGAGGTCGCGGGCAGCAGCTAGTGTATAAATAAAATGTGGATACACGATAAGATTCTTATAAATAAATATTGTAATGTGAGTGCTATACACATTGTATAGTTAATAACTATTTTTTGACGTTGTTTATAAGATAAATAAATAAAAAAGTTCTAGCGTAATATTTTTTTATTTATTTATTTTAATTATGAAATTAGATGTCATAAAAAGTCACAGTCACTTTATGTTAACTTCAAGTACTTACTCATTTGAAGTGTTAATAATTATATTGGAGCTCATTTAATATAATAACTGATACCTATGTGATTATAAATCTTAGCTTAGTGCCTTGAAATATGCATTTTCCTAGATTAAAAGATTCCCTAGATCCTAGATCTAAAATATGCATCGTTGTCAATCTATACATCGGCATATATTATATAATATTTATAGGACCTTTGAGAGAGAGAGAAAGCGGACATTTATTATACACTTCTATTATAAAAAAAACTATATGAATTGTTCCTTTTTTCTAATATATACCTATGTTTTTTTAATAGGCGACTGAAGCCATCTAAAATCTAAAGTTTTTACTTCTTAGTTTCAATAAAAGCTTCTTACTTAGTACCAACTTAATTGAAAGTAATTTTCTCTTTTCGCCTTGACCCAGCTCTGTCGCAACGTGACGTGACGTGACGTGTCGTCATGGACAACGGACACGCGTAATTATCTCGTATAGTGTGCGAAATGAGTTCGTTCCCATTTAACGGACAACTCCACGCCACCGCCACGCGGTTTGAATGCGATTTGCATCAAAGTATCACTAGGTTGCATTTTGTTTGCGTCTCTTTCTTCGGAATGCACATTCATTTAAAAAGGAATACGAAGAATACTCATGCAAGTAATTGAAGCTGTTGTCCATTATTGAACAATCATCTGAGAAGATAATGTATCCTCTTGAATGTGTTTCAAATTGTTAAATATATTACTTACGTTTATAATAAAATTAATAAGTAAGTTTAATTTAGTTTAGTTTAATTAGTGAACAAACGCATAGGTATTGACCTCGTTAACATAAAAGTACAAATTATTTTCTGAAAAAAATATTTAATTTACAGATATGTATTCCTTTGCGATTTTACGTACAGATTTGATAAGTTTTCATTTGATAGTCCAAAATTTCAAAGAACCAATTTAATATTGGAGGACCTTTAAATTCGGGGTATTCCCCTAAAGTTTGCCAGAAGAAATTACCCCATACCGAACTAAATAGCTTAAAAATTCTAAGAAATACATATGGATGTGTGTGTGTGTGTGTGTGTGTGTGCATGAATTTTCTATATACATTGCTTGCAGTTTGTTCTTCGAAGAATTTTGTTACATTGAGTAACACAGTGCATCTGAGAATTTCTTTCAACAACTCGCTAACATTACCGAGTCATTTCGTAACATTTGTTTTATTACAGTGCAATGTTTATATTACAATTTCATTGATTTGATAATTTACGTTAAAGATGTTTAAATTTTAAAATGTTGCATTAATTTTATTAGTCATTAGGTTATCAAATAAAGCGCACATGATAATGACGTGAGGGAAAAAATACTATTACAATCAACCTGCTTACATAATATATGAACCTTGAACTCATTATGATAATATGTTATAATGAAACTAAAATTTTATGTATTTCACATGTCGCCGTACGCTTGTCTGTTATTCCGCTTCTTTTGAACTTCTTTTGAATAACGCAACCGAGTTTGATACGGTCTTCACTATGAAAAAAGCGATACACGAGGGATATTTGTATAAGTAGGTTATATTATAAACTTAAGTTAATTAAAAAAAAAATACGAGACAGTTTAATCTAGACTAATACTAGTTGCTGCCCGCGACTTCGCCCGCGTAACTTTGTAAGTTACTCGTACTAAAACCTTCCTCGAGAACCACTCTATCCATTGGTGAAATCAGCATGAAAATCGGTGCAGTAGTTTTTGAGTTTATCGCGAACAGACAGACGGACAGACAGAGACATATGTAGTGATTATAAACGGGTGAAGTTTGTATGGAGGTAATCTTCGAAACTACTCAACTAATTTTATAAAATAAATCACGAGTGGTTAGTGAAATCGCAGGATGGAGAAAGGATAAATATTCCACGCGAGCGAAGTCGCGGGCAACAGCTAACTATATAAAAATAAAGACTCAACGCTTGGCAAAAATATGTATATTGTACTTTTGCCAAAATATTATTTTGTATGGTGATCTTTTATTTTTACACGCAAACGAAGACGCAGGCACTCTCTATGGTAACCTATGGTTACTCTATGGTATAACTTATATTAGGTATACTATAACGAGAAAAATGAGATTATTGTGCTTACTTAAAAAGACCTATTTAACAGAAAATCAAACAAAAAAAAACACGGCAAAATATGTCTTATCGTATTACACATAGAAGGAAATTCTAAATTATTTAACTGTTTTATTATTAAATTGCGAACTATTTATATGTTTATATATTAGTAAAAGACTGTCATTAATATTTCAGTAACGTATGCAGGGAAAACCACAGTCGCTTTGCGATTGGAGTATTTCCAAGAAGTCGTTTCTCGGGCCACCTCAGACTGCGTAGACGGGAAATAACCAGTGGGAAGCGGGAGCTATCTATTTATATAAAAGGAAATGTTTGTATGTATATATGTATGTATTTATTTATTTATTTATTTATTTATTTATTTATGTATGTATGTATGTATGTTCCCTTATGGACTCCAAAACCGATTTTGATGAAATTTTCAGACAACCTTCAGATTAGTCCAGCGGGTAATCCTGTGAAGTTTGGTAGCAATCGGACGGGGACGAAGTCGCGGTCAAATACTAGTTGTCTATATAAAAGCAATGTCTGCTATATATTTAATTCGTTTAAAAATAGAATGGAATAAAAAATAGAAATAGAATTTTGATTAAGGTGCTGGTTTAGAAGAAGTTAGCGGAGAAAAGACACATCAGCGACTTTTCTATACTAATATTATAAAAAGGAAATATATGTTTGTTTGTTTGTTTGTATTCTTTCACTGTTAGAAAGCTATATTATCAGCGAGTAACATAGGCTATCAATCAATCAACTTGTAAGTGTAGGTATTATATGTATGTATGTATGTATGTATGTATGTATGTATGTATGTATGTATGTATGTATGTATGTATGTATGTATGTATGTATGTATGTATGTATGTATGTATGTATGTATGTATGTATGTATGTATGTATGTATGTATGTATGTATGTATGTATGTATGTATGTATGTATGTATGTATGTATGTATGTATGTATGTATGTATGTATGTATGTATGTATGTATGTATGTATGTATGTATGTATGTATGTATGTATGTATGTATGTATGTATGTATGTATGTATGTATGTATGTATGTATGTATGTATGTATGTATGTATGTATGTATGTATGTATGTATGTATGTATGTATGTATGTATGTATGTATGTATGTATGTATGTATGTATGTATGTATGTATGTATGTATGTATGTATGTATGTATGTATGTATGTATGTATGTATGTATGTATGTATGTATGTATGTATGTATGTATGTATGTATGTATGTATGTATGTATGTATGTATGTATGTATGTATGTATGTATGTATGTATGTATGTATGTATGTATGTATGTATGTATGTATGTATGTATGTATGTATGTATGTATGTATGTATGTATGTATGTATGTATGTATGTATGTATGTATGTATGTATGTATGTATGTATGTATGTATGTATGTATGTATGTATGTATGTATGTATGTATGTATGTATGTATGTATGTATGTATGTATGTATGTATGTATGTATGTATGTATGTATGTATGTATGTATGTATGTATGTATGTATGTATGTATGTATGTATGTATGTATGTATGTATGTATGTATGTATGTATGTATGTATGTATGTATGTATGTATGTATGTATGTATGTATGTATGTATGTATGTATGTATGTATGTATGTATGTATGTATGTATGTATGTATGTATGTATGTATGTATGTATGTATGTATGTATGTATGTATGTATGTATGTATGTATGTTCCTCCATAACTCTTAAACGAATTAACTGATTTTCATGAAACTTGGTAGATAAACATTTAGACGTACAGGACACAGGATAGGCTACTTTTTTCTTTTTCAACGCGGACGAAGTCGCAGGCACCAGTTAGTATAATATAAATATAGATATACAAGTGCGAACTTATCAAAATTTTTGTTTATTTATTGAAGATCAAGGGACTTATTAAGACAACAATAATTTGAATATTGATAATTTATTCAATATGTTTGTATTCATAAACGTTAGGAGACATTCGGATGAAGGATTCATCACCTCATCAACTAATTAATCCTAATTAATATTATAAATGCGAAAGTTTGTTTGTTATGTTTTCTCTCCTTATTAACTACTAAATCGTTAATTATAAAATTTTACACAAAAGTTTTCAGGGATACACAAAAGGACATAGGGTACCTTTCATTTAGAAAATAAGTAGGTAATGTTACCGAGGGATCATCTAAATATATAAAAAAACGGATAAACAAAATTTCATAAAAAGTATAAGTCTGTTTTCTCTGTATATACCATTTTTATCTCTATATCATTTTTAAAGAAGTTTAATTTTAGTTTTTTTTTTTGTGTAACCAGGTGTTGATTTTTTTTAAAGCTTAAGAAAAAGTTACACTAACGATGTCGCGGGCAAATGCTGTTTTATTATATTTCTCTATAAATTCTGCCTAAAAGAGGTCTACTAAGCCACAAATACGAAAGAAGGAAACAAGCAGATTTTAAAAATTATTATTGATAGCGAACATTCCGTAGCAGTTATTAAACTCAGAATATAATATATCATTGTATAGATATGACACAATGTGCTAAAAATACATAAATAAACGACGAATCTTTGGACTAGCTCAAAGTAACGCCCAGAGCTTATCGTCTTTACATTGGCTTGGTCATAGATAGAGTATTTCAAATTGTTTGCTCTCGTCCACTGATAAAAACGTTTGCCGATTTATCAATGAGTGCAATAATTTTGTGCGCATCAAAAGAATAACTCAGATACCTATTTTATTTGTTTTTTATTTTTCTCGATTTTGTGGAGCTATCGAGATAAATAATGGTAAAAGATATAATAAATACTAAGGTATAAAAATTTCGAGAACATCTAAAATAGTCATTTAGTTTTTAATGTTAAAGTTGTCAGACAGGCTGACGGTCCAATTGATGGTAGGTGGCTACCGTCGCCTATAACACAAACAACGCCATAGGACCTATGGCATAGGTGCTGCAAGTGAGCTGCCGACCATAGTAGGAATAAGGATAAGGGATAAGGAAAGGACAGTGTAATGTGCTCTGGCATTACTTACTCACTCACCGAAACCACCGTCAAATAACAGCACATATGCTGTTATTTGACGGTGGTATTCTGTAAGGAGGTGGTCATTATACTGCCAACTGACGGGCTGCCCAAAATACTGCAAACCGCAGTATGCTCTGCCACTAATTGTACTTTTTATCGTTTATTGATCCAAAAATTATATACATATCGCTGCTTAAAAACTAAAGGGCCATAAAACAAAAAATCCAAAAGTGTTTTTATTGCAAAAATACAATCACAATCCTTCATATTGTATGTTGCAAAAAGACTTATGGTTGTTTTATTCCATATTTAGTATATTTTGATCATTTTTTATATATTCAAAAGTAACTTATATGCTTATATTATCACTTCTAGTATTCAGTTTATTATAAAAGTACTTAAAACATTTAATGCTACTTAAAAATGCGCTTCTAACGATGTATAATATGCATATATTTGATATATAGAATAAGAAAAAAATATACAAAAAATAATTTAATTTTTTTCTATTAGCTCTCCTTGAAAAAGTGTAATTTTGATTTGTGGCCCTTTAGTTTTTAAGCAGCGATATGAGTACCTATATTGTATACTCACGAAGGTTGCCAATATTAGATTTAATGTTTTTCAATGAGATATAGATAGTAGATAAAGTGGTATAAAGGTATTGAAAACAAAATTATAATACTTACACGCGCAAACAGTGTGACGTCCATCGTGTATACGTCTCGCTGAAAGGTACATCACGATAATAGAACGCGTGCGACTGTGACAGGATAGCTCGTGATTGCGTACTTCCTCATGCAAAATATTTACACCAAATTCAATTTAATCACTTCCCATAATTATTTCTATTTAGTAATTTTGACTTTAACTTTGACTCTAAGTAATAGAGTGCAATATTTTTCAAATTTTACTGCGTCAAACTTTAAGAAATGTCTTTGAAACTACGAGTATAATATGTAGGCTTGTTTGCGTATTCTTACGCGTATGTTAATAATATTTAACACTAGCTGTTGCAAGCTTAACTTTGTAAATTATATACCAAAAACCTTCCTCGAGAACCACTCTATTTATTGGTGAAAACAGCATGAAAATTGGTGCAGTAGTTTTTGAGTTTAACCCGAACAGACAGACGCGGCGGAGGACTCGAGTCCGGTTCCACTGGGTACGCGCCCATGTGGGGATTGGGGGGAACGAGAGGGCCGACCATCTTGCCAAGCTTGCGGCGACCAAATTAAAGGTCGCCAAAAGCTATGACAGGTGCCCCTTGTCCTATGTTAAGGGGCATCTAAGGAGGGAGACCGTCGCCCTGTGGGGAGAAATGTACAGAGACGGCGCCACTGCTGCGGGCACCAAACTGTTTTTACCGGATGCTGAGGCTGCGTACAGGATGATACGTAAACTACAGCTGTCACCAACGCTGGTGCAGATGTTCACGGGACATGGTGGGTTTGCAGATTATCTGTACCGGATCAAAAAGGTTTCCAGCCCGGACTGCTTGTGCGGGCATGGGGTAGCGGAAACCGTTCCGCATCTATTAGTGGACTGCCCCAGGTTCGCGCGAGCAAGGTTCGTGCTGGAAAATGACATTGATATAAATCTGAGTGCAGATAATCTGCACAACATCATAGAAAATAAATATATTAGTAAAAAATTTCTAGACTTCTGCAACAAAGTGGCAACGGTGTCGATCGGACTGAATAAAAAAATAACTGGATAACTGGATAAGATCTAATCAGCCAAACCAGGTCCCTTGCTTATGCAAGGGGTAAATGTCAAATTCCCCCAATCATAATGTTAGCTATTTAATTTGATGCATGTTCTAAGTAATTTAAATATACGGCCCACGGGGGTGGTGTAACCTCCGGGGGAAAACAAAAAAAAAAAAAAAATACATACATACAGAAAATAATTCTAAAAATGGTCAATTTAGTTTCAGTATCATGTATAGAGCCTATAAACACGATATCTCTGAAAACAAAGTAAATTACTCCATGACCGACCCTAACAGATTTATTATTAGTATTGATTGATGATATGTAATGATTAGGTCATAGAATAGGTCATTTTTATAGTAACTCAGAACCAAAGATTCAGAACTATCAACGTGTGGACACAGCCATCCATACAAGCGATCGCCTGGGGTTATAGTCAATATTTTAATCAATTGGTACTACTGAAGTTAGTTCATAAGTTTTTTTTTATATTCATGAAAGATATAATTATAAATGTTTGATTATTGATAAAAATTTTACACTGGAGCTGATTTCAGAATAATCTAAAGCGAATTGATTCCTTTTCAATCGTTTCAACATAGAGTTTTCATCGTTACTTATTGTTTTCAGAGTGTCTTCACATTTCTAGACAAGTTTTTTGGTACTCAAAACATCACGCTTACTTGCGTAAAAGGTAAAAGCTTAGAGTATAATTTAATGACAAAACAGAATTAAATAGAATATCTCGTATTACAATAATTTTGTACTACAAGTATTATTTTACGTCCTAAAAATATTATCGTAGAAGTGTTTGACACACTTTATATACACAGACGTCATCTTCCTACACGTAATACAATAGGTAAAAGTCAGTACGGTATTATGCGCGGTCATATTAGAGTCAATATTTACAAAGTTGTACTACAAAACGTACATACCCACAGTTTTATTGTCAAACGTCATTTTAACGGAGCACAGATTTCATTAATCATTTTATCACCGTAAAATACTGCGTCAGTTTTTTTTTTAATGTATATCCCTACATGACGGTATTCATATATCATTATGTGTACTTTTAGCGTGAAAACCTTAAAAAAATGAATTTTTTAAGTGAAAACTTCTTTAGGCGCGTTGGGTATTTTTGAGATGGGAAAAAACCGTTGAACTCGCGACACCATCTTATGTAACGTCATGTAACGTAACCGAAACCTCTGTATATTTTCAAATATTAATTTAAAATAATTCAAAAAAAAGAGAAAATTTAAAAATTTTTGAGATGTGAAAAACCATTGAACTCGCGACACTGTCATGTAATGTAATGTAATGTAATCCAACAACTGACATGTTTTTTTAATGTAAAGGTTATCGGAGAGACCGACAATCAACTTGATGGTAGGTGGTTATCGTCGCTTCTATAACACAAGCAACACCACAGGTGAAGGAAGTACACTGCATACTTTTAGTAGTATTTAGGATAAGGGGGATTAGCAAGGAGTAAGGTGATAGGCTCTGTGCCATCCGTCACTCACCGAAACATAACATAGAGTACACAGTCATGACTTTATTTCTCTGTGGTCTTCTGTAAGGTGTTTACTGTCCCCAGACGGGTTGCCCAAATGTCTATGATTATCCCTGCCATAAATTGCACGAACCTTGCATTTCTCAGCATTTCCCTTATTTACTTGCCTCCTGTGAGTCTAGTCAATTATGGCATGAGCAATAATCAATTACTAATCTATCTTTTATGTTTTTGTGTGTGTATGTTCCCTATGGACTGCAAAACCCTCAACCAATTTTGATGAAACTCAGAAAATCTTCAGATTAGTCCAGCAGGTAATCCTGTGAAGTTTGGTAGCTATCGGACGCGGACGAAGTCGAGGGCACCAACTAGTTATAAATAGAAATTAGCAATTTATTAAAATAAAAAGAATTTTATAATTCTTAATATGAAAATATTGTTCTACAAATCTACAGCCATATAAAACGTTTTTATTTACGATTATAAGATCGAATGACGAGGGCCCAAAGCGGGAAGGCACAAATTGCAAACGAATTCAAAATCCCAGACGCAAAACATTACATATCGACTAGTGCCTCGCTGAATCGCTGTCTTTATTATAGTTATGCTAGGATTCAGTTTGCATTGTGCAGGTTAAGTAGTTGCGCTAGTCGATTCGGAGTTTAGTTTTGATATTTGCAACGAGTGCATCGACCCGAGGCACGTAGGCAACATCTCTAGAACTTATTTTTGATTAGCCGTGTGATGATGATCACCAATCAGATTATACTATAAACCTTTTTGTTTTGATATTCAAGTTAAAATATTTTAAATATATTTTCAAAACACAGATGACGAAAAGTTTCGTCTAATTTAAGTACAGCCAAATACAGTCCTAGGTCTTACAACTTACAGTCCCTAACAATAGAGCCAATAAATGCTTTATTATTATATTCCCCAGAACCACTAATATATATTTTAATTAATAGCTCGGAAACAGGTTGAATCCCAGTCAAAGGTACAGGTTTACTTTTAATACTTCACGTGGGAAAAGAGAAAGACAAAAGCTTGTGATACACAAAAAGAGGAAAGTATTAAAAAAATTACTTTTCAAAAATGTTAAACACATACAGCTTGCGGACCAATTCCAAGTTCGAGTACGTAATTTGGCGCTTCCACTTTGTCGATCGCAATTAGCAAGATGCTCTTTTTTTTAAAATTAAAACCGGTCCGAGCACGTCAAACAAATTGCGCAACTGGAATTAGGTACCTGGTAATGTTACCCTGTTATAAATTAAACAGCCTTAATATGTACTTACTCATTTAGCTGCTTATATTTCGCAAAAAATCACTTTTTTATTAGAGACTAGCTGGCGCCCGCGACTTCGTCCGCTTTTAAATAGAAAAAAGTAGCCTATCCTGTGACCCGTACGTTTAAATGTTTATATACCAAGTTTCATAAAAATCAGTTAATTCGTTTAAGAGTTATGGAGGAAAATACATAAATACATACAGAAAAAAATTCTAAAAATGGTCAATTTAGTTTCAGTATCATGTATAGAGCCAATAAACACGATATCTCTGAAAACAAAGTAACTTACTCCATGACCAACCCTTACACATTTATTATTAGTATTGATGATGAGCTTGCTCTTGGCCAACAACCAGCAGTGTAGCAAGGATAAGGCCTATGATGGAGCGAGCTCACTCAGAAAATGCTTGTTCACTCGAACTTTGAAAAGATTTGAGTTATATGAGCTCGGAAATACAGACGCCTTATTATGGTCAAAGTATAAAATAAGCTATCACTAATTTAGCTATTGTTTGACAAATTAATAATTGATGACCAGGTTTTTTTTTGCATATGAAATAGAATTCGAATCGGATTCCGTAGTGGCGGCATTAGAGAGTTTGTTTGCAGGCAGTGTAAGGGGTTGCAAGTCCCTTACTTAGTACATAGTTACATTTCATTATATACTTATGCTTTGCTTTCTTATTGTCACGTTTCCACGTTTCGAACATGAAATTTATAAATAACAGTTTCACATATTCTTAACTTATTTGTTAGCACGTAGAAAAAGTACATAGGTACTTACGTGCTCTTTTCTTTGTTTATCTGTTACAAATAAGTGAAACACTCCTATGTATCCTCATATTACTTCCTAGTGGGATGGTTCCATTTGCTTAGTAAACTGATTTTCTTAACATACATTTCATCGTGGCTTTTCTTGTTAATGAAACGTACGAAAAGATCGTACAGACAGTAAGTAGGACCTATATATTTCCTTACAGAAGACCACCTGTGATCCTTGAGAAAGTTATTCCTTCATCGTATCCCTTACACCTTATTCCATCAGGATCACGATTGGACCGTTAGCCTGACAATTAAGAAAAAAAAATCTTTTACAAGACTGGTCTTAGTCTAGCTCTGTTGTGGTGCATTCCAAAGCCTAGAACCACTATAATAGTATTTATGTGTACAGTAGGTACACTGGGTATCGCTTGATAAGAATTATACAAGGAAATAAAAGAAATGTCTTTCTTCGAAAATGTAATATGACGATTAAAAGTCTAGATAGTAATGTGAATGTTTCTTGTTTATTTTCATTGTGGCTACATGACCGCGTGACGATGTCAGTCATATGACTGCATTCTCAGACATTTCATCAAACATTGGAACAAATGTTACAAGTGTGGGAAAAATATTTGGCAAAAACAACTATGATTCGATCCTTCGAAAAGTTCTGCAATATCAGATACAACTGCACCCTGGACTCCTTTTTTTACTGCTACCTAAAAGGTAGGTAAAATGTGACACGATAGATACAGGCAGGCTAAAATGAAATGGCGTCATAGACCAGGCAGTCGTAAAACGTCTTCGCTTAAAAACCTTCATGATCGCCAATCTCCAGTAGGAGATGGCATACATAGTATCGTGTATAACTGCTATTATAGTCCAGGGAAATTTACTAACAAATTAAAATTTGAGTCCCTCGGGTGCATTCTTGATACAAATTTCTAGCGTTCCTTTTCCAACGTTGTAAAAGAGTAGATATATCCAATTCGACCTGCAATTATTATTTTATTTGAATGATAAAAACTGCTGAGGATTGATTACTGTTGAATTTAGAATTTAGGATAGGTATGAAATTAATTTCAGTTTTTTTGTTTCCTTCCAAACGTTCTTATCTAAGAAATATCATGGTTTTTATGTATTGCTACGACAAATAACTAACGAAGTATCTTTGAATTACGTAGTAAGCATGGAGTTGAAAAGTTAGCTCTTAAATTACTTGTTATTAGTTAGATAATGCTATTACGAACATGGAAATTCATTAATATATCAAATAAACATTGGTATTTTGTAATCTCAAGTGGTGAAAATTTCCAATAATGGAAGTTCCAATCAATTTACGTCAACAAACATCATATTTTAATTTGTGTTTTCCGCAGCATATATTTTTAGGAAGTTTCTTAAAAGTTTACTATAAAAAATCATCATACAATGTCACATTACTCATCGCGTAAGATATTAATTTTCATAAACAAACTATCTCTAAGTGGAAAAGTGATGATGAATTCTATTAAAAAGTCACGTCTCCATTCGAATAGGGAAGAGTTGAGATAACAAAATTATAAGAGCAATTGGCTGGCGCCAAGGCCCCAAATGAGTTGTCTGTGCCTACGTGCTTGGACGAGTGTAATCCCTAACTTAGTATGCCGACATACGAACCACTCTCTCTGCCGGGCCTGCTAATCATATAAACATTCAATTTTTCCTGGTAAATCGAACGAATATATTCTGTTATGTGCAAAATGTACATATACTTTTGAGATATTGACTAAAAAATATTCCTGAAAAGTTTTTCATTGAGGTTTCTTTAAAAAAAAGCTTTTTTATTTTAAAGTTAGGGTTGTTTTGCCTTTTGCATAAAAATTATCATGAGTATGAGTAATTTACTTTAATATTATATCCTCGGATTTGGAATATTAATCCCCAATAACAGATAGCCACTAACAGATACGCAGTAACACATACTTTGGACTGTGAACACCTATTCGGATCCGAAATAGCTGAGCATGATCCGAATGAGTAGAAATTTTACACATACATTAACTTCCTGCTCAATTGTTTTCATTTCGATATAACTTCGGGTTCTTTAACAGTAAATAAACGTTTGCAGGTTTGGCAGCGCAATTCGTAGCTTTTTTTAATGCAATTTTTATATATAAAAATCTTCTCCGATTATTTCTATTAATTCCCATTATATAAAACCGAATAAAAATTGATCTACCCATTCTCCATGTTTTTGAAGCGCACAAAAACCAACTTGACATTTTTATCATCATCAATCAATACTAATAATGAATCTGTAAGTGTAGGTATTGCATGTATGTATGTTCTTCCATAACTCTTAAACGAAATAACTGATTTTCATGAAACTTGGTAGATAAATATTAAGACGTACGGGACACAGGATCGGCTACTTTTTTCTTTTTCAACGCGGACGAAGTCGCGGGCGCCAGCTAGTATATAAAAAAAGTTAAAAGATAACAAAGTTAGAACTGTACTTAAGAGGCCACTTTCCAACTCGAGCGGCGTACCAATTCCATACTACGTAATTCCATGATTACTCATTAGGTATTGGTCGTAGTAATACATGAAAAAATATGACTTTTCTGAGACATAATATGAAGGTTTACATCGAAACAAAAAACTGAAATTTATTTTATATCTAGTATAATTAATTTCTAAAATGTGCAGAATTTGTCACATTTTCTCTGGTTGAGATCTCGTAAAAAGCATCCTAGCTATAGTGTACATTAAAAATTGGGATGTCAATAGTTACTATCTATAAAGGTTTTTCTAAAATATTGGAATTGCTGGCGTATGTTTCGCTAGTTGAATAAGTGCGCGAATGTGTTGCTTCGCATTCTGTCTTAGGTTATTAGCATTATAGTAAGTTGAGACAACAAATTCTCCCAAATACCTATTACTGAGTTCCCACGCTCGTCCAGCGCCAAGTTAAATTGTAAGTAACATCAAAGTGACCGAAACTAACACTATTATCATGTGACATGAAAATGTTTAAAAGGAAGATAATACCCCGTAACGATAGATAAGTGGTTTAAGCCTTTTTATATGGTGCAATTAAATACGATAAACAAACTGCGTATTGTTTAGGAAAATATTTCTACTGCATTTTATATTATTTTAGTCAATGTTAGGGCATGGCACATTGCGTTTACCGGGACTTGGTCAGTAGTCTTAGTATCGACTAGTGCTCTAATTATTCAGGGCCTCTTTCACCATCTCTGAGTAAAGTGTCAAGTAGGCTAACCGTCATTTAAAGTCACCGCTAAGAAAGCGTACGAGTTTCACCATCTTCGAGATCTTCGAACAAATGAAATTGAAACAAGATACTCGTAACATTTACTCGCCAATTCTTTACTTGTAGTTGGTGTCATCATCAATCATCAATCAATCAATACTAATAATAAAGAGATAATCATCAATCATCAATCAATCAATACTAATAATAAAGAGATAATCATCAATCATCAATCAATCAATACTAATAATAAATCTGTAAGCAAAGCTCTTAGGGCCTCTTTCACCAACTACAAATAAAGTGTTGATTAGTTAGTTTTAGAAATAATTTTCTGTTTTATTGAATTATACACGCGGTTTACTGCATCATTCGATAGGCGATTTTTTTTATTATTATTTTTTTTCAATGTTTAGGACTTTTACCGTACAAACAAAGGTATATCCAAGGGTATATCAGCTCCATTACAGTTAGCCTACTTGACAGATGGTGAAAGAGGCGCTTAAACGAATTAACTGATATCCATGAAACTTGTTAGATAAATATTTAGACGTACAGGCCACAGGATAGACTACTTTTTTCTTTTTCAACGCGGACGAAGTCGCGGGCGCCAGCTAGTACATAATAACCACATGTAGGAGTATTCAAAACACGAAAGTTGGCGAGTACGTCTACGCTCCATAATAAAGTTACTTACATAGTAACATAGTCCACATTTAACACATGAAATAATATTTACCCTGTACCAATATGTTTTGTAAATAGAGAAATATAACAAGTCCAACTTTAATAATGTCGCAATGAATAAATAAGTTTTATCAATTTTTATTTAATATTTTTACATGACTCATCAATTTTCATTAATCATATTATTATATTTGTTGATATTTTGATATCTGTATGTGCACAATTGTGCAATCAGTGATGACTGAGCATTTGTTGGGAAGATGGGTTCTTGACTGAGTGGCGAACAAACTTTATCTCTTTAAAAAAAATATCACAGAATTTATTGCAATTTGCGGCAGTCAAGCTGACGGTCCATCTGATGAAAATTAACTACCGTCGCCATTACCGTCACTATAAACATAAGCAACTGGAGAGGGAAGCCAATGTGCTGCCAACTTCTGGGCTAAGTTCTAGAATTCCAAAGAATTCCCTAGATTTTTAGAATTAGGAACTTATTTTCTACAACACCGACACAACACGACAGTACAAACAAATTAATAAGAAATATAAGAGGTTATAAAATGCAATAAGTAATTTATTGATAAAGAAGAAAATGTTATGATTCGAGGTTACACAGAGGTTCTCACACTTCCCTGTCGGAAAAAACCACTACATTTCCCTTTTTGAATTTGAATTGCTTTAGCGTAGTTTACTTGAGATAAGTATACCAATAATATTATCTATCATATCATATAGGAAAATCCAGTGATAAAGGAGAGGTCAATTGCTCATCCTATGCAATTTTAGAAAGCGATGCTGATTTAATTTTAAATCACAGTAAATTTCTATTTTTTTACTAGCTGGCGCCCGCGACTTCGTCCGCGTTGAAAAAGAAAAAAGTAGCCCATCCTGTATAGAAAAAAGTAGATAATTTTAATCAACTTTTTCGTCCCAAAGAAGAACCCGTATGTTTCCAACATTTCTAGTTAATTGATTTAGCAACCGTCCAACCACCAGCGCCATGTACGGGTCAACGAAGGTGGCCATAAAAATATCTATGTTATGTTAAGCAATTATTTTATATCTTCAAGTAGTTTATGGCTGCATGAGTTCCTTTCAAACGTAGCTAAGTACAGTCATTAAACTGATAAAAAGGACTACGAAGTGCTTAACGATAATAACAAAGTTGTATTTGAGGTCACTACTTAGGATTTTCAAATGTACTGTTAAATTAGGACACAATTTAATTGCGTTGAGGTGACCGGCTCTTTAATGATATTGATTAGTGGCTGAAACATGGAAACTTTCGAATAATATCCAAATATAAGGGAAGAGACGAGTAAGGTAGTACCCATTTCTTTTATTCCTTCTCCTTTTGTTTTATCAAAGTTGGCAGCGCAACTTGCAACCCTTATGATATTCTTCTGCTTTTTGTGGAGCCTCTCAAAATAGTGAAGGTTGGTGATCAGTCAATCTGGAACAGTTCTCTCTGTGTTTTGTTCGTCGAAACAGCTCAACTGGTCAACTCTTTTGTTCTTCTATCACGACTCAACTTTTCTCTTTCCAGCGACTTCGTCCGTCATCACAGCGACTTCGTCTGAAGCGAGTCATATCGCTCAACATGACCCTTTTAGGATGTTCGCTCAACATGACCCTGGTAAGATTACGTATTTGCATCGCGAACATGAGGTACCATTTTTAGCCAAGCAGTTGCAGGACTTTTAGTCACCTTTTGAGTTATGCTAATGGATATTGCTGGTGTTAATGGTTTAATAGCTTAAGTTTAATAATCTTTCAGCCTGTCGAAGGAACTTGCCTTAAACATTAGGATGATAAAACTTTAGACGCATTTTCGATACCTGTCGAGAACCGCACCTCTGCTGAGTGATTTACGATATCGATGTTATAAATACATTATTATATTATATAAGTATGTAACCTAACAGAGAAAGGACATGTCGTTATCCGCTAGTATTTTGAACTAGAGTACAAATTTTCTATTTATTTTTGTTTATTTATTTATTTTTAATTATTAAAGATTTATTTAAAAAAGCAGCTAAGTGCGCTAAGTTTTCTTGCCCACTCCTTCGTAACGACTTCTCGAACTGATGATAATATTAATTATTTTATTTTTATTGTATTTGACTATCTTACAAGCATAGGTATATACTTGCAAGAGTTTATAGATATCAATATCAATACAAATAGGCTGATGGTGATGATGAAATATCATAATAGGTATACCTCTCGCGATACCACATAAAAACGTGCTAAACCGTTATAATTTTTGTTTAAAATTGCTCAACGCTACAAAAAAATCGTTAAGAACTGTCATTTATCTATAAGTTTGTATCTACATATAACGAGATTATCTGCCTAATCTCTGAAACGAGGTAGCAACGGGCGCTAGCACTAGTGTCGTTCGGTTTGCATCAGCCGTGCTGTGGTGGGGAGGCGATTCACTAGACTTATATTTGTGAACGCACCGCGACTTGCACCAAACGGCATCTGACCGCGCGTGCGTGCCCAACAAAAAAAGACGTAATTGAACGAAATGTGTAACGTTTGCACACGTGATGTCGCGAACTCCGCACCGGCCGCGGACCTCGTAGAGGAAACCAAAGCGAACAAAACTTTGGAAAGGCTGAAGAGGAAGCACAACATCGTCACGGACCCCAACGACGAGCAAAAGCAGAAGGAGGTCGAATACCAACCCGACCTCCTTGCAGTTTCAACACAGTACACAAAAATCTGCTATGACATTTTCAAACATGTCACCGCATGGTTTCAGGAAACGAAGGCGTACGCGTGAGTGTTTATTCTTTTTTTAAATTTGTTTTCATTACTTTTAAATTTTCAAACTTCGAACTATTTAGACACGGATTGGCGAGAGAAAAACTATTCAATTGCGATAAAAATAGGGTTTAAATTTAAGTACGCAAAGCAAGTGATATAAGTGGACTCAAATTGTAAGGAAAACTTTTTACTTTCTTCACTAAACAAACATTGTAGTAGTTACGTACGAACTGATAACGCAACGACGTTCTTCGTGATTTATGACGTATGGCGACTGAACAAATACAGGTTTTCTTCGATTTTTCACAGTACTTACAAAACAAACTGTACATTTTTAATAATATTTTAATTCGACTTACAATAATAATAATAATTTATTTCCAAAAAGTACAATATTTTGATAATGAAATTTTACATTAATCTAGTCACACAGTTTTTGTAAAGTAGGTAATAACAGTATACTTTCTTTTTAATTTTCAAGAATGTTTTAAAATTATTTCGGGTTAAAAAAGGTATACTTATTCTTTATTAAGTACTTACTAAAAATTCTGTAGGTAATTGGCAATATGCAACAATATATTAATATATTTATTATCTTGATTAATAGTTCTGTAGATTTTCTTTTTAATAATCTATATACAAATAAAAATAAATCCGTAAACATTCGTTGAAGTCCGAAAAAGATTCTCTTATCAATGGAAGAAATGCCTGGAAAATTGACTCCCGCGAAACCGGGGGCGGGTCGCTAGTAATGAATAAATAAATAAATAGCGTCCCTAATTCCTAATATAAAATGATCTAGATTCTAGTCATTATCGATAGGTATAATCTAAAGCAAAATCGAATGGATTCGAGGTCGACTATCTGTCACGGATATTGGAGTTTCACCTCGGGCTCGGCAGAGGTAAAAGTTTTTAACGCCTATTTTGATTTGTGATTGAGTAAATAAAATGAAATGATACCGCATATACTTACCGGTATAATCTATTATTAACATCTCATTAGAGAAAATCCTTACGAAAAAATTAAATAATACGGTTCAAAACTGTAAAAACTAGTAAAAAAATACTGATTTCTGAATGTAGCTTACTTTCTATATAGTATAAATATAATTTCTACTGTCATTCCTTCATTTCTTTTTTTTAGTACGTCTTTAAATTTGTTTCCGCAGTGGGAGGCAATTCAAAAAACTTATGATAACAAAATCGAGGGTTACAGTTTGATGCTGTAGATCCAAAATTATCATCTACATTCAAAATTTAATTACTTCACTGATAGCTAAAGGGTTAAAGATTTTTTTGGTATATATACGATATATTCCAATTCTTTGGATATCCTTATCCTTACATATTATAAAACAAAGTCCTCCTTCGAATCTGTCTGTCTGTCTGTTCGCGATAAACTCAAAAACTACAGCACCTATTTTCATGCTGTTTTCACCAATGGATAGAGTGGTTCTTGAGGAAGGTTTAAGTATATAATTTACAAAGTTACGCGGGCGAAGTCGCGGGCAGCAGCTAGTTTACATATAAAACGCTCAAAGAAAAATATTACATAGAAAACACACGACCGTTTTCATGACAGAGCACTTCATTTTTATTAAATTCAGAAAATCAAACTGGCCATGTATATCCTTCCTTATGTTATAAATCTAAATGTGAGTTTGTTTTTTACTCTTTCACGCAAAAACTACTGAACCAATCATCATGAAATTTTGCATACACGTTGTCTGGGACACCAGAAAGGGCATAGGGTACCTTTCATCGTTCAACGCGGACGAAGTCGCGGGCACCAGCTAGTTTTGTTAATAAAAATGGAATACGTGTACTGATGCACGTTTGACGCAATGTAATCAGGGGAGTTTTACAATGCAAATCGGTTATCGATTCTTTCCTTGTGAAATTATACTCATTAAGTTTTGTTTGACATTCTCAAACGCTCAACTAATACACGATAACGTCAAAATTGTTTTAAACTGAGTGTTTGTTATTTTAATTATTTACTAGTTCGTACGCGCTATAGTTGGTTTTTTTAAAATCCTACAGGATCCTAATATTTTTTGAAGGATAAAAAATATTCTATATTTTTATCCAGGTAATAAATAAACTATCTGTGTACCAATCCAATCATCCAAATCAATTCAGAAGTTTTTGCGTGAACAAGGAACAAACATCCATCCTAACAAACTAGCATTTATAGTATTAATATTATTATATTTTAGTAGGATTAATATTATTTTATTTTAAACAAATTTTCCCTTTCACATACAATTAATAAAATATTATTAATTACCACTTAGGGTCTAATCCGTAAAATGATATAAAAGTATTAAAAAAAATTCTAAGTCGAAAAAGTTGGAGTATTTTTATGTATTTTTATTTTTTATGTGTTTATGAACGCAGAAACTATATATTTAATTCCGTTCTTACTTTAAATTATTCGTGTATAACAATAAAAGAAGCCGAATGGTGATTTATCAATGACAATGTCGTGAACAGATTGTGATAAGTGAAGACAGAAAGACAAACATGTTTGTTTCAATATCTTTCTATTATTCTACTTCAAAACACGATATCTGATTCAACAACACTGTGATACGTAGTTTTTCCCTTCGTAACAGAAAAAGTTAAATTTTTGTACGTAAAATTATACATTAACTCACCTTAAAAAACTATGTTTTATCTTCATAGAAATACTTGAAGGCAGCGATGGCCCAGTAACTGAAACGGCTGACGTAGATTCGAATACCCGTCGTGCGTATTTCTTTGAGTGTTTTTCGCTCTAACAATCAGGGAAAACAACGCGAGGTTGTAAAAAGAATAGCAATCTTCGAAAAATTCATACTAATACTAGCTGCTGCCCGCGACTTCGCCCGCGTATAAAAATAGATAAAAACCTATTCTCAGACCTACCAAGTGTACATATAAAATTTCATCAAAATCGGTTTAGCCGTTTCGGAGTAGTTTGGCAACTAACACTGTGACACGAAAATTTTATATATTAGATTATAAATGAGAAAGTATTAAATCTGTGTCTGTTACTTTATTGCGAAATAGGTGACATAGGACATAGGGTACCACATACACATTGGTATATGTCCTTTTCTATATCCCTGATAACGTGTATGCAACATTTCACGACGATTGGTTGAGTAATTAAGGCGTGAAAAGGTAACAGACAGACAGAGTTACTTTCACATTATAATGTTAGTGTGAATAGAAGCATAATATCATAGATATAATACTATAACTACGTAGCAACTGACATACCTCTGAACAAGCCTCTAATACCTATATTTAAGTCTTATCAGCCAATGTCATCCTAATACATGTCAGGTGTCAATGATAACATAGAGGTAACATGACAGTTCGGCATAATAAAAAATCGCAAAATCTCATGACGAAACTGGATTTCAAGCCTGAAGAGTAGTTTAGTAGGTATATTAATTCCATATGTATAATTAATTGAATTTTAAATGTACTTATCACATCAATCATCAATCAATCAATACTAATAATAAATCTGTTAGGGTTGGTGATGGAGTAAGTTACTTTGTTTTCAGAGATATCGTGTTTATAGGCTCTATACATCATACTGAAACTAAATTTACCATTTTTAGAATTTTTTTCTCTATGTATGTATGTATTTTCCTCCATAACTCTTAAACGAATTAACTGATTTTCATGAAACTTGGTAGATAAACATTTAGACGTACATGACACAGGATAGGCTACTTTTTTCTTTTTCAACGCGAACGAAGTCGCGGGCGTCAGCTAGTTGTTTATAAAATTGGCTAATTATATTGTAAAATGTGCGCTCACCTCATAGACTAATTTAAACAATGCTCTGTCAAAAAATATAATTTAATATGTCATTTGTATACGAAAATACTTGCTAAATTCGTACTATAAAATGTTAAAGTGTGCCAAAATGCATTCATGCCTGAACCGTCTCAATTTCAAACAATTCTTGCGGTTCCACTTGAAACTCGTACTCGCCACACATCTCATATTAAAATGTTAATCAATTTTAAATTTATAAAACACTTGCTGTTAAAATTAACTGTGAAAATTAACACTTTATTGCTCATAACCTGATGGATGTCCATATTACTTTTTAATTCTGTAACTACTAAATAATATATTTATTTATTTTTTGTAAAATTTATAAAACTTTGCTGTTATTATAGTATTTCTGTTAATTTTTTTACTAATCTCATCGATGGCTAATCTATTCTATAGGTTTCTTTCCTAAGACCAGACCTGTATAAAAAACATATAAAAAACATTTGATAAGATTGGTGAAGACATTTGTCGATATTTTTTTCAAAAAAAAAACAGTTATAAATATAAAACACACACATTGTCCTACCGAGTTTGTTATAATATTCTGAACTCGTACTAAGTTTAAATTATTATTATTCAAGAAATATAGAACACTAAACAATAAATTGATAGAATAGTAACATTTTAAATATTTTTGTTGTCTATTCTATATTGATCTATTCAAGGTTCTAAAAATATTGGTAACCTTTGGCGTGTCTATCCAAAATTAGCACGTTTTTCACAATATTGATTCACAAATCACAAAGCGTAAGGTCGTTAAACCTAAATACATAATTGTTACAAGACACGGTCGCAAGTCGCTTTATTCGTAGTATTACAAGCCCACACACCGGCATTGTTGGCACGAAACCTTCGCTAATACTCGACATCATTTGCTACATGTATATAATTAGGTATGTACACATCATATAATATATACTCATTACTGCATAATTATCTATATAAAAAATTCGTTTGTCCAGATCACCTGAAAATTTGTATATATACACGTCCGGAGTATACAGAAGGACATACTAGGGTACCTTGCATCCAGAAAAAAAATTCATCGCAGATATATTAAAATATATGGTGTTTTTGTTAAAATACGTTTAAAAAATTAATTATATTTGCATTTATTTTAAAGAGAAAATGCATCTGTGAAATTTTGTACGCAAATCATACAATAATAATTGCGGCATGGTTACGGCGATTTTAAGAAAATAAAAAAGAAATTTTACATGACTCGCATTAAACAACTTTTAAAACAAATAATTCACTTCGATTAACTAACACGAAGTGACATTACACGTGAGGTCTCGTACGTCTTACACAATTTCGAATGAAATACAAAAATGTATGGCATTAAAAACATATAATATTACACTTATGCACTGTAAGTTTTCTCGAACAATTTCGAAACATGTTTCGAAATATATTATGCAGTTTTCACTGATATATTTTTCCCAGAGATAAAAATTGTTCTAACAAAATCAATATTGTAATGGAATATACAAGTATATAATAGAGAAAATATATTTTCCTCAATTTTACTGGACAAGCCGGCTTGCGGCTGATATCATGTCCTACAAAAAGAATTTTAATAAAAATAATACGTACTATCTATCATTTACGTATTGTTCTTATCCTGGAGTTATCATTTACTAGCAGCGACACTTAATGGCCAAGGAAATTATTGTTATTTTTTTAAATAAAAGTTTATGTATATTACCTATATTATAGGTATTTGAATAAATTACTAATAATACTGTAAGCCTTTCCACACCAATTATTTTACATATCTTGGTTAAAAAACAACAGATTTCAGGATTTCCCTATTCTTTTTAAATGTGATTCATTACTTAAATTAACCTTTTCCGGTTGAAATTAAATATACGTACACTCATCGAAACAGGTTACTGCCCACTTATAATTAACTCCGTTATTTTTAGCTGGAACTCAATTTCTCACCACCATATTTGTGCGTCTTTAAATGTCGTTCTTACCATTGCAGTAATGTTATTTCTTAAACATCTGTAGTGCCCGTGAGATCTACTGATAAAACGACCTCCATCATTTTTATTGATTGCGTTAAATGATTCATACTTTCATATAAATAATTGCAATATTTACTCAAGATTTATTGTGTCCATATAATGAGATAAAATTCTTATAATTAAAAGATAATTAATTGAAAATAATATGAGTAGGTAAGCAGTTTCCTACTCAATTAAAAACTAAATAAGAAGCCAGTACAAAAAAAAACGATAAAGAAGTTATTTTCTTTTATTTTATTTTATTATCTATATAACAGCATTAAGTATATAATAAATTAATTGCAGTCCTCTCAAATACACTCAGAAGCTTTGATTCAGCATTTAATTTGAGACTACAAGATATACAAATTATTAAAAAAAAGAGCTATAAATAATTGTCCACATCTCATCTCATCACACAGGTCAAGTAACTGTCAGCTGATGCGTGTAACGTCATTCGACCTTGTCACAGTGACGTTAATCGCTTACGCTTCTGCTTAACAGATGTTTAAAATTAGAACCATTTATTTAATATTATGGTTTATACTTTATACTACACGTTGTCATTTTGTTATTATTATCATCATCATCTCAGCCGCAGGGCGTCCACTGCTGCCTATTCTATAATTTTCCAATAGAGTATTTATTGACTCGGCCACGCTTCGCTGTGGCATACGCGTGGGATGAGCGCGCTACTGGACAAGTGGACACTGCTCATCATTATTATAATTATCTAAAACTAGCTGCTGCCCGCGTATTCGCCCTCGTAATTTTGTAAATTATATACTAAAACCTTCCTCGAGAACGACTCTATTCATTAGTGAAAAAGCTTGAAAATCGGTGCAGTAGTTTTCGAGTTTATCGCGAACAGACAGACAGACAGATGCGGTGGGAGACTGTTTTATAACATGTAAGGATAAAAGTAGCCCAAATTACTCCTATAAACATTAGCTATCTCATCGAAGTTAAAGCCAATTAAAGGTCTCATCAAAATCGGTCCGAGATTAGCCGGAACAAACCAGACAGACAAATTTTTAAGATTTTTTTTTGCTATATAGGTAGTACCGTTATTATAATTATATAGTTTGAAATACGAGTACATTTAGTAAGAAGCCATTATTTTGACATTACAAACAGACACTAAATTTTATTTATTAGTAGATTTATATTCACAATTTATGGAAGCTTTTTATTATCAATCAATATTTTTATAATAAATCTGTAAGTGTAGGTATTGTATGTATTTATGTATGTTCCTCCATAACTCTTAAACGAATTAAATGATTTTCATGAAACTTGGTAGATAAACATTTAGACGTACAGGACACAGGATAGGCTACTTTTTTCTTTTTTAACACGGACGAAGTCGCAGACGCCAGCTAGTTACATAATAAGTCTCCTTTATTCATACTGTGTGTTTGACGATCGTTTTGCAATATTACAAGTTGCTGTGAACGCTCCAATGACGTCAATTAGCGACCTTTTAATTACCTTTTATTTTTATTTTCAAGCAGTTGTTCACACAAGTGTCTAGTTTCTTTTCTACATTACAAAACAGCAAAACATATTATAAATTTTCCTTCTTACGAAATTGCTTCTAAACTATCCAACGGATTTTGATACGGTTTTCACTAATGAAAGGACGATAATTCGCAGAACAAAATTGCATCCTTGCATAGCCAGAGCTGATCACTAGTCCCACATAATAAGATCAGGATGACTTTATAAACCATACTATAAAATAATTATATAGTTAATCTGTAAGTAGTGAAAATAATAATCAATATAATAATACGTTAGGTGTTAGCTTTTTTTCCAACACTCATTATCATTACAATTTTTAGTACATAATTGTCATTAGTGAAGGTTACTATTTTTATATTATGAATCTCAAAAAAAATCGGACTGTACATTCAATGAGGTTTAATTTTCTATGTGAACCTAAACTTTTTAAGTTCTGTCTGTAGTAGTAGTACTGATAACGGATATACTAAAGAAGGAGATTAAATAAAATACTGTAATTCCGTGTCTTTCTGTTGCGGTTTAAAACAGGCGCCATTTAATGAACTAGCCCTTGACCGCAAAAATTCGCAAGCGTCGTCTGTAAATATTTTTAAAGTAAATTAAACCTTATCACTTCCACACAGAAATTAAATTTAAAAGCCCTTTTACTATCACCTTGTTTTAATTGTTTTAAAACACAGTAGATATACGTGATTTATATTTTTGTTTAAATGCATTGTTGCAGTATCATTTTACTATTTAACTTTCAAATTTATGATTGAAAATTAATAATATTGAATTATAGATGTCATAGAATATCTAATGTATAATAAACATATCTAATGTATAATAAACATAATTCCAACAAGAATAAACTACAAAACTTTATTTTTTGAATTCTTATAACTTTTATAATATATATTTATATTGAAAACTTTTGATAAAATTCAAAGCTTTAACCATAATTAAGCTTGTTAAAACCGAGTTCTGCGTACTACTTCACCCTTGGCTCAGATTAAATAAGAGTTACCCCTTGAACGTTCCTTGGACTTCAATGAGTTATTTGAAAAAAAATTGCAGAATTGATCAGGTTCGTTCACGAGTTTTACACTTAGCAACATATAGAATAAACTTTTATTTAAGTAAAATATATATTATTATATTGTTTTTATCTTCCATTGTGCCTGTGTCCGTTCGTGAATGTTTTTCGGGATCTATTTAAAAATCAACGCTACCCTGTTCTTAGAAACCTTAGCTTTTATGTTGATACAGGAGTTCGCAGTGCACGCGTATCTAGTGCATGTTTCGTGTTGCAAGCACTCATAACGTCATTTATTTATCTGTTATCATTCTGATTGTGTTATTATTGTAGTTCTTTATTGTACAATATCTATTTGTACAATCCTTCATAAAAAATGTACCAATTGCATAATATCAGTGGGTACTTGTAAAATGACGTATCTTACAAGTACCTACCTAAGCTATTCCATTTCAATCCAACTATAACAAAGCAATATTCAAAACGAATACTGATATTGCGGTTACATTTTATTAGCAATACTTAGTGCTAAGACAGACATGCCTTATCTTGTTCAGTTTTTTCCTCGCTCATTCATCAATCAACTTTCCGACGGTCATTAACCCAACATTAATGACACTAAAACATTATCTCACATTATTCGATTATAGAAGGTATTCCAAAGGCATTAGTTTCGTTTTTGAGAATACAACTTCTCTGCCCGAAAGTTTTCACCATTAACTATTGGTCATCGCCTTTGTACATATTGTAAATCGAAACTATGCCATAGGTTTTTTTTTTTTTTTAATTACAACCTACTGTGTAATAAACTATTAACACTTAAAGGTCATCGTCCCACATTGCATTGCCAAAATAAAGTCTTCAATAATTTAGCCACTTGATAGCTACTTTGTTTTTTTTTACTTGCTGCCCCCAAAGAAGCTTGCTGGAGGTAGTTGACAATTTTCATTGATGCTCGCTAGTATTCTCAACCCTTTAGGTAAATGCGAAAATGATTTCGTTTCCTTAACTACTCAACTAACTATGATGAAATTTTGCATACACGGATACAGAAAAAACATCATCATTCAGAAATATATTATCTACTATTCCCGAGCGAGGATCATCTAAAAATAAAAAATAAAGAATTCAAAGCCTCTAAGGTTTTAATATCTGAGAACAGGAGACGCGGTCGAATTGGTGGGAAAAAGTTAGTTAGCTATAAAATATAATAATAAAGAAATAATACCCGAAGGCTAGAATAAATAGGTACCATTGATGAATACAAACATACTTAAATATTCTCTATAATAGTCAATTGAGTTGATTGGGAAGTTCAGCTCCGTTGACACGACCTGAATATCTTTTATGTGACCAATGTCTAAATCATTAAACTATATTCTTTTCGGTTCATTTTAGAAAACACCCTTGACACATAATTATCTATAAAAACGTGGAGTCTCTTGAAACAGTTAGTATTATATATAGCAAAAAAACTTTGATCCTTTGATTAAAAAAAAAATTGAATGTAGATGATAGATATAGATGATGATGACAGCTACAGCATCAAACTTTTCTGAATTTTGTTATCATCACTTTTCTGAATCGCCACCCACGTGAAGCAAATTATTCTTCACATCAAAAAACTCATGTGCAATTCTACTCTGAAAGGGTATCTGCAAAACTAATGAATTATTCAAACGTATTTCTTCCTTTTGATGCCTCAAATCGGATTATAATGTTTAATTCATTTTTTAAATTATTCAAACTTTTTATATACTTAGTTTAATTTTGTTTTATTCTTTCACAAAATTAACTACATACCTATATATATATATATACATATCTTACCTACTGGACTGAATAATAAAATAAGAGTTATCTTATCACTACATATTATAAAACAAAGTTCTCCGCCGCGTCTGTCTGTCTGTCTGTTCGCGATAAACTCCAAAACTACTGCACCGATTTTCATGCTGTTTTCACCATTGGATAGAGTGGTTATCTCGAGGAAGGTTTTTAGTATATAATTTACAAAGCTACGCGGGCGAAGTCGCGGGCAGCAGCTAGTGGTATATAATATTATACTAATAAAATCGGGGGATTGATTTTGATGATGTACTTAGCTGTTTTTCTATCATCTAAATCTGAAAATTTAATATCGATAGCTGAAGGATCAAAGATATTTTTGGTACCATAATACTTAATATATTCGAATTTGTTGAATAAGATATACGTATACTATAATATGCACAAAGAAAATATTACTCTGTGTGTCCACGACACAGCCACACCCGCAATTTTTAAACATGACTTGTCGTGCCTTCTTCATTAATCTCGTCTAGAGACAGAAATACGTGATTTTTCTTTTACTAACATGTGATTATTCGTCGTTAACACAATATTTTACTTATTAACAAGTTTTTCGTGACCGGATGTACTTTTTGCAAATCCTTATTTTTCTGCAGCAATAACTTCGCGGATGTTTATGTAACCCGTATTATGATAATTGATAAATAAATATTTTGATTTTGACTTATGCCCGTATTACACAAAAAGCTTCGCGATGGTCACGTCACGTCACGTTCATCAACTACCATGAGTTTATCAGAATAGGTAAAGATCTGTATATGTATGCGTTTGACGACCCGTCAATTTTTTTTTATTTTTTTAAAAAGGAAAAATAACAGAAAAAAGCGTCATTATCAATTGATGATAACCTTTTTATTAGGATAAAGATTATTGTTGTTCAGCCAGATTTAAGTAAACATGTTTACATAATAACAGTTCATGTAAAGTGAAGTTATATAATTTCGTGGTTTAGTTATATATAACTTGGGGGTGAATAAATAATAGACGCCACATACTATGTACACGATTTATATACAATAGCTTACAATACAATACACAATGTACTGCACTGGTCTCCGTGTCAGCGGTTTTTTTTTAAAGAACTAAAACGAAAAACCAAAAAGTTTCCTACACGAAATTCTCCACAACCTCATCATTTACATACGTTATTTTGTATTAATACTAAAATTAAAAACTATATACATATCTTAAATAAAATTATTTTAATTTCTATTGACAAGACTATTATTAGCAAAAGAAACCCAATATTATTTTGTATACTTCTTTTAATCTAGTGATTTTGGCTAGAGTACCTAAGTTATGGCATTGAATTTCTCTGTATGCTACTAAGATTTTGTCCCGGGAGTTGTCATGTGTACTTTTTTAATTTATCCAAGTAATCTCTGTTTTATTTTGCAGTATAGCCACACGGACAAGCCAACCGTTTCACGTGGCACTGGCTGCATTAGTGCTGATCGCATGGCTGAGTGGTTCAAACGAAAACGCCAATATCCGTGGCTGGAGGGCATTATACATCGGCGCCGTAGCCACGCATTTAGGCGCGCAGATTTGGATGACACTTGTCTCTGGTAAGATTATAATTTATAAGATAATCATCTTTTTCTCCTACATATAGTGTGAATCCTAATTATGTTCGCGAAAATAATTGGGATTTCACGAAGGAATCCCAATTATGTTCGCGTGATTAGATATATCTTGTTGTGGTTTCTTGTGTATTGAATTTTAGTACTCCCAATAAAGTAGCTAGTTTCTGTAGCTGTTGTTTTTGTATTGTCACTATGGTAAAAAAATATTATGTAATGTAATTTTATTATACTATTTGACAGACTACTCTATCCTCTTTGCGGTTTTATTTCCAATCCAAGGCAACATGCACTCGTTAAGCAGTAAACTCGAAACTAATCAACTTTGATATTCAGCAATTAAACAATTTATGTGAACGCAGTTTAATTACATATTTAATTAACTATTAAGGGCTAAAGACAGCTCCTAATGACATATCGTAGGGACAAGAGTATACAGCATAATCCTTTTTATTTATTTGCTAGTTTCTAGTTTAAATATATTATAGGTAGAACTGTCTAAGCACATTTATTTTTACATTTTTTTGTAAATTGTAATTATGTTAAAGATCTACTGATAAATCATTTACATGTATTTGTAAGTAGAAATAAATACAGATACACGTAATAAATTATTCCCATTTGAAATTTCGCCTCAAAAGTCGCCAAATAATTAAATAGGTAGTTATGTTAGGCGTAACATTAATTTATTTTTAATATGTTATTTTTTTGGATTAATTTAATCTTAAGTATCAAATAATTGACCATCAATTCCCTTTCACTGTACAATGAACAATTTTATTGTACAACTTGTAAAACATCTGCCAATCACTATAACGGACGGCCTCGTGTCTGAAGGCTTCAATAAGTATAATATAATAAAATTAATGCTAATTCCATAATCCCAATTGACCTTTTATTGCTAATTTACAACATCGCTGACATAAATATTATACACTTAATATTTTATTTATGTTTTATTTATTTATTTGCAAAACAGTGAACATAAATTCTTGAATAGGTTTAATTTTTAAACACTATTTCATTTTTTTATGTAAAGGTCGTCAGACAGGCTGACGGTCCACTTGATGGTATGTGACTGCCGTCGCCTATTAACACAAGCAACGCCACAGGGGCTTCAAGTTGAAAAAAGGTCTCAGTGTCTGACTCGTATTTTTTTTTAGAGAAAGCAACTCAATGATTTAAAAATAAACATTATACAAATGGAGAAATTTGTCGGCGAAATTGACACGAAAATAATTGTCGGATAAAACCGACTCTAGCGGATAAAGGGTTAAAATACGAACAGAACAAATAAACGTTGAATTTAATATATACAAATTGCGATAACTTCTAACTTGGGCTCAATAATAGCAAAAATGTTTTACAATGCCGTCAAGCCGAACGAGGGGAGATGTATCTACGAATTGGTTTGACCTTTGGTTCATCTGAGTTACGTCTATACTATACATACGTGTAACATATTATGACGTTATTGAACAACCTTATTATGTCGTCATGTAGGCCATTGTGTTGTTGAATAATGCATTTAAAAGTGTCTCATTAATATGCAATTAGCGACAAAAAGAAAACTGAATATTTAATAATATTTAAAATAATTTGATTTAAAAAAATAATTAGGAACTGAAATAAGTCCAGAACGGTGTAATTTAAACATAGATAACGGATTCTATCAACACTTTACTATACCCATGGAACACAACATAAAAGTACCAAATTAAAATAATTTATATAATTTTAATTGATTATTTATATAATGACAACACGCAGCCAAAAAAAAAGAAAAAATTAATAAAATAATTTGAATTAGGTATGTAAAGAGTAAATCAGGATAACACTTCCTGTTCAAAATGTTAAGAAAATTTAAATATTTTTTACTTACATATATTATATGTGCCTTTTTGGCAGTAATATAATAATTTTGTAGTAATGTTGTAGTGTAGTAGTAATTTTTGGCAGTAATATAAAATAATGAGGAAAATATATTGTTTGTTTACAGGAATAGTGTTGTATTTCTCCCTCCCTCGTCACGAGTTTGGACGCGTGCAAACTGTCCTGTTTCCTGTTTACTACGCGTTCAACGCCACCGTCAGCCTCGTGGCCATCGCTGCCTATTTCAGGACGCAGGTCTTGACTAAATTCGAGAACACTTCCTGGATACAGGTACCTACTTATATTTATTTATTTTTTCATTTTATTTTTTCAAAAGGTACACCAACAGCGCAAACATAAAACTTATAATACTCGTAGGTAAGTATAGGTAACACAAAGGCAATTTTAAGGTATACACAGATAAACTACAAAATAGAAATTGAGACATATTATATGTGCCTCAATTTATAATATATGCATATTATAACACTATTTTCACTTATCCCTAATAAGATATCCTCGTTGGTTTTCGTTTTGTTTTTTCATTCCACTGTTCGAAAATTCAAAAAATATCATACTCTTTATCGGTATCAATAACTGTACAGCTATGGCTATGGAGGTCGAACTTCGAAAGCTCAATTAAAACAAGATTAAAAATCAATCAAGTCAGTTTAAACTTTAAACAAAAATCTGAACAACATTCCACAAAATTCGTTTTCATAAATGATTAACGTATTTTGGTATTTTATGAAAAAAGAATGTCCATAATGTATGAATGAATGAATGTATTTCTTAGGTTTACAAAGAGTTTAATAGAATAATAGTCTAAACAGGAACAAAAAGCATTAAGACTTGATTTTTCAGTTTTTAGGTTAGTGACACTTAATGTCACTGAAAACTTAATTTAAGTTGAACTAATAAATAATCGATTAACCACACTATCTATCGATGCGTGTAATTCACTTTTAATGCCCCTCACTAGCTGAAAAAAGGAAATGTTTTTTAAGATCAATACAAGGTTTCCTAGGAGCACTCGGGGTAATCAAAACGAATTAAGTAGTCACATACCATCAAAGGTTGTTTGTGAATTAATGGATAGATTATTTATTTAGATATTTGGCAATATTTAATGACCGCATCTCATAGCCTTGCACTGCAATTTTATTTGCACATTGCGTCGTCATATATATACGTAAGGTGTTTTTTTTATATTTACTAGCGACTCGTTACAGTAGTTATGAATTAAAAATCAAACACAACTTGCGTATGTAGACTTTCGAATTTTAAATTGTACTTGAATATAAGTTAATTTCTGTCGAAGGTCAGCGTTTTTGCCCGCTTGGTGCGTTGCAAAAATTTTAAAATTGCAAAAGGAAGAATGAGCAATTATTATTATTTATACATTACGTGAAGCCTGACGATCCACTTGATGGTAGGTGGTTACCGTCGCCTATAATACAAGAAACACCTCAGGTACTCCAAGTGAAAAGTGCTATGGCATCCCTTACTCACTCACCGAACAAGTTTTGTACTAAAGGTACCTTTTTAGTTAGGTATATGCCCAATACTTAGATTTTTCTTAATTATAGTAATATAAAAATGAGATAATTTTTTATTTTTTTGCAGTTATCACTATTGGTAGCCGTTTTCAGTATAGAAGCGTACATACGTTTATTCCTCGTTCGGCCGATGCTTCGCGCTAAACACATCAAGACCCAAATGGAAGAAGCAGCTGGCGGTGGACAAGAAGTAAGTTTCGTTTCACTAAACATATTTGTAATATTCTATTCATTTGTCTAGAATCTAGAATATTACAGATTACAGCCTCTGAATGTCTTTCAGAGGCAGATAGACTTGTTACCCGCGTCGTTGATACTGGCATTGATCAGTATCAAGGCATTAAAGTCAAACTGTTATCCCACGGGAACTCCTAAAATTATAACGTGATTATTTTGTCGATAAATTATAAGGGGATAGAGAAATGGGTTCAGGCATCCTTTCAGGAACCCAACGCGGAACCAATGGACCAAAAAAATTCAAAAAAAAAATCAACTGATTAAAATTTAACTAAGTAACAGTTACTTTTCAATAACCAAACAGATTTTAACATCGTTCGAAGTGTAAGTGACCAGGCTACATCTGCCAAAAAATAATTTCTTTTGCATTTTAAAACTATTTTAAACTTCACACATTAGTAAAAGTGCCAATATTTTTTTTAAATACAGACTCAACTCAAACACGAGCAACATTGAGTCACAGTACTAGTCGTTATGCAAAAATATTATGCAATTACCACCTGACAATACCGTCACGTGACGACTATGGCTGAAAGAGAAATATAGGTCATGTTGACGTTTCTTATAAATCATTGTTAAGCGATTTTATTTGGATTTCAAGTAACATATAAAATTAATATGCGCGTTTATTTTGATCACCTAGAAAGAAAGTACTTACTGTCCCCGAGGGAAAATCTAATAAAAAACAATCTTATATAGAATACTAATAGAACATTAAATATTATATATTATTGAATAAAAGTTTATATATGATATTTGACACCTAGCTGTTAACCAAACGGTCGCGGGTTCGAATCCCGCTAGGGGAAAATGTTTATGTGTTAACATTTTACCTTTGTACCTGAGTTATGGATGTTTTGTATTTATTATAGTATGCATGTATTGACAAAAAAAAGGAATCTATATAGTATATCGAGTGTCTGGTATCCATAATACAAGCATTAGTTATTTAATGTGGAACTAATATAATCATTAGTTGCTTAGTGTGGAACTAATATAATCATTAGTTGCTTAGTGTGGAACTAATATAATCATTAATTGCTTAATGTGGAACTAATATAATCATTAATTGCTTAGTGTGGAACTAATATAATCATTAGTTGCTTAGTGTGGAACTAATATAATCATTAGTTGCTTAATGTGGAACTAATATAATCATTAGTTGCTTAGTGTGGAACTAATATAATCATTAGTTGCTTAGTGTGGAACTAATATAATCATTAATTGCTTAATGTGGAACTAATATAATCATTAATTGCTTAGTGTGGAACTAATATAATCATTAGTTGCTTAGTGTGGAACTAATATAATCATTAGTTGCTTAATGTGGAACTAATATAATCATTAGTTGCTTAATGTGGAACTAATATAATCATTAGTTGCTTAATGTGGAACTAATATAATCATTAGTTGTTTGGTGTGGAACTAATATAATCATTAGTTGCTTAATGTGGAACTAATACAATCATTAGTTGCTTAGTGTGGATCTAGATGGTGCTGTGTGGAATGTGTGAATATATTTATTTATTTATTTATTTATTTGTCATTGTTGCAGGTCGGCCGCCTCATCCTTGGAGAGTTGGCGCATTGTCCGCGATACATTCGCATCCTGAAGGGCTTCCGCGCTTACCACTCGTCCATCGCCATGGGCACCATGATCGCCCTCGGCTGCTCCATCTACTCCACCATAGTCATAGTGGACTCCGTCTGCATTTAACCACCATCGGATAAACTAGTTAGGATTCAACAGAATTGATGTTAGTATTGAATCAATACTCGTCAACTGCTCCGTATTAAGAGAAAAGTCAAGTTGACGACGAAGCTAGAAAAATTTTTATAATAAAACGAATAATATGTGATTTTAATTAAATAAAATGTAAACATAATCTTATTGTCTATAAAAGCAATAAGATGTCTATGTTTTGCGTATTATTACTTTATAAAAATAGCTATATAATTACTTAATGGATTGATTGATATCCCGTAATAGCAACTAGAAATTCATTGGGATAAAATGAATACCGGGATACTGATATGTTGAAATCCCGGAAGCAGTATATGCGGGACTAATTTATGCGTATGCGCATATTGTGCGAAATCCTGTGGAGGTTTGCGGGACTGAAAAAAAAATTATGTTCTTAAGTGTTAAAAAGAATTCGATATGTTTAAAAGCCTTCAAAATATGTTTTGTTACAACTAAAGCTCTGTAGTTACTGGTTCAAATTGTTTTCAATTTTTTTTTTTAAATACTTACCTACTGAGAGGGATTCCGTGTGCAAATACTTGTATTCAGCTGGATTAAACGTTGATAATTAAATATTTTACGGAATCGAGTTCTATAAATACAAGCAAATGAAATTATATACAAACATACTAATTTCGCATATAAAATAGTCACATAAAATATTTGTTATTTGCACATAAAATAGTTTTCTACTTCCGCCTCAAGACTTGGAAGTCTAGGTCTAGGTTCATATACCTAATAATAAATTATATAAAATCTTATTTATTTTCGAATGGTTTAAACACAATTTTAGAAGGCGCTGGTCGCATAAAAAAGCAGCCGTTAGAACGGAAATTTACTTATTTATATAATTAGATATTATTAAAAATTATCTTATCAGCAGCCTCTATAAGTAGATCGGGTGATCAAAATGTTTGTCATTAGTGAAATTATTATACTAGTATTTTAATTGTAAGTTAAAAAATGGCATGAATCTTGCTATAAATGAGTAAAATATTGATCAACTATTTACTGACAATAATCTGTATGTCCTTAGATATTTGATTTTATTTATGAATAGAATATTTAACTGTATCTTACAGTTTAATGTTGTAATCAGAGGCATAAATGAAACTTACTGCCATAATTTATTTTGTGAAAATGCCTAGTTAATTTATACTCTTATATAATTACCTAATATATTACAAAAGTTTTTTTAAAATTGGCCCTGCCATTTTATTTATATATGGATTATTTTATTATGAAGGTCTGAAAAGATTTTCCTATTTAAAAATAATAATTAATTGTGACTATAAATTGACCTGCACATTAGATATCCACTTTAGTGTTTTTTTAACTATTACAATTAACGCATTCCACAACGATCAGCAATTACAAATTTTTAATGATTTTTAAAACTTGAAGTAACTATTTATTTAAAAAAACGGCGAAGGCTGTAAGTATTATACATTTAAGATGCATTTTTGCATGATGATTAGTTGCAGAATATTGTTAAATTTATATTTATTGTAATGTATTTAAGGTTGCGTTTAGTTTGGTGTGATGTGGTAAATTCATTCCTTGTGATTGAACTATCTAGTCATCCGTATTCGTAACGCAATCGCGAGATAAATTCCCACGAAACAGTGCAATAAAATGAGATTAAAGCGATTTTAAGGCGATATGAATCTATAGATGATCTTTTTTTTAGTAAAATAAACTGATCTAATCTGCAAGTAGGCATACCTAGCATATTTTGTTAAGTATTCGACGCCTACTAGGCCTAATAGCAGACAAGTATTTTGCAGAATTTAATCTGCGCTAAATTAAATCTGCACAAAAATGCACCGACCATGTTTATTGTAGGTGTGATTGGCATTATTTAAAGTTGATTTAGAAAACTGTGAAATCAAAAAACTACTTTATTGCTAAAAATTTAACCGCAAATTGCTAATGTGCCTGGCCGCCATGTTGATGACGTAATCTCTTGGCACAGTACCGTTAGTGACACTGGTCGCCGAGTTTTTAGTTGCGGATGACGTCACGTGGATGTTAATGTGATAAGGTTGAGCATTAGCAATTTGCGGGGATTATTCGTCTTGGAGGTGAACGATTTTGTGCAGATTTATATTTATTTTTAACTTTAATACATAACTTTAATATTTCTAAGTTTGTATCGCCAATAATGCCACAAATTTTTTAGGTTACAAATAATAAACAATGTTATTATAATCTATTTAATATTTTTTTATTTATGAGTTTTCTAACTCTTAGTTATCTAAGTAGGTAGTATTATTTTGTAAATTCAGGAATGATCTGACTTTCAATTAAAAGTAGGTATGATTTAAGAAAAAATGAGTAAAAGAAATTACAAAATAAAAATTAATTGGATCCATTTTGAGGTGTTCTTTATTTTACCATATACTTATTTTATTTTACTTCATTTAAAATTAATAAAATTAAAATCATTGTTGAATGCTTCGATCTCGATAACTAAAATGAGGTAGGTAGGTACCGCTTTTCAAAACCAGAATGTTTCTATAATTAATTTCAAAATTCCAAGTTTCACGAGATAACAAAATGAATTTATTTATTATTTCAATTTTTTCCATGATTAGTACAATTCTAGTGCTTTTTATCCCCAACACCCGACTTACGACAGTAACTCTTATTTAATCTGAGACCCTACACAAAAAAGGGGTGAAGTTCTACGTTGTGTGTTGGGCTCAATAAAGTCGGGGTTAGTTTAATATATTATTTTGAATCATTACTAGTTTAAGAAAGTTCTATACATTTTGTATGTGGTTATCATATCAAAATGTGTACAAATTTTATCCTCTGTATTCAATACAACAACTACTACTAGACTACTGTACTGAATTTCATAAAACAATGAAATAATAAACTCAGTCTCATATACTATAGCCAACAACCAACAAAATACGTAAACGAAAGTTGCCAACTCAAGTATACGTTTCCAATATCAAAGTCCTCCGCCGAGTCTGTCTATCTGTCTGCCTGTTCGCGATAAACTCAAAAACTACTGCATCGATTTTCATGCTGTTTTCACCAATGGATAGAGTGGTTCTCGAAAAAGGTTTTAGTATATAATTTACAAAGTTATAAACGTATATGATTTACGAAGTTGCGGGCAGCAGTTAGTTTAAGATAAAGTATTCAAACATAGGTACACAGATAATAATATGAGAGTTGTGTTCAGGTTGTGTTCAATGTCAGAGATTTGAATCATAAATGCGCCCTGTGCTTCTGGAAACTGTCCACGTAATATGTCTGTATGCAACGTGAACCGCTCACTGCTTTCTACAAGCGAGCGACTAAGGCGGGAAGAGTGAGCTCACTCTTCCCAACGATGACATATTGTCGGCCGCCTGAAGTATGGCAAGGGCGCATCTGTGATTTAAATCTTTGTTCAATGCACTGCTTGCATGCATAGTTGATATAATATATTGCATTCGATAAACTGAAAAATTTTGATATATATATATATATATATATATATATATATATATATATATATATATATATATATATATATATATATATATATATATATATATATATATATATATATATATATATATATATATATATATATATATACATCCCGCTACAAATTCGGCGTCCGATATGGACTGTAGTTGCATTTAATCTGGCATCCACCAACTTTTGGCGTCCATATACGGACGCCAGATCGACAAAATCCGTCACAATGACCTTTGAACCTATTGCATTGCGCTCAAGAAAAATCGATGGAAGCGATTTTTGTTGGAATTTGGCTGAAGTTGTATAATTATTAGTTCCGCGACTTTCCGCTGGCGCTAGTAAGAACATAAATATACTTGGTACAGTATATTTTAAATGTAAAACTAAGATTACAGGACGTCCAGTGTGGCGTCTATAAGAAATTATGCTTTATGTCGTTGTGTTAAAATGAGTTTTGGATAATTCTGTTGCTCAAGCTTGCAAGAGGCCCATTGGGGTTGGGGCACTGACTGATGTTGCCGCCGCCCGCGTTCATCGACATTAGATACTCGTATTATTTTGTTTTCTCAATTCTCTGCCTCGTTTCATTTTAGTGGCGAAATATTCTCTTTTGGTTAAACTAAACTTGCTGCTATCAGACGTCCGGATGCAATTTCATAAAGTGTATTAATTATTGTGCAACAAATATGAGTAAAATCAGTAAAAGAATATTGGATATTTTAATGACCCTGAATCTAGCGGACATCCGACAAAAAAAATCCCTAGGGATTTCTAGAAAAAAATAAAGTTACTGCAAATGTTAAAAATGGGTGTTGTTTTGACTCGAAATCTTCATGTGGTTAGTTTAAAAAAAATTTTTCGATAAATATTTTTTTATAATCAAAAATAACTTTGTATTAACTCTCTAAGATTATTGAATTATAAAAATTAATTTCGACTTACTTATTATAGTACTTATAAATCGACTTTTCAAATGTGGTTATTTTTATTTTTTTGAAATTTATTTTAGATTTTTTGATGAGAGATCTACATGAAAAATCACTTAAAAATAAATTTTAAAAAGAATTTTTTTGATTTTTTTCAAATATTCAAAAAACAAAATATTTAAAATTTTTTAATTACGGATATTAACTAGAAAAAAAAATATTTTCAAAAAATTCAAAATTCCTCTAGTTATACTTAAAACTACATGTGGTAATTTTATATTTTTATTCTTTTTGCAATAGTTTTTTTTTATTTTTCGCAATAGATTTTATTTATTAATTTATTTTATTGTAGGGAAATTTAAAGGTATAATTACATAGTAACAGTCGTGAGTAAATAGCTTAAACCTAATAAAAAAATTCCACTTATAAATAGCAAACTATAGTCCAATAACAACGATAATAAGAATAAAAGTAAAAATAAAATAAAAGTCATGGTAGGCCACTGAAAAATTTATCAGCTATAATATTTTTTGTTTTAACCATGAAACTGCGGAACAGGTCAACATCTGTATCCTCTAATAACACTTCATTAAAAAGTCTACATGAACGCGACATGAATGTATTTTTCCCATAATTTGTCTTACTGGGAGCTACATGCAGCTAAGAGCGATTTCTCAAATTAGTATGAGTGACATTTAAATATAATTAGGAATATACTGAAGAGGTAGGAAATTTTGATTTGATTTGATTTTTTTGAATATTTTTTTTCTAGTCGTAAATAAAAATTTGAAAATTTTTGTTTTTTGAATATCTTTGAAAAAATCAGATTAAAAAAATAAAAATAACCACATGTAGATTTTGAAAAAATCTTAAAATTTCTTTTTTAAAATTTATTTTTTAGTGATTTTTCATGCAGATCTCTCATCAAAAAATCTAAAATAAATTTCAAAAAATTAAAAGTAACCACATTTAAAAAGTCGATTTATAAGTAACTCAAAATTAATTTTTATAATTCAATAATCTTAGAGAGCTAATAAAAAGTTAAGTATTTTTGATTATAAAAAATTATTTATCCAAAAATTTTTTTTTTTGAAATTTTTTTGAAATTTTTTAACTTACCATTTTTGTATAATTTGAAGAATTTTTTTTTTAATTATTTTTCTCCACCCCTTCTACAAATTGAATTCAAAAATTTCTTTCATCCATCTGATATTACATTATTCTACAAACTTATATATCAAAAGTTACCCTAAGGATCTCAAATTTTTATTTGGTATTAAATTGTCCTGGACTATTAGTGTTTTACTTAATTAGAAAAATATCAGCCGCGTTGTAATGTCAATACATATAGTATACAGGTAATAGAGAAGCCGGTACTCTTGTCCATATGCACAAAATTACTACTCTTATTTTTTTTAAATAGGTTTAGTATCACGCACTGACCCTAAATGCACAAAATCCTCACAAATTAGGCGGGCGGAAGTGCCGCCATTTTGACAAAAACCGTTTTGGCCTATCTCTCCGTAACCGTGCACTTGAGGCCAAAAATGTTAATAATCTTTATTGTAGATAAATAAATTTCCTATTTTTTTTGTCCAATATTTTTTTCTATCATTTACCGTTTACTTCTTATTCGACTATTACGATTTGTTTATTGACACAAATATAGACATTAGACAAAAAAGATAGGAAATTTATTTATCTAATAGATCTAAAGATAGGAAATTAAATAAGAGTAGTAATTTAGCGCAAAATCTTAAATCGATAAAATATAAATTAGAGCTGTTTTATTTGAAATCTTGTACTTATAATTGTTTATCATTAGAAATGAATGAAAGGAAGTTGTAATAAATGGACGTCAAAAGTTATATGATTTGTAATATGGAAAACTTGTAACATATTATGTATCATACCTACATACCTAATTATATTATTAGGTAAGAGACGTTATAAAGCCTGGTTTTTGAAAAGATGCCACTTAAATTCTGATTTAAACTAAGTTATACGTGTCATATACGCGGAAGCCTAATATATCTCATAATAAAACAGGGTTCAGATTTCCTCCAGTTAGAATGAAAATTCCAAAAAAACGTATAATCAGAAAAAACAGAAATTCCACTATTTCTTTATTCCTACTTTGTTTATCGTCAAAAAATACCCCAGTATTCATTCAGTATTTGAAATTCAGTGCTGCAGAAGTAGGAGATGCCATAACAGTGCATCTCGAAAAGACGCCAAATTTATTGCGGGATGTATATATATATATATATATATATATATATATATATATATATATATATATATATATTTATTTATTTATTTTTTTATGTAAAGTAGCCATTTTTAAATATCTTGTTAGCAATTCTACATCACCAAATGTCAAAATCCAGATGTCACTGTCACTGCCAAAATTAAGATCAAATTAATACATAAAAGTAAGGAGCGTAGAGATAAGGAGGACAATCTCTGAGTATTAAAAGTGTCCGTTGAAAGACGATAAATTGGTGGCGCTGGTGAGGCTAGTGACAGTAAACAATTCAACCAAAATTCAACTCGGTGCACTTCACTCCGTCAACTACTGCTACATTCATTCCATACTCTCCATACTCTCAAACTCTCTCTGTTCACACTAGCGCCATCTCTATTTTTCAGATTTAGTTGCCACTTTTTCAGTTTAACACCCATGTAAGATGGCGCTCCTTATCTCTACGCTCCTCACATAAAAGCATAATATAAAAATTAATCAAAAAGTTAGGGTAGAGACAAGGAGGACAATCTGAGTATTAAAAGTGTCCGTCGAATGACGATAAATTGGTGGCGCTGGTGAGGCTAGTGTTCAACCAAAATTCAACTCGACGCACTTCACTCCGTCAACTACTACTACATTCATTCCATACTCTCCATACTCTCAAACTCTCTCTGTTCACACTAGCGCCCATCTATATTTATCGGATTATGTTGCCACTTTTTCAGTTTAACACCCATGTAAGATGGCGCTCCTTATCTCTACTCCTTACAAAAAGGAAGTGTCAAACTGTCAAGTGACATTGCGACATAATATTATGGAATTATGGATTGGATTTACGTGTTTTTTTGTTATTAGCGTTTGGAAATATTTTAGTAGTTAACGATGCAATCTAAATTATCTTGTAGGAGTGCGACTAGTGAACAGATTTGGCCCTCTTTTGGGATAAAACTTTTTAAACAAAGTAAGCATGTTGTTCCTAGGTAGTTCTCATAAAGCGGACGAAATGAAGAGTTGCGATTGTAAATTAACCAAAATGTTGTTAGATAGATCCAGAACTGTTTTGTTACTGTCCAGTGTTGTGTGTACACTTGCCGTTGTTTTATCTCTGCACAAAATATTAAGCACAGATATAAAGTTCACTAAGCCATTCTTCCCAATACCTACCAACCTCTACGGTAATTACTTAGAAACGGTTAGCGATAATATTCATATTCCCGAGGCTCCGAAAAGAGATGCTGTTCGCGATGCAGAGGCTGTGGTTTCTTTAAATGCCGCTTTAGAAATGAAGAAAGTAGGTAAGGCAGACAAGGCGCTCAAACTGTTTCAACACGCGTTTGCGTTGTCGCCGAAACATGCAGACATACTGAATCATTATGGGGAGTTTTTGGAAGACACGAAGAAAGATGTGGTCAAAGCTGATCAGCTTTATACACTAGCACTGACAAATTATCCGGAGCATACCGGTGCATTGATGAATAGACAGAGGACCGCGTCTATTGTAGAGAATTTAGATAGAGAGATGTTACGGAAAATTGACGACAAGAGAGATGCATTGTCGTCTATACCGGAAAATAACTCTGCTTTACGGAGAGCAAAGAAAGAAGCATATTTTCAGCATATATATCATACTGTGGGTATAGAAGGCAACACAATGACTCTACAGCAAACGAGGAGTATTTTGGAGACGAGGATAGCAGTTTCCGGTAAAAGTATAGATGAGCATAATGAAATTTTGGGCTTAGATTCAGCAATGAAATATATAAATTCAACTCTACTCTTTCGGATAAGAGATATCACGATGGGCGATATTCTGGAGATACATAAGCGAGTGCTCGGTCATGTGGACCCCATAGAAGGCGGTCAATTCAGGAGGACACAGGTATATGTCGGAGGCCATATTCCCCCCGGACCATCGGAGATACAACAGCTGATGAGACAGTTCCTAGACTGGTTGAATTCTGAGGATGCCTTAGACCTGCATCCAGTACGGTAAGAAATACATAATTATTATAAAGAAATAGTATATTATTTATAATGTTTAAGAAAAATTTCAAATGTTGTTATATGGTAGATCAGTTTAGGCAGCCAATTGGAATTTATCCTTATTCCTTACATATTATAAAACAAAGTTCTCCGCCGCATCTGTCTGTTTGTTCGCGATAAACTCAAAAACTACTTCACCGATTTTCATGCTGTTTTCACCAATGGATAGTGGTTCTCGAGAAAGGTTTTATTATATAATTAACAAGGCTACGCGGGCGAAGTCGTGGGCAGCAGCCAGTTGGTAATAAAAGTACATTTCTGATAACTCATTAAATACAAAGCCTTTTTAATGTTCTTTCTTTAAGGTTGTTTTAGATTTATTGACTATTTAATTCAATTTAATAGTGCTCAACTAGGCCTCAACTCTGTTTTTAAATATCTTATGGGTTCCACCCATAAACCCAGAACCTAGACTGTTCTTAATTGTACAAAAATGCTGATTAATTATTTTCAACCCTTTGTAAACTCTGCCCACACACAAATTATTTATTTTTATTACTAAAATAATAAGAAAAATTAAATAATAAATGCTAATGTTTCAGATATGCAGCTCTGGCCCATTACAAGTTAGTCCACATACACCCTTTTGTGGACGGGAACGGACGGACGTCCCGTTTGCTGATGAATCTCCTCCTGATGCAGGCTGGATATCCACCGGTCATCATTCCTAAACAGCACAGACACTTGTACTATCAACATTTGCAGACAGCAAACGAGGGAGATGTTAGACCATTTGTTAGGTATGTCCATCTGCTAGCATTATTTTAATAGTTTAAATAAATAACTACTTTCTCTTGTTAATCCTTTAACTGTTTGGTTTTGTAAGAGTTGTAGTGCCCCTACTATTTTTTTTTAAGAGAATTCAACTCTGCCTGCGAAACTTTGTAAATTATATACTAAAACCTTCCTTGAGAACTACTCTATCCATTGGTGAAAACAGCATGAAAATCGGTGCAGTAGTGTTTTATAATATGTAGTGTTATCACTACATTATACAAGTAGAGGAATTTGTCTTGGAATAGGTCTCTTAATAGTTTAAATACACAGTTAGCCTGGTAGGTGGCTCTGCAATAAGGTTAGAAACGTTTGCTGAACCCACTTAAGCCATATTTTAAAAAATTAAGAAAATAGGATATTTTTTAGCATCCTAATGAAAATTTAAAGAATTCATAAAACTTTTAACTACTAAGTGACTTCGATTGATTGTTTTCATTTTAGATGAATATGTTTTTACATTCAATGTTAATTTATTCTATTCAAATCCATTTAGTAATCCCAAAGGCTTGGTTAAGATTTAAGAGCCATACAGATTGGAGTCGTTCTCTCATTAGAAATTCACATAATTTCTTACCTTTCAGATTCATAGCTCAATGTACTGAGCGAACATTAAACTTGTACCTTTGGGCAACGAGTGAATATTCACACATGGTGCCGGCCATCGGGGACCCCCATATCCTCACGGGGGAGGGCTTCGATGATGAACCACTATGACTAGGGCTTTAAATGTTGTGTAGCTCAAACAAAATTCAATTCTAATAACGTACAAATAAAGAAACAATTTCTAATGACTCCCTAAAGTATTAATGCAACATATTGTAGAGCTCTCATACATTCTTACTTCAAACTATGTAAAAATGTATTATAGATTTGTAACCAAAGAGGAGATGATTTTATTAGTTATTGCAATTTAATTTGTATTATATAAAGTTTTAATTGTACCCTATTTATTTATTTTATTGGATGATATCCTAGTGAAAATTTATATTTTTTAATTCTTTACAAAAATAATTTTTTAAACTTAAATCATTACTAGTTTTAAAATTGTATTGTTTCGTGAATTAAAAATTGTAGTTCATGTTTTTGTTTACTTGCTGTAATGTAAATATGTAAATATTACAAAATTAGTACCTATATATTTATATATGAATAGTTTTACTGCAATATAAATATATACATGACAAAGTGAAATACATAATTTAAATATTTTAAATTTCTGTGATATGAGTTCTATTATTTATTTTTAACTTTTAATAAGTATTCTATGGTGCTAAAACTGCACCAGTTTTAGTTGTAAAACTAATTAGTTTTACATAATACAAATATAGTGCATCTATTTACCGTCACTGGTAAATAAATTAATGATAATATGGCATATATTTTAAAAATTATATTTTCAAGATATTTCTTTCAATTTGAATGAAAACAAGGTTAACAACGAATTTAAACAATCACATGCATCAATATCTCAAGTTTTGATATGCAGTCTTCCACCTGTTCTACGCTGCATTTCCATTAAAGCTGCGAACACTTAGTACAAACTAGCCTGTATACTTACTTATTACTTACTTACTATGAAATATAGCTCTTTGTCAATTGAAATGTGTATTTTTTTCGCCCCCAATGCCAATCCTTAGGTTCATTACCCACTGGCGCAGGAATAAATTGTATAATTCAAAAACTGTTGAATATTTCTCAAGGAAAGTTGTTTACAGCACTCATTAGACGCAAAATAAAACGCAAAATGTAGGTCTAGTCATTAGGCCCACAGTGGCATTACAGGTGAAATTTTTTTTTTCTTCCTGTCTGAAGGTCCCCAAAGTACTTTCCCGCTAAGGTTGAAAGCTAATTCATCTATAGCTTTCCATGGAAAAACCATAGTTTGAGCCAAGCAGCTCGTTTCGAAACTTCTCAGATGTATGGGATTATATTTCTATTAGAAATTTCAACATTATAGGCAGTCAACATAGTGTACATGAAGGCAAAATTAAGCCCCGATCACAGCAAAACTGTAGCTTTTTGGCTCACAACATAACTTATCTACATCGATGACATCTTCTGATTAAAACTACTTGGGAATTATGGCCCAAAATATAGTAATATTTAGTGTTATGAAGGAAACACTCGGTCAAAATGCACTTAATGGTAGCTGGCAAGTACATTTCGATCGAAGGGGTGCCTGCGTTCAAAATAAAAGAACACACAAATTTCGATTAATTGTATTATAATGTGCGATGTTAAAATATGTTTTATTTTTTTAATTTATTTATATTATAAAGCATTTGAAATAAGACCACCGAGTGGGAGTTCATTTCGACGGAGCACTTCTAAAGGCAGAGTTACAATGTCGACAGTAAAACAATAATACAGAGAGATTTCGTTCGTGTTTTCGGCCACTCTGATACAGAGTGGAACTTCATATTTATTACATCAAAAAACCCTATCTAATATTGTTTGTAAGCCACACAGAACTATTTTTGCATTCAAATACCAAATAGTCGTCCAACTGTTGCTACCATTTCCAACATTAAAGGATGTCCTAATAAAGTCTTATTATCTCTTTGTCCGCTTAAGTCTTGGCCGTTTAACATTTCTTTGCTAGACAAACAGAAATGTATATAAATACAGAACAAGAAATGTATATTTCTTTGTTATATAGACATACGTAAATTAATATTATATCTGACTTCGTATCAGTGAGTCGTCATTGACATTAGTCCTTGGAAACATCATCATCATCAATATCAGTTATGGAAATAAATAAATATAGATATCATTTGCTTGAAACATGTGAATACAAAATAAATTATTAATTAAATACATAATTAGTTACTATACTTAGTTATATAGATTGCTCATATTAATCTATATTTAAATGAGCAATAATATGATATTTTATTCAACGCCATCTGTATTCTAGATTAAAGCATATCTTTTTGTGTGATCTACTTTTTTTTTATAAACAATCTTCTCAATAAGAGAAGTGAATGAAGTCAAAGAAAGAGACTATGTCGAAAATGTTAGCAACAAGTGAAATTCGAAAGCAAAACCGCTAAAGGCCTAGCACCAGACGCGAGCAGCATAATTATTATGACCGTAGAGTGATCTTTTCTTTAGTTAACTTTTCAACGTAAATTTAACAAACCAACCGAAACGCCCAAAGCAAGGCGGCCGGCGAACAAACAATATATCACAACATAATAATAAATAAGTATATAAAAAAAAAATGAGAAAAAAAAATGACTTTAAAAACTTACATTTACTTTATTATTATTATTAAGTAGTTTACTGTTTTTTTATTTTTATTTATTCATTTCAATTTCAAGATAAATACGTTACACGTTTTACGTTTTTTATGAGACGACATTAATAATGTTTCAATTTTTAAATTTTAGTAACACAATTTTTTTTTTTTTTTTTTTATTATAAACACAATTCTCGCAATTAATTATTGTAGAAACATTTTGATGGCGACCAATAGGGGTCGGTTGGGTGAACTGCGCCTTAATACGTTCCATTGGCGCCTTAATACGTCTGCGAAACATTCCAAATTTAAAACATCGTCCGCTGATTCATCACCTCACGTCGTCTTTACAATGAAGTTAGCGCAAAAAAAATATAGCACACGCTTCAGGCAACACTTTATTGCCATTGTTAAAAAACAAAGTATAGTGAAGTTATCCAAATCAACGCTCAGATATCAAATATTATAACAATATTTCTAATCGGTTTTAATCTCAACGTGCAATACAGAGTCAAAAGCTTCTTACGGCCTGGATATTACGTATTTAAGCCATGTCGTAAACGCGTTACCAGTTAAATGTTGTGTATATTAAAAATGTTGACTCTTCAACTTGTAATGATAGAACGTTTTAAAATAAATTCAAAATATTATTTCATAATTACATTAATAACAAGCTCAGACGATAATAAAGTGATTCGAGTAAAACATATTCGAGACTCAAATATTTTTCTATGGAGTTAGCAAATTAATACTTAAAAAATAAATATTAATAAATATAGTAAGGAAGTTAATAATGAAGCTTAGCAAACGTATAGATAAGAGTAACAAACCCGAAAGTGTAACTCGTACATACTATAAAAAAAAATTAAGAAACACATGCAAAATTTATTTGCTAACAGTACAACGCAAAAAATATTTGAGCCGTACACACCACAATTTACAAGTAAACCTATGACAAAACATTTCGTCACAACATCACGAGTATTCAATTTTTATTTTAAATAAAATACTTAATGCACAAACAAAATTATCAATAATAATCTGATCCGTGTCTCTTTGTACTCACCTCACCGTTCGAGTTTTACTACAAAAAGATAATATATATCTACAAATTTCACGAGTAGGCCAGCGATTAAATGCAACACAAAACAGAATCCATTTATAATAATACAATTTGTGTATAGACTCCCCTTTTTAATAATTTTCACCATTTTTATTGTTTGATTTTAAGATAAATATTCAATTTTTATGTGGCAACACTGGTGCAAAATAAACGGACAGCGTTCACGTCACCGGTGGACGTTAAGGTATTGTACAATCGGTCCGGCTCAAAAGAGACGTAACCGCGCCGCTTATTTAATTTAAAAAAGTCGTTGCGCCCGCTTCGATGTAGAGACAGACGGGTGTTTTGTGCTTACGAGGCGCCTAAGTTAAACAGTCTATCGTCAGTTGAGGGCTAATGGTGCCTCGGCGGCTGCATGCGCCTGGAGATGTGCTCCTCCTGCTGCATCTTGGTGCGGAACTCCGCGACGAGGTCCCGCGACTGCGCCAACACCGCCAGCTGCTCGTTCAGCAGCTCCTCCCACTGCGACGCGTACGCTGCAACCGAAAAATTGCTTCAAATTCAAACTCTATTTCCTAAATAATAATATCGTAATTACATCATGTCCCCTTGGCAATAAAACTTACTAGGAAGAAAAAACATGTACTGGATAATAAATAATAAATTAAATCACCCAATTTTCCTTCGCGTATGTGAACGCAACCTTAAACCTAAATGATATAGTAAGATATAATTATTATAGATGGAATATAAATATACAACACTTAAACCATTCAAAAGTTTTGCATTTTGATTAATTTGTATTACTAATAACTATTAACAATTTTTAAAACAATTCAAATTTTTTTCTTTTTTATTTGAAAGCTGGTACTTCCCGTGTGGTCCCATTTCAATTTGGTCCAGTTCTGACAATGGCATCCATGAGAAAACGGTTTAAAGTCGGTTTTTTTTTTGTTGTTAAAGTGTTACCTTTTGATTTGCAATAAATCTTCGCTATTATTTACCATGGAACTAAAAAGAAAATACCAAAAATAAATATTGAATATAGTCGCCAATTTAGTAGATGATACTGATACCCTTAAGCAATGTTAATATATCCTTACAATAGAAAGTGTAAAAAAATCATTCCAAGATAAAATGATTCTCATGTATCAGAACCTAAACAGACTCTCGTTACAAAAAATGTCCTCCAATTTTAGTACGTTTTCTAAGCAAAACCTTTACAAAATCTTGTCATATTTTATCTACAAAACTTTCAGACCCAGAACAATTTCTTAGCTACAGAGTAAGGGAAACACAGTTTTTATGCAAATCTATTTTCATATTGTCTTGGTATAAACGTCAAAAAAAAGTAGTTTCATAGGCACATTTTTAAGGTTTGTTCTAAAAATGTATTTCGTTTTATTAGTTAACTAAGAGTTTAGAACTGATCTATTTTATTTTAATACAATATATTTTATTCATAAATTGTTTGCTTCTAATGTCAGATTATAAATATTGTAAGTGATAAGTGAATAGGCCCCAGATGAGTGAGCAATGGCGTTAGCGGCAGAAAGCGATGAGTTATGGCGATATCTGCGAAGTGACATTGAGGTGATTCGGGAATCGAACCTATGGTCCTGTGCGCGCCGCCAACGCCATTGGTCACGGGGCCGCGACGTCGCTTCGTGCGTATGCGCCGCCCTTTTTCGGAATCAACAAACATCATATTTACAGAAAACTGTTTTTGGTGTGTCCTTCACTTGGAGCTGCAAAATGGTTATTTTTCCTTTCCTTCGCAAAATGTTTATTGACTGTCCTAATATCTTAGTTAAGTTGGGACTTCCACATCCCCGATAAACCTTTGCGTCATAATCAAACATTTCAAACATAATCATAATCAAACAGCAATAGCTTTACACATTGGCAGTGCCTAATGTTGTTGATGATATTTGAGTTAATTTGGTATCGAATGAGGACTCACCGTCCTGGTCATAGTCGACGTCCCTGGTGAGCGAGAGCAGCTGCGCGCAGCGCTGCAGCGCATGCTGCAGGTAGTCTGTGACCGCCTTGTGGTTGTCCAGCACCTCCTCCTCGGCGCGCTGCAGCTCCGACACCGCTTCGTGGAAGGTGTACATCTCGGCCGACATGTCGCCCTCGTTGAGCGAGCGCAGCTGCGCCAGGTCGTCGCGCGCCGGCGCCATCTCCACGTCCGCCTCCCCCTCGCCCTCCGCGCCCGGCGCCTCGCGTCCGCGCGGCCCGTCCGCGCCCAGCTCCTTGACGCGGTCGGCGTAGCGCAGCGTGTTGAGCGAGTGCTCGCACGACGCCAGCGCCGGCGAGATCATGGCGATCATGCACGTGCGCGACTTGTCACCAATGAAGCTGTCGCGCAGCACCTGCGTCAGCTTTGACGCGCGGAAGGGCAAATGGGCGCCCTTCATGCCTAGCGCGCGTATGCACTCCTTGAGCGCCAGCAGCGACTTGTTGATCTCGGCGCCCTCCATGCGCGTTTGACGGTTGGCGGACGACGTGTCGGCGCCGCGCTCGTTGCCCGCGAGGTCGATCAGCGAGAACTTGCCGTGCACGCGGTGCATGCCCGGCGAGCGCACTACGATCTGGAATACGGCGTGCGACCGCGACGAGTTCGAGTTGGCCGACGTCTGGCCCGACGTGCGCGCCGCGTTCCCGTGCTGGATCAGCTTCAGCACCTCCTCCACGTTCTCCACCACCTTCTCCGTCAACCCCACGATCTGCACCTGTTGCTTGCCGTCCTCCAACACGCGCAGCTTGGCCTTCTCGGCCAGCAGGTCGAACACCTTGCCCGAGTAGATCTCAAAGAAGGACGCCGACACGATCAGGTTGAGCGGCTTATACTTGGGCGAGCGCAGGTACGCGAACACGTCGCGCGCCGCCATCGCGTAGATGCCCTTCTTGCAGTCCTGCGTCTTGCCCTGGAAGTCGCCGCCCATCGTGTGCGTCTTGCCGGAGCCCGTCTGCCCGTAGGCGAAGCACGTGGCCATGCCGCCCTCGAAGATCGTCTGCACGAGCGGCTTCGCCGTGTACTTGTACACGATCTCGTTGGTGCACGAGTCGTCGAACGCGTAGTCGAAGCGGAACTTCTGGTTCTCCAGGTACTTGGTGAGGTCCACCTTGTTCTTGGGCTCGTGCACGATCATCTGGTCCTTGGTCGGCACGGTGATCACATCCACCTGTAATTACATTAAACATACTAAGTAAATAATTGAATAATTGGTGAGTGAGTGAGGGATGCCAGAGCCCATCCTTTTCCTATTTGCATTTGCAGCACCCAAAGCGTTGATGCTTGTGTTATAGGCGACGTTAGCCACACACTATCGAGTGGATCGTCAGTCTGCCTGTCGACTTTAAAATTTCAAAACTTTTCTTAAAAGTTACACAAAAGTCGTACACATATTCACACAATGAACATTTCTTAAGATGCCGAGCAGCATGTGCTAATTCTTTCAGTTTTTGTGATGCAGATTTAGTAAGAATCTTTAACGTAATATTTAGATCCTATTTAACCATTCTTCAAAAATTAAAAATAGAATATGCAATTTGGTTTACGAAATTTCTTTCATTAAACTAAAATACAATATAGCCTTGGCTAATAATGAGGGAGGTATACTATATAGCCTTAGCCTGGTTAGGCGTTAAAGATTAAGGCCGCACTAATTTTGGACAGGTTTTCGTACAAATCCCAATTTTCCATGTCCTATAGGATTTATAACACGGTTTTGTGGCGTTGAACATAAGAGTTATGAACTTGGTTCGTATCTTTTTTCCGCGTACAAATACTGGCTATAGCAATTGTAAAAGATGAGGTTACCTCCTTCTTGTTGAGCTCTTTCTTGTTGAGCGGCCGTTTTCTGACGCAAACCGTGATTTGGTGATCCTCCACAGGCTCGTTGCCGGTCAGCGGTCGGAAATCGATGCTGTTCTGGTACTCCCGAATCATCGCCAGGAACTCCCAATTAGGATTACCGGGATCCATGTTCATCAGGGCTTCCTGTAAAGAGTTATGATTGCCAAGGTGAGTAGTTTATTGGTTACGCTTTCACGCTTTAATTACTCAACCGATCATCATGACATTTTGTACGGGATACAGAAAAGGACATGGAGGTACCTTCTCCTCCTTGAGCTCGGCCTGTCGCTGGCGGCGCTTCTCGCGGTTCTCCTTGAGGCGCTCCACCTCCTTGACGACGTTGGAGCGTCGCACGGCGCCCGAGGCCACCGCGTGCGGCACCGACACAGTGCTCGACGCCGCCGCCGGCCGCGACGACCCGCCGCTTAGGTTGTTCAGCTGCACGCTCTACAAAAACATTACTATCACTGCCGATTATATAGTAACATTAACAAATATAGGGAAACGGACTCTGGTATCCCTCACTTACTCACGAAAAGAGATAATCCTTTTAGAACCGAAATAAGGCAAACTGAAAAAATGTATTTAAAATGCAGAATAAACCTCTTTGTTAGATATATTGTGTACTCTTCGGTGATAAGGCATAGCTTGTTGGACGCTTTGAGGCACGGAGGCCGCGCTCGGCGTGGACCCGGCGCGGGATCGACCTGACACCGGTTGCTGCAAAGAGTTGGGATGAGACGGGTAAAGGATGGAGATATAGAGGAATGTGGGTGGATGTGGGCTTCGAAAATACGAAGATACCTCTCGTACCTGTTGCGTGAGCCTCGTATTAGCGGGCGGTGGCTGTGGCGGTGGAACATTCTCGGCCCCTCGTCGTCCCGTGGTGTCACCTCCGTGACCGTTGGTATAAGCGCCGCCCACATTCGACATCCGCATCTGGTTGTTGCGGGTGACACGAGAGGGCACTGCAATCGAGAATGAATCCAATAAAGTGACCTAGAAGAAGTGCAACTTAACAAAAATGTCATATTAAATGTCCATGAATCATTACACGTACGTACGTACGACTCGAAATAAATACTAAAACGCCAAAGTAAACGCAAACTCAACGATAGTGCAGAAGCGACTCCAAAAAGGAAAACTAACCCTACACAAAGCGTGGTGCGGTAAAAGCAGAGCTGATTTGGTCGCCTTACGTGACTTCGGCTCTGGTTCCTCCCGCTTTGCCTCTTCGGCGGGCAATTCGTCAGTTTTATCGAACGCCTCAATCGGATCGTTGCATTCGGCCGAATCGGCCACGCGTCTCCGACATCTTAACCACGAGCAACACATATTTGGCAATATCAGTCAGACCTTATTGTACGTGGTATTGTCTATTGGCAGTGTGGAAGAATTCCTTCGCCATTCGTCGCAATTCAAACTCCAAGACGGTCAACCTGTTTGTTGAATTTTCGAGCGGATCAATCGTCAAATGTCATGTACTCTCGTGACAGTCGAATTATTCCAAATGGCTGAGATCTGCGTTGGCGCAAGGCAATCTTGCGCCTGCGCCGACCGCCATAATAGGATGTGTTTCCGTACTCAAGGCAATGAACCGTGACGCATGCGAACCAACCACGGTTACGCATGAAGGTGAAATTGCAATCAACCTCAATTATTAAAACATATTTCGCACACCGTTTAACCTTTTTGAAATATAAGACACCGCCATGACCGACTATTTACTTTCGATAGAAACCATTACGATGGGCGGTGAGACGTTGTCAAATAAAACTCTTCTCGACGAAGCTACGACACAACACGTACTGCGGTGCCGTTAATAGCCAAATAACTCTTCAGACTGGGCGGGTTCAATTACGAGAATTGCTTGGTGGGCGAGCGGGTGGAATCGAAAAATAATAGGCGGCCATTTAGTGACATTAGAATCGACTTTTGTCCTTCGAGCCGATGAAAAATTCACCATGTGACATCACCCTTTGAAGCGAGTCTCAATCGATAAAATAAATTATAAGCCAGCGCCGAGGTCCTAGCTTTTTCTTGAACTTGACTAAAAACCGAAAGGATTGTATCGAAAGCTAATCGATAATAACATTGCGCAGTCAACTGAATGAACAAAAGACAAATTTTTTGTAGAATCAAGTGTAAAAAGTCGTGTGAACAGAAATAGACACAGATATTAGGTACTGACTGGCTTATATGCGTGTAGATTTCTCGTGTCTGCTGTGACCATATTAGGGTAATAAAACTTGGGACAAATATAGAAACAAGGTGAGGAGGTATTCTCCTATTTACCCATATACATTAATTAAGTACATATGAGTAATTAAGCATTACGTGAGTTTATAACAGTCACTTTCCTTTAGCAATCAATCACATTTTTATACAATCACATTAGATTCAAGTTTCTATATATGGTTGCACTTAAAATGAGTTCAGAGGGATGAAGACTTGAGAATGGACGATAGGAACTAGAATGCATATTAAAATAATAATTTTATCTATGGATTGATTAAAGTAGATTTAAGCAATAAAATTAAACAGGCATTGAAAATGATTTTGTTACTTTTCGCGCATAACAAACTCTTTCACTACAGTTGTTATGGATACCGAGAAGTCTGTTACCGATTTGCAATTACAGACTGCTACGTCTGGCTTCTAGGCTAGGCTTTTGTGCAATGTCATCAGCCCGTAACCTAACGCTACGGCATTATGCAAAAAAGGCCACTTTGTTAAGTCGTCTTGATAATTATTAGGTCGTAAAGCAAGAAAGATATTTTACAAACAAATCCAATTTATTTTTTGATATAAAAGAACTTTTTATATAAAGGTCGGCAAGAAAGCTGACGATCCACTTCATAGAGAGACGCCTTTTAACAAAAGCAATATCATAGGTGCTGCCAACTTTAGTTGAATTGGATCTGGGATTAGAAGGGGGCAGGGAAATTGGCTCTTGCATCCCCTAATCAAGTCATGTTGTTAATTCACGGTGGTTCTCTGTATGGACCCTTTATGATTACTGCCATCAGTCGGTTTTCCCAATTCATGACTGCCAAACGCAGCGTGTACCCGGTCACTGCTAAATGACCATCGGAAATATACAATTTTGTCTTGCGTATGGTAAAATGCCAATTCTACTTTTATAAAAATATAAATTGGAAGAAATTACAACAATAAAATATTTTTTATTTAAATTGTAACGTTCAAAGATGAACCAGAAATAGTCATTAATAATTTAAATCCAATTATTTCAAATTAAAGCTTTCCGCACTACTGCTGTCAAGTAACCTAGAACTCTAGGTATACGCAGCCTATTAAGGTTAACAACGGCTCTAACAATAAACGTATTCAAGTGTGATGATGATAGCCTAAAACCCCTTTTGTATTTAAGATTGCTTTTAGTGCGCGCCGCTCGAAGGCGTGAAACCTTCGGTACAGCAAAATTTATAGACAATATGACCTGCTATGAACTTTAGTTTATAGATACTTTTCAGTTTATATACGAAATATTCGCTTCGAGACAATCTTAAAAGAACTTCATAGTTCATAATTATAGTTATGAAATTATGCCAAACAGAAGCTATTTAATGCAACTGACTGTACGACGCCTTCCTCTAGTCAATATTAATTCAAATTAAATTTGAATAACGTCTAAACGAAAGCTGTAAACAATATATAACTTCCTTTCAAGACTATAAACATAGATAATTCACAAAAAAAATCCAGCCCACTCACACTTGACCTCCCGATATTGAGACAGGCCGTAACAAATGGTCATTAAATGACTAACGGATTTATAATGAGCATATAAAATGTGATACACCTATACATAGACAAAATAAATTTAATTACAATTTAAAAAAAAAACAACACTGTTAATTTGTTAAATGCTATTTGCAAAATTTTAAGATTAATTTTAACTTGAGTGTTCTCCTACTGGTCTAAATTACAAATTCGTCTATTTGAGCCCAAACACGCTATATCTGCTGTAAGTTGCTGAAGACTTGGGTATTCCGCAAACTACTTGATTTTGAGTTGAGTTGGTAATTTCACATCAATCAAACCAGTGGAAATTATAACATTTCCCTTAGTCAACTAGGAAATGGGCGTTTTTGTCGATTTATACAATATGTTAGGATTTTGTTTAATTTTTTTGAATTTACACACAATAAATCCTAGACAAAGCCTAATTAGTTGTTTTAACAAAACAAGCAGTCATTTTTTGTCTCGGCGCTTTTAGGGATTCATATGCAGGTCAACTTCGGTTTGAAGTGCGGCTAGCTTTATTATATTCGCTTCGGGTCGTTACTCTGCACCCACGCATACTTTTGACTCATTTTCCTGACGACACCACGTACCCAAACTTCGTACAATATTGTTTGCACAGTTTTGCAACAAGCAAAACTTTTTTTTTACGTCTAATTTTATGAAACTAAACTTTATTAATTTTAATAAAACATTAATCTAGATAGATTAAAATAAAGTTACATGATTATAATTTAAGAATGACAAGATGATAAATAAAAACAAAAAATCTTAAAATCATATTACGCGCATTACGCGAAATGTTGTTTTACCTATTTTAAAACGTTAAGTAAAATTAAGCAACTTGACATTTAATTTTTGAATGCATTATATTATTAAAAAGTATAATAACACTTCCACCAAAATGGCTTCAAAGAGCTGAGAATGAGATCAACAAGGCGATTAAATATCACATTGGGAAAATAAATTTTTGAGAATTTTTCAAAAACTTTGTATTTCAATTATTCTCTTCGGCTGAAGACTAATCTAATCCTATTTAGTCAAAACTTACGGCCTACACGCTTAGTATGTGGTGGCCGAGTCGGCTGCAATTGCTGCTGAGCGCATTTCTCATAGAGAGCTGGCATTGTGGAAATCCAATTTAATATATTATAGAAAGCACAAATTCACAACACTATTTATTATTGTATTCCATTTGTTTAATACTGTGGCGCAGTGTATCGACACACAGCCGGCCGAACACTGTCCGCGCGCCACCGTCTTCCTTTACTTATAGCGATCAACTAACGGGGCTCTCGCTGACCGCCCCAATGTAATATTCACACTGAAACAACCCCCAAATAATATACGAACATAACAATGAACGGACTGACCTAATCTTCACACGCCATCGCGATGCGCTAGGACGAGGATGGACTATGAAAACTATGTATTTATGATAATCTAACTTCAAAATACATAAGTAGGTCCAATAGCCGTGCCCGTGGATTTCTATACCAAGAGCCATCATCATAGAAATTTTTTAAGTTTCTTTCAAATTTTACAAACTAACAGATCTACATATTTTATTAATTTAGAAGTGAAATCATAATACCTCATATTGAATTTAATACCCCAATTTTTCAACAATTTGAGTAATTAAAAAAAAACTGTAGTATTTAGCATGTCCCGCGACACATAGGCCATTTGATCTCTGGAACTACCACCAGTAGAATAAAAAAGCGAATGCAACTCGATTCCCCCAGAAAGGGGTACCTACCAAACCCCTTTCTGGGGGAGTCGAGCAAAAAGAAAATGAGATAAAAGTGTAGGTGCTGTGAATGCTGTAAAGCAGTAGAAATGGATCTGCAACGCGAATTCGGCTACCCGACGAAACCTGAGCAACTGAGAGTACTCGATTTCCCTTAAATTAAACGGCGGGTGTAACGGTTTGTTTTACTATAAAATTATTGATGAAATCTTCACAAATAATGCCACAATCAAACAAATATTAGTAAACGAAAATTTCTTCATCTTCTTGAGCACATTAATTACATCAATGCGTCTGGTTAACAGAAGTAATTTATTCGTAGTCACAAGTAACTTTTTCTATACAGCACGTTGCATGAACATGGTTAATTTGTGCACGCCACTACAACAACGTTTAGTATGTAAAGGAACATTTCGTTTTGTTTAATAAACACGCAAGTACAACTTGAAAATCGAGCAAGCCGTACTAATAAAGTACATTGCACTTTGGTCTCGACATTACGAATTGTATCGTCCTGAAATTTATGAAAAAGATATTTTTAAAGAAAATTACTAAAGACTTAGTTAATATCTGGCTGATAAAGTAACCATGCTCTTACAGTAATGCACGCCAATTTTTATATTCACTTTAAATCACGTTCGACAGCTCAAACTCTTGCAATACCTCTGATGAAAGCTTATAGGAGACTGCAGCCACTTACCATCAAGTGAACGATCAACATGCCTGTCGCCCTTCATCGTAAAATAAAACTACAAGTTTATTTTAATACTACAATAGAATAATAATCTACTCTGGATCGAAATTACTTCGAATCCTCTGAAAATTTGTGGGGGGGCCATAATTTTACAGAAGTGGATTACCTACGGTTGATATGAATAGAAATCATCATTGTAATATAAAAATTCACTAAGTATAATACCAATTTTTCGTAGTAACATATATATAGTCAAAATCATACAAAATGAAAAAAAAAAATTGTAAACTGCATAAATCCAACTATCGTTGAACTCCGAGTAAATGTTGTGTGAATGCAGCCATCCCCGACTTTGCGATTATTGGGGAATTGAATTACGTCGTAAAAAACAGAATCAGAATAAAATCTTGGTCAATATATATCCTATAAGACTCTCAGCGTTATAGATGATACTCTAATTGGATTCAGTATAGATTACATAACGGTCACCTATTTAAGTTATTCACGCAAAGAAGTTAATAATACTTCACAAATAGTCCAATGTCAAGACTAAATTAGCATTCCCGCGGTAACGTCACGCAGACCTTGACCTTATACACTCCGAGGAAAGTTACAAGTTCAACTATTTAAGAAGAAACGTTGTCATCTTTATTGACGAATGACGTACGAATAGCTATGCACATATTTTTATTGCGATCCTTCTTCTTAGTGTGCCGCTTCCGCTTCTTGCGATAAAAAAATTCTTCTCTTGTAACTGGTTATGTAATTTCATTTACGAATATGGAAGAAGGGGCCACTTCTTAGAGCGAATTGAAATTAAAAGAAATAATTCTTTTTGGAAATCCTTTGGAAATGAAAATATCCTATCGAGTGCCAATTTATCATTAGAGGAATGTGGTACGTTTACAGTGTACACAATAATGGGGCGTAACAATGCGCACTTGCCAAATGTTTAATTATGCAATGCCATTATAATGGGGACAATCGTCGTGGAACGTTCGCTGGCAAACAACGCGAAAGCTCTTTTGGTGTGAACTTTACATTTTATTTAACCTAGCATTTATAAAGAGTATCAACTGTTAGTTTAATTTTATTTATTAGGTTATTCAAAACTATTAAAAATTTTAAAATATAAAAAAAAATTCTAAAATACTATCATTTTAGTTAAAAACTAATGATTCAGCACGACACTATAATAACACGACGTTATTTCTTATTTTCTAATTCACCGTATAAATAAATAAACAATGACACTGTGTCTACTTCACAGGTGACGTACAGACGACACACAATTACACGGTCATTGGTCTATCTATAAAAAGCCCTCCTCACACACCGTGTATTTATTTCATTTACTTATTCATAATTTCATACGGCCGACCTCCTTCTTTGATTCGTAACATTGCCGTATCAGTAGAACGGTTTCTTTATTATTAGGTCTCAGTCACAGCCGCCTATGCTTCGCTGTGTGATCGTTAGACTCCTGTAAGAGGTTGATTACTTCCACCAGTTGAGCTGCCCAGTTCATGCAGAAGGCAGTGTGCTCTGGAGCCACAACTACATCTCATCCATATAGGTAAATAAGACCTGATTATTCAGATGATTGTTATTTTTTAAATATTCGTAAGTCAGAGGAAAGTTCGTATGAAAGAAAAATTTAAATACATCGCTAGTTTTACATAAAAACCCATCTTGCATTGCTTTATTTGAGTGAAAAGACAGATAATATAAACCCATAAAAAGTAAGTACCATCGTGACAGCTATAAAGGCAAACCAGCATATATAGCTTTCCTTTTTTGTGGTTTTATCGACTGAGTAAATATAAATATTATAATATATACACCTGCATCGCGTAGACTATAGACACTCCTTCGGAGGTCGGACAGTTCCGCTATTAATTCGCACCGGCTTTGTTTACCAAACAACTGACCCGAGACCGTTGACCTAACATCCAATTACCGCGTTCGGAGCAAACAATCCGCTCGCGCGGCTCAACGTCACCCAGACGACAGAGAAAACAAATTGTGACGATGTCAACGTACAAATATAACACATGTCAATAAAAAAATAGTGGAACTAATGGTTAGGGAGCCCACGATGCTAAATGTGTAGTCAATCGAGCTATTAGACTTTGAAGATTGGATGGTAAGAAGAAAAAAAGGTTATATGAAGTTTTTCATTTCAGCGGTGGGGTGAGCGTCTACAGGCGTTCAAAATTTTGTAGGCGTTGTATTTTAAAAAATCCTCCATATAATCGTCAGATTAAGAATCAGCACGATCAGGAATTTAGGCTGAACCGTCTGTATGAAAATCTGACGCGCTCGAGTATTACAAAATGAGAATCGTCAAAAATATTTTTTGCATTTTCAAAAAGCTGCCACGAGCTTGCGTTACATCCGAATCGTCTGAATTTTAAATGGGAGCTTAGTTTAGGTTCACTTAACATCCCCTCTGAAAATCTGACGCGCTCGAGCTGTAGCTCGACCAAACCGTCAGATTAATACATAGTGACGTGAGACACGTGGGGTATATCTGACGCGCTCGAGTAAATCCAAAAATCCCCTCTTGGGCTCCCCTACCATAAGGAAACATGACTGTATCGAATAATAAGAAAATTTATCTGTTTCAGATGGACCCATAAAAATAACAATGCAAAAAGAAATATTCTTTTTATATTCATACTAGCTGGTGCCCTCGACTTGAAAAAAGAAGAAAATATATGAGTAACTAGCTGGCGCCCGCGACTTCGTCTGCGTTGAAAAAGAAAAAAATATTTATCTACCAAGTTTCATGAAAATCAGTTAATTCGTTTAAGAGTTGTGGAGGAACATACATACATACAATACCTACACTTACAGATTTATCATTAGTATTGATATGATATAGATAGAATTATAGATGATAACGCCTGACATCGTTATTGCTGTGACGACAGTGGCGCCGCCACGCGACTGTGGCACTTAATTCTTTATATTTTTAGAAACGATCACTCGGGAACAGTACTTTTTTCTGGATGAAAGGTACCATCCAGAAAAGGAAAAGGTAGCAGACACACAGCCAGTTACTTTTGCATTTATAATATAAAATTAATAATTGCTACCAATTAGTATCCACACTAATATAGTGTGGATACTAATTGGTGGAAACAAAACAAATGGAAAAAGAAGAATATACAATATTAGCTATGGACGCTTTTGTATTAATAAATTCAATATAACAATCATTTATGATAAAAAAATAATAGATTTTAAAATGCTTCTAGCTAGTAGTTAATCTATAGTAAATAGTAGTTCTAGCTAGTTCACATTCGCGTGGACTTTTGTTGGCTATTGACTATTTGTCCGAATATTTCGTCCATCCCTTTAATGAGAATTTTAAAATTTCGATTTTTTTGACGGAAACCTAACATTTTTCCAGGATAGTCTTCTACATATTTACATACAAGTAGGCATGAACGTAAAAAAACACTTGTGAATGATTCATGGACTTATAAACTGGTATGGAAAGAACTTACTTGGTAAATATAAGGGAAAACTTTTTTGAGACTGATTGTCACGTGTTAATAATTTATTCGAAAAAAAAATACAAACCACTAATTTAAATGGTCTAAATAATCTTACTGATATTAATTAATTAATATTAATAATATTTAGAATGATTGTTACTAATGAATAAAATAAAAACCAAGTAATCGTTAAAAGTTTAAGGGAAATATTTTATCAATTACTTTGAGTAACAAACTGTCGTTTTATTACTATTAATTATATATTTTTGTGAATAAATCAAATCCACTCACCTTTTGTCGCCACAGGAATCGATTGTCGCGTCATATCCTAAAAAAAGAAATAAGAATAAAATGAGAACAATTATTTACAATATAAATAAAACCTGCAGCACCACAAAGACAGAAAGAGACTTTATTAATTTATTCACTCTGTAGGAAAGAGGAGAGTCGATAGTACTTGTGTATTTACAAAAGAAATCAAAGCCATTAAGATACAATAAACGTAGGTATTAAAAGCCTACAAGAGTCACAACATCGAACTATGTACTAACTTTTCTCAAACACTTTGAAAATATATTTTGAAACATCGAACTGCAGTGTTCGAGCACGCATCACCTAATGTAATTAATAGTGAAGTAACACAATTTGAGGATAACAAAATAGTTTTGTGTGAAATAAGACCCGCATTTTGTGCACACGGATTTCGTAAGAAGCCACTTTCGAAACATACGAGTATAATATGTGGGCACTACACGGTAATGAATATATACATCATTTTGGACATTATAACAGAACCAATTACAAATAAAATTTCAAATTATGTCCAAAAAAAAAATGTTAATACATTAGTTTCCTTTTATGAAGAAAATAAAATTACTTTTAAATCTTAATTATTATTTTAATTAATTATTTTAATGTGTGGATGGATTTTATGTTTTCATATTATTATTGAATAAATTCGTATTTATAATGTATCCTGACTTAGAATACAAAAAACGTCAGTATGCATAAAACCTTTGTCCAAAGTGATTTCTACTTGAACCAATTTGGAGTGGTTTTTTTTTTTTAGGATTAGGATTTAGGATACCAGCCTTGTCACTCAGTGGACAAGGCTGGTATTATTTTCTTAAAATAAATATATATTAAAATCATTAGGTAGAAGGATACATTAATTTGTTTATGGATACCTTCAGATCTAGTACACGTGTGATACACAAATGGCATAATAAAATAACAAAAAATAATGAACAATATAAAACGTTGGTGTGATTGGGTCAGTTTAATGTCGGCTAATCTTTACTACTACTAAGTATTTATTATAGTAACCGAGAAATTTTCATGAAAGACTATCGGTGACTCCATAAATTTACATACGTACATAGACCTTAATAATTCAAAAGCGCATGCAAAATATGTAAGTAATTAACTAATATTCCACGGTTCCAATAATATTTATAAATAAATACCAACTAAGTAAGTACCTACATCAGATATTCATAAATCCCTTTTACAACTACAAAACATGCATAATATACTTAATATTTAATTTTAATATTAAAAACAATAATGTCGCATTATCACGTAAGAAGTTCGTATAGTTCGCATGTGGACGTAGTAATTAAAGATTAAGCAAATTAATGTTACTGAATCTAAGTAACAGAAAATATGAAAAATGCCACATTAAACGAGGTAATAACATGTAAATTGCCTTAGAAAATCACTATAAAAAAGCAACGCTATGTCATGTAAATTAATAGTAGGTATTCTTAAATTTAAATGTAGAACGGGCAGGCTGACGGTCCACTTGGTGATATGTGGTTACCGTCAAATATTGACACAAGCAACGCCATAGTGTCTGCAACTGTGTTGCTGGTCTTAGGATAGCAGATAATGGATTAGGATGCGAAAGGGAAATGGGCTCTGGCATTCCTTATTCACTCAAGAAATACCACATATTATGCTTTAATATTTTCACGATCGTGTATCTTTTGTAAGGGGTGGATTACTACTGCCAAATGCCAAATGGGCTGCCTAATTTATAATTGCGAAACGCAGTAATGACCTTTAACTACTCATTTAACAGGGTATCAAATTGCAACGGTCAGTAGGGGCGGAAAAATGTGAATAGCCTACTGGTGGCAAATGTGTAAATCCACCACTGACCTTAGCGGACAGGTTTCAAAATTCAATACCCGGTAGGGTCGACTATTCTGTTAATTAATTTATTATATTATTTTTTCAAGTAAGCCTATTACGTGTGTCGCTTCCATTGTGTTGTACGGTTTCCGTGGTGATTAATTTAGGATTAGTTGCAAAATTAGTGTCGTTACACATTTAGTAGACTATATCAACTGAATTATAACTTTATATAATAATAGGTAAATAAATATTTGTTATTTGGTTTCAATCATACACCGTCTTGATTAAATACAAATAAATTACGAGGAGAAACAACCACGGTTTTCGATGCAATTTTCAAATGAATTGAGAATGCGGTGAATTGAAATCGAAAGGGAAATTGCTCACCGCCAAGCCTATATCGCTTTACCTTGCACGGAGAATTTATTGTCATCTAGTCAAGTACATAACCTAAAATAAGAGCCAAGTCAGATAATATTGAAAATAGCATCGTCAGCAACGATGAAAAAATAATATTTTACTGCGGCGCCATAGCCAATGCCTCTGACGTCATTAGACACTAAAGACGGCTCGGCGCTTCTGTGATACAATCTATTGTTTTATGGAAGTGCATTGTTTAGTGTCGATAGTATGACACTTTCTGCATCGAACTCGTGCTATATGTAGTATTTTTTTTGCTTTGTTTTTCAATTTACGGTCACTATCCAACTCCTAAACAACCGAGTTGTCGGTTGACAAACTCAACCGATTTTATCCATGTGTATTGTTGCCTCTTATTGGTTCAGGAAGATGACGGCCAACCTTCAGGACTGAAGAGGCACTGGAGAGATATGATGCTATATTTATTTCGGTAAAATATGAAATTTCTATATGTGTAAATCAAGTTTTTTTTTAATTAGTCTCGTCAAGACAGGCTGACGACTTGATGGTTGTTATTATGAAGTTGGCCATGTCAGGAATCGAACCCGGGACCGTTGAAACATAGCGCTAAGGCAAAGCACCTTAACCACTTGATCAATGCGCTCTTCAAAAGATAAAAGTGAGCAAAACGCATTATCACGTGGACGATAATACGTATTTTTTTTATTCATCAAAGATTACAAAGTGAAAGTTTGGATAGTAAAAAATATATAACGGTGACAAGTTTAAATTTTTGAAAAACAATTATATTGAAGAGAATTTTATTTAATCCTTACTTACCAATGCATTTTTTTACAATATCATGTGCCACCCCACCCAACCAAGTAAAGATCAAGAAAGTGTTTTAGACTGATGAACAAAGAGTGCTTTTATTTTACACTAACAGTGCATATAAGACAACTTCCGTCACACGCTGAATCATTAAGCGATAAATGATGTCATTACAGAATTTATTTAAATCCAAATTGATCGTAGCCCAGAAACGTTTTTAAAAGTGAAACGAGTTCATTGGAACCGATACCGAAATAAGTGTAGCAGATACAAAACACATACAATATTGTGTAGTAGTACAAGAGCAAATCGATTGGTTCGGACTTTCGTTACGCCCGCTCTGTGAGCGCAGCCGGGCAAAACGAATTGTCGAAATATAGGCGGGCGTGACTAAAACACAGTCCATATTTACACTAAACAGAAAAACACCATAACAAGCTGATCATGTGCAAATCATAGAACGTGAAGCAAAAGTAATTCTAAGGGCCTGCAAGACGACGGATTTTATGTCCGCAGCACAGAAATCTCCGCGACTCAACACACATTACGGGGCTGACAAACATGGATCATTCGAGTTTTGTTTGTTTATGGTCCTTTCTTACCGGTCTTCGAGGTTAGCAAGTAACCAGTAGGCGTAGCAGAGAGCCCAAGAAATATGTGACAAAATATAATATAAGAATAATTGGGCGCCCATGTTGTCCCTATTGTACGTTTCGATTCGAACACAACAGACAGCCATATTTCTTGTCTGCGGATTGTTCATCTTCTGTGTGCGTTATTGCATATCTCGATACCGTATATTCTCACGGACATAAAGCCCGACGTCTGCAGGGACCCTAAAAGTGGGCATTTGAAATAAAAACGTGTAGGAGTGTCGGGACGCGTGCGCTCACGGCGCCGCCTGTCGTGCGAATGGTTGACTGTACCGATCGTGAGTTGCGCACGGGCAGCGTGTGTCCCGATCCCGAGTCGGCGCCGTCGCCCTCGGCGCCCTCCCGCAGGAACCCGCCGTCGTCCGACGAGGAGCCGGACGGATCCTTGGCGGCACACCATGTCAAACAATCACGTGCCAATCATACACGACAAAACACTGTGCATAAAACTTACTGTGCGGCCCATAGTCTCTTCATCGGCCTCGGTCATTCTCTATTATTTTTTAACGAGCGTCCCGCAATGCTCTCGTTCGAATGGAAAGTGAAACTGCTGTGCTAACACGATTCAATGTGGAAAATCGATGCGACCCCACCGGACACCTCCGGCATGCGTCAGACGGAGCCGCACCACTTGGAAGGTCGTCCGATATAAATCATAGTTAGATCGAACGCAGGACGTCATTTATCACGCAACCACTGGCCGTCACAACCTTATAAACAATAACGTATCGATTGGTTTACGTCTAGTCCGGCCGAGTCTAGTCTATCTTAATACAGGTCTCATGAGCGAAACGTGAACGTGAAATTTCAGCAGAACGTGTACAGTGTTAAAAGGAGCGTGAATAATTTATTGCGTTGCGTCAAATAACGGTGCAATTTATAAATATATATATAAAAAAATACATATCATTCAATGAAGCCTCGATCGCGACTACGTACTACTTGCAAACGATCACCTGCCAGCTGATGATGTATGGGAACATTTCTACATTTTCCCATGCGTTTGGGCTGCGACCGCGACACCGATACAATGTTGGGTTCCGTTCATTGACTGCTCGTTTTGAACTTATCGGTATCACTCAAACTTCGCGAATACTCTTCATGTTTGCTTCTTGAGCTTTTTACGATACTATTGCTAAATAAGAATTGTGGGCATAGTTGAATTATTCGTAAGTGGTGTTTATGAGTTTACGCACATTCGTCTAATGTCGATGTGTCTGTTGAACTGTGTGGCGCTAAGTGTGGCATCGTCGATTAGCAACGTGCTTCACGGTCCAAACAATGAGAGTGATCGCGGCTTGGTACGCGGTTCAAGCGCCCCTCAGAAATCGATAAAACCAAAGTGGAACTCCCATAGCCAATGCTCAAATCCGAGTCGACTAGTACGACTAACTACTGGCGAAAGCATATCCGCGACTGTAGACTTTCGCGTAAAATCGCGACGAATTGACCTTTACAATCATTGTATCACGCGCAGAGACTCGCCCCTTTAGGAATTTAGTTGCAATTATTTATAACAGAGCTTACGTAAATTGCATTTTAATGAAGCAAGGTTGAATTTATAAGTAACATTGATATTAATTAGTTGTAAAAAGTACACGTGGGGTAATTAGTGTTAAATTAGTTTGTGTAGTAGGGGACTATGCACGACCATAACTGTTTTAGTAATTTGAATCGTCGCTCGTAAGGAAGTTGTCCCACTGTTATGCCGTTATAATAGGAAAATTGTTCTGCGAGTACAGGCCGGCCGTATAGCTACGCACAGTATCCACGTTCTGTGACATTAAACTTGCTCGAATTACATTACACTACGATAATAATTATATTCTTTATGCCATCATTGTCTGCGCCAGGAGGACCTGGGACTAGTTCGACATTTACTATAATACTTATTTGACCAAAATCTTCATATGATTCTTTAAAAGTAGGAGTTTCTTGTGCACAAAGGCCCACCTTAAGGGGATATCAAGGGTTGTTCCAAAATGTTCTACTATTTGTTCTACGATAGAACAGTTTGGACAAAAAAAATCCAACTAGTTCTACTGCACAGTATGACAGATTGGACTCGTCAATTTTTAATGAAACATTTCCAAACTGTTCTACTATTTTTATAATAGATGATCCCTCGGGAATAGTCCTTTTTTTATGGATGAAAGGACACCAGAAAGGACAAAGGGTACCTTTGTCCTTTCTGGTGGCCCAGACAACGTGTTTGCAAATTTTCATGGTGATCGGATCAGTAGTTTTTGCGTGAAAGCGTAACAAACAAACAAACTCACATTCACATTTATAATATTAGTAAGGATAATATCGCATACTCACCAGTAGAACTCATTACAAGTTTTTTTTTTTTTAATTTTGTTCTATTATAAAAATAGTAGAACAGTTTGAAAATGTTTCATTAAAATTATTCGAGTCCAATCTGTCATACTGTGCAGTAGAACTAGTTGGATTTTTTTGTCCAAACTGTTCTATCGTAGAACAAATAGTAGAACAGTTTGGAACAACCCGATATCAATTGGGTAGGTTACTCAAATTGTGTAATAAATACATATAGGTTCAAAATAAACAGAAACAGAAACACAAAATGTAGTCAAGAACATAATAATATATATGCTTAGTATTTAGCATTTCTTTATTAAATACAACAATAGAAATGTTTGGCTGACGAACATCATCATTTTTTCTTTAAAATCAGTAATATTTTTATGCTGTAAAGGCTGGCAGACCGCCGACGACCGTCCACTCGGTATCGCCTTAAAAATTTAATTTAAGGTGGACCTTAGTTTTTGAAAACTCTTAATTTACAAGAATCACTCGAATGTTTTTGGTCGCCCCACAGGTAAACACAAAAATGTCGCTAATTCTCATGTCAATATTGACTTGTCTTACCCTGGCGAGTTTGTTGGGCATCGCCTGAAGAAGGTGCGGCGTGTGTTGACGGACCGTGCCGACAGCCAGCTCCGGGTTGAGGGCTAGGATCGCGTCCATCTCCACCTCCTTGCCCTTCGTCTCTCCGCGCTCGAACCATTCCACCGTGACCGACCGGGTGTCGTGGTTCACCCCGGAAACGATCGCGGAGTGAATGCGTCCTGAAATTCAAATTAAATTATCCATTAAATACAAAAATCCTATCTATATACTCTAGGTAAAATTTAATTAGTGGAAATGCACAAGAAGTATAGTATTAAGAAACTCATGAGCTTGTACCACCCTATCACAAGAATGACTAAAATCCAGAAAAAGTCAAGGAATTTTCACAATTTTCACAAATCTACAATTTCAAAGTAAGCTAATAATCATATAGTTAAATAAAAGCTACAGCGATTATGTAATTAGAAAGCTTTCTTAACTTAACTTAAACTTGAATTAAATGCTCTAACTGTGATATATTCATACATTTAAGTACGAACATAAACTGATTATCAGATTGTGATGTAACATAATTATTACAATATCATAATGACCGCAGCGAGAGTTGCAACTGTGAAATGTAAATAAAAAATAACGTTCAACATGTACACACAAGTGTTCTCTTCTAAAGTCGTAATATGTAGTGAACAAACACTATTGAAATCGCAACACATGGCACGATGGCGAAATATTCTTATTAATTACTGCTTTACATGAACAATTACATATACACACTTACTTACCTACACTATCTAAGCATTTAGTACACACCGCCTTGTTGATATACAACAAATACATCATTCATTTCTAAAATTATCTGAATAGTACAGCTCTCTTCTAAGTATATGTACATATGTATTATTATTATTATCTTAAAGGCAGATAAACCTTGTTCTGTTTTTTTTACATTATTTATAAAATTATCTCTTTATAATATTAGTATAGATAAAGAGGGAAGGTGTGATTTTTTTCACACACAAGGTAACGGATAAATTCAAAAACGGATTTTACAAATTCTTTCACATATGAAATGCGACATTATCAGCGAGTAACATGGGCTGTAATTTATTTACCAAAAAAAAAACCTACGAAAATTACAATAATATAACCCAAGTCATTAGATGGCGTAATCTGCGAAAACTATTGATGATACATAAAATAAACAAAAAGCTCGCGAGGCAATCTGTTTTTTTTTTTGTTCAAATTTGTCAATTAAAATACGGATGGAATCGCATGACGATGGCTGACATTCCTATTATGTTAATATAAATCCTTATCAATTATTTAAGTAGTGTCTATAGTCAAAGTTGATTATTCTTGTTTAAATTATTGAAATGGGAACTTTCGTTTAGAAGTTACAAAGTTTTAATGATTCTAATACATACAATTTATTCCATATAGGTTAGAAAACAAGTTGGAAGGAGCAGACGCATTAATAAAGTTAATGAGCTTCAAATGCTCCTCTACACCATCTTTAAAGGCGACGACGTCACTTAAATTTTCACTTAATTTTCAGCTGTGTACAAAAGGCTTCACCCAACACAAAGCGTACAGTAGCAGTATTCATTTCATAAAACAAAGCGCTCACTTACTTGTCTGTATATGGCCTATTTATATAGATTTTAATACAGCTAGTTGCTGAATTAAAAATTAAAAAATTACTATTACGAAATGGACCATAATTTTTGAAAAAAATTGCATCAATCCTGTTTATTAATTTCTTTATTTTTTTTTAATGTAAAACCAGCCTAAACTTCGCTGTTTTATAAACAAAAACTAATATATAAAAAATAATACTAATTATAAACGAAACAAAAAATAAGTTGTGTAGATAAGTAAATTTCTTCACACTCTATGGTAATTGGTACCCATGGTACTCGTATATAATGTAGCTTCCTATAGGTAAAAGAATTTTGAAAATCAATTTAGTAGTTTTAAGTTTATCAACACATTATCATTTTCATTTTTCAGGACGGCAAAACGCCACTGTACGAAACGTCACCAACCCAAACAAGTAAGTATATAGTTGAAAATATCTAGACCTCACCTTTTACACAAAGTTAGTGAAAGGTTACTTGTGTTCATACATTACATTAGTAAAATTGCATCTGGCGTTGCATTCTAATTACGGACCGCCTTGACAAGGTCACTGGCCTCTCCCAATCCCTGACCTGCCCCTCGCTCCCGTCATTGTAAAACTTACCAATAGTGCTGACTAACATAATAGTATAAAGTATACTAGTAATATGGTGATACAATTATAAGAAAAAAATATTAAAATATAAAATCGAATTTATAAGAATAAATAATCTTTTTGTTAACAGATTATTTTTCCACTATAGTGGCTGGACATTCTTGTACATAATAATATACATAGTGGGTGAGTACACGTCGTGTTTATAACAGACTACCGAGTAATGATTTTTCTATTTCGTCGCGTTAATATCACCAGTGCCTATTCCCATATCCTAGACCAACTTGGATTCCTCGCGTTGTTACCTATCATCTATTGAATCCGTCTGTCCGTCACGCTTTTCTTAGAATAAATAAAACTTTCTTTTTGAGTGCTATTTCAACTTTTAATTAAACGTTTTGTTAAACAATTGTGAGTCACCTACTTCGTATAAAAAGGCAATTTTTTAAAAATTACACACCATTTTTATTTTCTATTGACAACAATACACTCGATATTTACTGAATAGTATAAAATTAATCTTCTTCGGCACACTATTGTACCGTGTTTATTGATAGTTCTGAAAACACTACAAGTCTGAAGCTGAAGTCAAGTCAAAGTTGAACTAAGTTCAGTGCACCCTCCGATTGTGTGAAGTTTTAAATTGAACAGCCACAATCAATAAATTAATTTCCTTTGTACTATTTCAGGTATATAATATTTTAAAAAATAGACTTATTATACATATTTCATGTTTTACGGGAAATAGGAAAGGAAATTTAATAAAAATGACCCTAACAAAACAATTACAAATACAATATATGACTATAAATAAATAGTGGAAACTGCCTACAACCTGCTTTTATCACGTAAGTTTTTGTATGAGAAACTGAGCAACAATGAACTCGTAGTCTTTGAATTACATTTAAAAATAGGAGCCAAATATTATCAAGAGCGATCAATGATAAATTTTCCTACCAACTTGCCAGTGATTCCTTGACTTTTGCAAAAAATATAAGGTAGGCCGTTCGGTTATCGAACACGCGTCCGTAGTCATGGCTACGTTGCGCGACGGTATCAACGAAAGTGGAACAAACCGCCCGTCACCGCCGCTGCCGAAAAGCACCGCTATATTATCTCTATACTACGAAAACCTTTCGCGCCTTCAACTAGCCGCTCGCACTACGAAAACTAGTGCAACTATAATAAGCTAAAACAGACGGAAGTTATTATTTAACTTATTAATAAAAAAGATTTATTAGTTTTCAAAATATTACCAATAATCTGTAAATAACATAATTGAAACCATCAATATCTATGTACACATTAATTATAAATTATTCGTTATCGTTAACGCTGAAGCTGTAACGCCTCTCTCAAAACAATCTTCAGCTTTATTATTAGTATACATTTATAAAATATACATATACGTAAGCATAATAAGCAAGCTTAATATCAATATGAATAAAATTCAAGAATATATATTTAAAAGCACATTCGAAGCGCTTGTGAAATGGAAACTTTGAAGTTAAAGTATCTTCAAAGAACTTGCAACATAAAAGGAAAAATTCACCGCCTCGAAATCCGAGAACTAAACTATCTGGAAACGTTCCAAACAGAATAACACGTTTTCGTTTACAAACCATTTTAAGCAGTTTATTTTTTTATTAGTCATTTCAATACTATTATAGTTACTTGGCTTTTTGATTCGCTAATTAAATAAAATTGATGGTTATAAAAATATTATGGTTTTAGCAATTATTAATTGATATTTACACAATCGACTAATTTGAAAATGTAGGAGGGCTAGTTACATTATCATATATATAAGAACCAGTATCAAAAATAAAATAGCAAAAAATACACCCACGCCGACCGGTACAGGCGACAGTAACAAACTTGATGACAAGCCACTATATGGAGCAACAACTTTCAAACAAGCAAAAGTAATCACAGCCTTTAATGAGATCTAAAAATACAGCTCTAATGAGATCTAAAATGAAGAGTCATTTTGTTTGATTAAAGATCTATTGACAATATTGACATACAGAATTCATCACCTAATAAAAACTTAGTTATACGTGTGGCTTGGCCCGCGGTAATCTACAGTTCTATTTTATAGTTCTTCCATAAATAATCCTATTATACGAGTTGTGAATACAATAAAAGATATATTTTCTTATTACAGAATATCTATAGGTATTTTTTGTTACTATTATATTTATTAACAACTATTTTAGATATGATCATAACATAGCTAAAAGTAGTGGTTGAGTACCACTGATTTTAGCTAAAACTTAATATCAAACTTGTCATAGTTAACTGCATGCATAAGTAGTAGTTACACGGGTGTTTATTTGTGGCAATTTGGATATGAATTTAACTTTATTTTTTCGTAGCAGTTGTGAGCGGTTTAGTAGTGGTTTTGCACAATTTTGTTTGGTACGAATTGTGCGAAAAAGTGACCCGATAGAGGGGAATAAATTATGGATATCATAATAAAAACTCACGGAGAACAAAACAACAAAAAATATTATTTATCATAACAGACCTAAAATGCATAGAAGAGTTGAACAGAATGCACCCAAAAAATCTAGCGAGTATTGAACTCTAAAACGATACGCAACAGTTAAAAAAAATGTCGCAAATAATATGGAGTATTGCCAACTAAATAACAACTACTTAACCAAAATGACAAGACCCATGAAACGATACTATATATTAGTTTTTTCTGTATCTAAACAGTCTGGTCTATGCGAAGTGAAGAAGTTGGAGTTTTATTCGGTCGCGTGTGCACGTGTCATTGACCTGTTAACGCATCGCTCCGAGTTAATTATAAATCAGTTACATTTCCTTATGCGTTCTTACGATCACTTCAGCAAAATGCACGTATACGGAGACGGAGACATGCCGACTCGCTTATCAATATCTAGCTAGATCATCTCACACGTTTGCTACGTGGGCTATCTCAAATATCTTATTTACTTAATTTAAGAAAAGTAGTACCTACTTCCATTCAAATACTAGTACAAGACCGCATTAACCCTGATAAGATAATACGTACATTTCTATATTAGGCACTAGCTTTTGCCCACGACTTCGTCCGCGCCCCTAATTATCAGGCTTTTTATTAAATAATTTTGTATCATGAACCATCAAAAAAAAATTAAAATAAAATATATATTTAGTAGGTACTACATTTCAATAAATTAATAAAGATAATTGTAATTAGAAATTAAAACAGTTTTAAAACGGTTTAATTTATTTAAATCTTTTAAAAATCATATAAGTAAGTGTGTTGCATTGGGTTACTTTGGTTATAAATGAACCCGATATATTATTTACGTGGCGTATTTTTTAGGAGATCTAATCTATACCAATATAATAAAGCTGAAAAGTTTGTTTGTTTGTTTGGTTGTACGCGCTAATCTCAGGAACTACTGGTTCGAATTAAATTCTTTTTGTCTTGGATAGTCCATTTATGGAGGAAGGCTATAGAGAACGCGGACGAAGTTCCAGGCACCAGCTAGTCATAGATATAATAATACCATAATACCCCACCAACTTCATTATCTCTTTAAAATTCAGCTCATGCTTGGATGTTAAAAAATCCAAATATCAAAAGTGAATTATTATTTTCTTGGTGTAAATCTGAGGAGCAAGTGCTTCTAGTATTATATTGGATTAGTGGTGTAGTGAGTTTATTATTTTTGTTGTGCAACTGAAATGCATATTTGCGCATTAGATGGGATCACCTATAAACCTGAAAGGATTCCCTAAAAAAAATACATAATTCAGACTGAATAAAGACCACTGAAATATATATTTTATAATATAAATGTATATAATTAAAGTAGTGGGTAAGACACTTCAAAAGAAACAGTTAGTGTTCCCACGGTCAAGTTTATAACAGGGCAAACTAACTAGGAAAATTACTCGCAATTACTAGCGCTCATTGCATTCTGTTACTCGAACACTTCTTCGGCATCTAACTAGGTATCAACTTTTACCTTGACAACATAATCATACTACAGTTTTCTAGTCGCATTATACTCTATAATCACTATGTTTTCAGTGGAGGGAAAATGCATTACAGTTTTGTGTATAGTAAGTGAGTGATAAAAAAGAAAACATAGATCTCATATTTGGTTTCGTCAGCTGTGTAAACTTATAAGATTTTTTTATATAATCTTTCTAATTAATTATATAACTATATATCTACATTTTCAAGGATAGAATTTGTATGACACATTTAATTTGTATGACCTTTATTATAGATGTTATTCTTACTTGTATTTGCCAGAGGTATCAATTTTCTAAATCTCTCCCAGTGGCAAAAGGGTCAAACTCGTGAAATGGTGCTGGCTAAGGTCAAAAAGCGGCTTTCGCCACAAAGCTTTACTTCAGTGCCTAATAAGGCTCGAGCAAATGATACAATACAGTTACATGCAAGTCCTGTACATCCAGCCAAGAATTTAACAAACAATCGCTACAGAATTGAACAATATTACAAAAATACTTTCAAAAATCCGCTAATAAGCAACACTTTCTGGTGTGCTATTGACCCTACAGGAATATATTGAAATGACATAATCGTTTCAATTACCTATATTTTATTCATGCCTATATGCCTACATGGTTATCCAAACTTTTACAAATATTTAAATCTTTCATGAATTTAAAACGTGAAACTTTTTTGTGAATATTTCACCCAATTAAGGCCAATAAAAATTAGGTAATTTAGACAATTTCACCACCCTATCGACGAGTACTGGGCGATATACGTTATATCGGCGAGTATAGTATTTAGTTAGAAGAGAAGGTTCAAGTAAACTAGTCGGTCATGCATACAAATCACGATTTGCACATCATGCGAACACAATAATGGGAGACAATTCGTGACATATTCGCAATTGGACACCAATATGAAGGTTTCCGTTTCGAGTTTGAAATCGATTGAATTAGCAAAACTATTCTTTTAGTAATTTTTAATCTATACTATATATTATATACTCGTATAGTATACATATAACAAATCAAGCAGAATAGTCGTGTCTGCACATTGTATGGGGGATATAAGAGAAAAAAGAACAAAAAAAACGCTATTTTTTAAATTTTATGCATATCTGTATCTGTTCGTTCAATTTAATCTCCTAAATTACTGAATCGATTTTCATACGGTTTTCACTGGTACATAACCCGGAGCAACATATAGGCTTCATTTAAATCAACCTTTGGAAAAAAACTAATAGCCAACTAAAAATATTTTCAAATTGTTGTTGGCCTACTATCTATGACAGTGCTCTCTCTGGTTAACGAAAAACTTTATATGGACGTCGGACTTATGTTAGACTAGCTGGTGCCCGCGACTTCGTCCGCGTTGAACGATGAAACGTCCTTTCTCTAATGTCCCAGACAACGTGAATGCAAAATTTCATGATGATCGGTTCAGTAGTTTTTGCGTGAAAGAGTAACAAACATCCATACATCCAAACAGACTTTCGCATTTATAATATTAGTACGGATTGCAAGGTTGGTGGAGCCGTTCCTTTGTTATAATGCATTTTCAATGATTACCTCAGTAACATTATCAGACACGAGCGATCTATACAAACCTTCTCATATGTTACGAATTTATATGATATTGAAAGCTTTTATTATTTATTTATTTCCCATTATTAGAGTCCTAATCTATATTTATTGGATTGAATTGCGTTATATTGAGTTTCTTTGGATACTCAGTGTGTTAAGTTAAAAAATCTGGCGCAGTCTATAACGTTTTTTTCGTAAAGCAATCAATTTTTAATCATAATTCCTAAAATAAAAGTCAACGCGACCAAAGTCAAGAGCATCAACTAGTGAGCAATAAATCAAAAAAATTGCACACTTTGTAAATAATTTCACGTTAAGTTATTATCGATTAAAAAGAATTAACAATGTATAAATACGTAATTAGTAATGTGAGTGATCGTGAGTCAGACATCCAGCTGTAACCGGCTAGACAAGCGTCGGCGCCCGCGCACCTTCCACATTTGGCAGAATGTGTTTGCAACTTGTATTGGTACTCAGCACCAGCTCAGCTCAGTGTTTGTAACAGGCTTTGCATGCAGTTTCATTTCTGTTGTTCATAATTTCTGGTTTACTAACTCTTTGAATATAGGGCTTGAATGTAGGTAAGTTGGGACCGCCGTATCAGATCACTCGACATTACACGTTCAATCTTAATTAGGTCGTCTTTGCAGCAAAACTAACTACTTATCGTGGAATTTAATGAAGAAAAGCTTTTGTAGCTATAGTTTTGTGCACAAATTTTTAATGGATGAATCCAAAAAGTCGCTTAATGGTTTAATCAAACAGTGTCATTTGAATCTACATAACTAAAGTAATTCAACTAAAAGGAGAAAACGTTTTGACGTGACTGAAAATTATCCTATCGCTAATATCTATGTAGGTTTTTTGTCTATGGGCGTTGGCGACCTTAGATATGGTGTGTTCCCATAGAGAGACCTGCCCATGTCAGTACTCAATATTAAAACGAAGTGATAAGTTGGTACAGCTTGGGGAAGCCTAAAAACAGCCTTGTGCATAGACTTTATACACTTTAATAGTCTGACAAATTAATAACGCTTGCTGCCTTCATTTGAATTCATGAATAAATTATGAGAAAAAAATTCTGTAGTTACCGCAAATTTCTTCATAGGATTATGTAGGTCAATGGTGTGCAAAACAGAAACTACTACAGCTCTCTGCCATCGGCTTTACTCGTGATAGATTAGATTGATAAAACACTAGATTATTTTGATTATAAACAAACATAAACTTAAAATAGTTGATATGTGAATACACAAACTTCACCAATATACCACACCGGATCCAGGTTGTACGGAATTGGTATTGTGGTGGCAATTTGTTTCAATCATACAATTTTTCTCATCACTCTAATGTTAGTTTGTTTCACACAATAGCAAAAAGGCTGAAAAATTCCTTTCACTAAATATATGTAAAAATGTATAACGTTACTCATTTTCGACATAGCAATAATTATTTATTTAATGCCGCAACTTTTAACTATTGATTGCTTACAATAGAAACTTTGTTTTCGAAAGAATATAAGCTAATTATGGTTTTTTAAAGAGTAAGTAAAAGCAACAAAACATTACTTTATTGGTATTTTCAAGAAAAAAAATCACTTTTCACGTAATTATTCAAAAACAAATAAAAATGCATTAAAAAACTTAGAAAAAAAAAAACATTTTATGAAATAAAATAAAAATCCTGAAACAAATATAAAAAAGGAGGGGAGGAATGCCGACAGTCACACAAGCAAATTCTAGGACCTAGACATGCCAACCTAGACAAATTTTATTTACCGAGTTCCTTTGGAGAAGCTCACCTGGTTTGGGTAATCGTTTATTCAATTAGGAAATCTTAATCTTTAAAATTCTCAAAAGTATTATATTGGGAAAAGGTTTCAAAGAAAATATTTTATGCAATAACTATTTTGTGTTTGGAAAAAACAATTTTATATTAAGCTCCTCGCGGATCATATTTTAGTAGTCGATGTATACCTACGACAATAAAACAATACAAAATGGAAATAGGCACGCGACGATTGTCCTCTACGGCGAAAGTTGTTTGCAATGTAACATTGGCATTAATGATTGCACTTACGTGATAGTTACGTAAATAAACTGACTGCCTATTAGTACTAATTATTTATTATGCGACATTATGTTTAGTAGATATAGGGCATAGGGGAAATATATATTGGGACAAACGGGGCAAAGGTACTTGAAAATAGTGAAATATATTTATGGAGTATGTCGCTATGAGAGTGGCCTCAGATGTACATTATATATAAAACTAGAAACACGCTCCCGGCTTCGCCCGGGTTCAAAATAAAAACGATCCTATCTTTTAAGCTGGACCAATTTACACATAGTTTCGAAGTTTTATCAAAATCGGTTCAGTAGTTTAAGGAGTTCGTCGCGAACAAAAATGTGACACGTAATTTATATATACTAGCAGCCAGCTTGAAAATCGGTGCAGTAGTTTTTGAGTTTATCGCGAACAGACAGACAAACGCGGCGGAGGCCTTTGTTTTATAATATGTAGTGATATTAGAGTATAGAGATGTAACATTAACATTTAACATCCACATCCAATCCAAGTATTGTATTTTCAGGACAATGGTGTTTTTCATGGTAACTTTGGTAACCATGGACAACAAAATTGACTAGTTCCATACAATATGAATTCGAAGGTAGGTACCTAATGGATTTCGTTGACGTCAATGTAGTTAGTTGGTACGGATTTATGGCTCCGCGAAGGACACTATCTGAAATAGCTATTGAATAGTTGATTGACGGTAAATATAGCTTATGTGATACATAGTACTGGCAGGGCACACTGCGTTCCGGAATCAAAGGCTCGTCTGTTCTTTAAGGTAAGTGAGTAAGGCATTCCAAAAACCATTCCCCTATGCTATTCTTATCGCTTATACTTTATTTTTGACAAATCGGCAGCACACTTGCAAGCCCAATTGCGTTGGCTGCGTTTATTGGCGATAGTAGCCTTTTACCACCAAGTCGACCATCATCCTGCGCGGCCTTATTGAAATCTGAAACTTTATTTATTTTTTATTTAGGAAATATTAAAAATCGACATATTTGAATGATGAATATTTGAATATTTGAAATTTTGAATATAGAAAGTATAAAAAATAAGTGTCGAAATATGTGACATTTTCTAAATTTGGTTACTCACTCGTATTCTAATAGCCCCCTTTAGCATTTCTAATTTCGTAAGAAACAGTTTCGCCAAAAATGTACCTCCGTCCCAATGTGACCATAGCGGCAATGCGATATCGTAAGCTCTCTGCTACGATTACAAGGTAAGAGACCATAAAAGGAGTTTATCTTTCGTAATCTCTTTCGTTTGGATCCGCGTTGACTTCATTCCTACATTCGATTGTGTCCAGATTGTATCAATCGAAATGCACTTTCTTGAAATTCCACACTTATCGGCATTTGTTGACACATTTGACGTTAAGGAATGTTTACAGTCAAATCGATTGTGAATTGAAACCGGCACGGCCACGAAACGATGGCGGATTCGTATCAAATTTTATCAAACTATTGTTCCTAAATTTTTAAACAGGTTATCTACTTAGTTGTAGTAGATCGATGACTGCTCTATTTAGGGTCATATTGTGTCCGGATTTTAACTTAAATCATTTTAAAAAAGTTTAATGTTCTCATTGAGAAATTCAGTAATAAGTTTGCCTTTGAAATGGTGTTAAACATATTATTCGCTCATATCTTCACCGCGGTTAATAGCATTCGGTTTTCAACAAGCCAATTGTTTGCCTGTCTTTCGTGTAATATCAATAAATAAATAAAATTCTATTTCCAAATGTTTCATATTTTATTAAATAGTTCAAATTATTTCGGAAAGTTAGATTCAATCTTTGGTCTAAAAGGGAACCTTCTAAATCTAATGTTTGATTATTAAAAACCTCTTCGTTATTTATTATTAGTTGAAGCACTGTTACACAAGTAGTTACAAAATAAACAAAACAGTGGCTAGTCCAGCAATGATGACATCAGTAGACGGAACAGCTCTCGGCCGCCCACAGAGCCTCGCCCACGACTATAGCCTTGCAAAACCTTCCAAATGAGAGGACTTGGTGTGCAAACAATAATATTATAAATCCGGCAATTTTCAATGGATACAAAACTAAAATCTAAAGCATCTTCATGGAGATATTTCATTCAAAGCGTTATGACTTAAGCAGCCCATCTGACAGCAGTAGCGTCTGGACAAAACCTATTTCGTTGAGCAAGTAAGTCATACTTAACAAGTAAGTAGTTTAAACTGGAAGACAGGGTATTTAGATAACATTTTTACAATTTTATGCTAAGAAGTTGCAAAGTTTAAATCCTAAGCGAAAGCGGGTTTGTTTGTTTGTTACGCTTTCACGCCTAAACTACTCAAACGATCATCAGAAATTTTGTGTTCATGTTGTCTCAGAGATAAAGAAAAGGAGATAGTTTATTGGTACCTTTCATCTAGAAAATAGGTAGGTACTGTTCCCGAGGGGTCGTCTAAAACTAAAAATTCAACGCCTTTAAAATATACCTATGTATTAATTATTCAATACAGATTGAAAAACGTTGTAACATCTAAGAAGAGTGGTGCGGACGAAGTTGCGTGCAAGAGTGGCGTTTCGTTATTTTTTAAAACTCATCTCTTAGACTCTAAGAGATGAGTTTTCAAAAATAACGAAAGACTAGAGGGTAAGACTCAGAGGGGTGAAAGGGAAAGGAAAGCAAAGCAACAACAAGTAAGGTAACAACGAAAATGAAAAGCGTCACACAAAGTGGTAGCGCAGCAGCGTAGTGGTAGGTCAGGATTAGTCGCACGATAACAAACGCGAGTGAAACCGTGTGTGTGGCATATCTAATTCGCTTAGTAAAAACGAAAAGACCGTGAAATATATATATGGAGACGTTAGAAGCGTCCATAACATTCATTAAGGTGGGAGAATCCTTTACCTACCGTTAACTGAGTGCATAAAATATCAGTGCCTCAAACAGTCTGTGTCATAAAATGTTGGCAACAAGACGACAAATAGTGATTCACCGGCACTAAATACGACATAATGAGTCTGACCATCGATTTTAGTTAATGATATCCCCCAAATATAGCTCACTAGACAAATACGGCAGTGTTTTTATTTTTTTGATATCTTAAAAAATGACCGAGTTATAAGCGTTCAAAGTACGCGCGCCACCCAAATTTTTTAATACTACTCGCGAACGTTGATGACGTCACAAGGGCCGATTCTAGATGCAAGAAAGAGAGATTTGTATGTTTGTAATTAATTAACTCAAAAACTACTGAACCGATTTTAAAAATTCTTTCACCTATAAAAAGCTACGTTATCAGCGAATAACATAGGCTATATTTTATAAAGTTACGCGAGCGAAGTCGCGTGCAACAGCTGGTAATATTATAAAGAGAGTAAATTTCTATTTTTGTTTGTAATGAATAAACTTAAAAACTACTAGACCGATTTTAAAAATTCTTTCACCCATAGAAAACTACATTATCAACGAGTAACATAGGCTATTAACATAGACTATAAAATTACGGGCACGAAGTCGCGTGAAAACAGCAAGTTGATTATAAATTATAAAAATATTCTTAAAATGATTCTTGAGCTTACGACAAAGATTTCCTCGATACTTTCTGAAGTTATCAGGTTCGGAATAAAATACGTCAAAATTTTCAAAAATTTCAAAATGGTACAAAAAGTACAAAAAGTCCAGTGCTTATTATAGGTCAGTGGCGCCGGAGCATTTGAAAATTTAAATAATGACCGTTACTTTTGCCATATAATAAATACTAATAATAATAATAAAAAATACTAATAATTTGTATATAATATATAGTGCCTATATATAGTGCCTATATATTATGTACAAATTCAACCATCCACACACTTTCTAAATTATTTTTCCAAGTGCCAATGGATACGAAGACATAAAAAGTGGATGACCATGAAGCCCGTCACACACGTATTTTATTTTAGTGTGTGTAAGACATCGTCACTTTTCTCCCTATAAAAATATACTTACCTGCCTAGTATACTAACAAAAATACCTATTACACTCTTTATGATATGAGGATGACTTACAACTAAGTATATGCTTGCAAAGCAAAGTTGCAAGTAAAGTTGCAAACCGCAACCTAGCTGATACAACAAAACGTACATTTACATTTTGTGTCGAGAGACAGTTAAAACAAATGAATGATCTGTAGTACAGAAACGTAGACAAAAAGAACTGACCCGCAAGATACCTACTTCATTAAGATATTCTGAACCCGATAACTTCAGAAAGTATTGAGGACATCTTTGTCGTAAGTCCCGCTCAAGAATCATTTTAAGAATATTTTTATAATTTGTAATCAACATGCTGTTTTCACGCGACTTCGTCTGCGCAACTTTATAAAATATGGCTTAAGTTACTCGCTGATAACGTAGCTTTCTATAGGAGAAATAATTTTTAAAATCGGTCTAGTAGTTTTTAAGTTTAATCATTATACTCGTAAACAAAAATAGAAATCTACTCTCTCTATAATGTTACCAGCTGTTGCACGCGACTTCGCCCGCGTAACTTTATAAAATATGGCCTATATTATTCGCTGATAACGTAGCTTTCTACAGGTGAAAGAATTTTTAAAATCGGTCCAGTAGTTTTTGAGTTAATTAATTACAAAATACAAATCTATCTTTTTACTATGAACTTGCGTCTAGCATCGGCCCTTGTGACGTCATCCACTTAGCACGGGCGAACTTGAAAATTTGAATAGCGACCGAAGTTTCGGTGTCAATAACTTCGGAAATACTGCATCGATTTTGATGAAACAAAAACTTTTCACATGTACATAACCATAGCTCTGATATTATGTGTGTTTTATAGTAATTTTCAAACCCATCGGTCAGACCCATTGAACAATTCGATAATTTGACGCGCAAACGACTCCAGCCAATTGGGGATAACGACTTGTGTTGTTGAACCAACAGCTAAGACAGTGTCCTACTACTCTATGTCTCCAATTGTCCGATATAATAAAGCTATGAAACTTTTGCGAATCTTGGCAAATCACATTTTCTTGCAAGAAACAAAGTAATAATTGAAAGAAAACTGAGACTGTGTATATTAAAGAACTATACGTTCTTAGTACCTAGTGGTCTTACTACTATTCTAAACCCAATTTAACATTAAGAATATTATGTTTTTTTTTTTTAATAATTACAACTAAACCAATTTGAAAATACGCATTTTGAAAAGATTGGGGTAGAAATCGAGTCAAATCTCACATCTTAAGTGGAGTAAGTAAGTCGAAAAATCGCCTCATGTCATAATGGACGCGTTCTTACGCGCGTTTTGACCGTGTCCAAAAAACATATAGTAAATAAATATTAAAAAAATAAACATTCTTACCAAAGAACTTGGGCCATAACAGAAGATTCAATATAAATTTAAAAACACAAACGAAACCATTTTCAATTGCGTATTTTAGCACCATTATCATGGGCCAGTAGTAGTTTTATACTGTGATCTTCGATAATCGCAAGGTCGCCCGAATTACTAGTGGTGGATGTGGGCGGATCAGACTTCTCTTGGTTCGTTAACTATGACAAGTACATAGATAATTATTTTGTATACAACATTTTTCAATAATAACATAAAGAAGTTAGAAGAATGTACCTGCGTTTCAAATTTAGACTAATCATAAGTACCTTGATATCGTTTGTTTTATAGAAAAATGGAACATTATACCTGTATAGGGCTAGGTGAAATTATTTTTCCCTATGATCAGTTTTAAAATGTATCATTTTATTCTATTTAAACACACATTATTCGCGGCTTTAAAAATTCGTGTCCACCAAATAATGAACACATTACATCATAATCATTACATATTATAAAACAAAGTCCTCCGCGGCGTCTGTTTGTCTGTCTGTCAGTTCGCAATAAACTCAAAAACTACTGCACCGATTTTATACTGTTTTCATCAATGGATAGGGTGGTTCTCGAGGAAGGTTTTAGTACATAATTTACAAAGTTACGCGGGCGAAGTCGCGGGCATCAGCTAGTAAAAAATAAAACGATAAGTTTAGACGCGGAACAGACAAAAGTACATATGAACTAGTTTTACACCCACCCTGACAATATAAGAAGTAGGCTTTTCCGGTACATTAGCCTGAATATTTTACTATGGTTTACTAGGTATATGTTTTGAGCTTGAACAAATATCAATGTTCAGTTACACGGTTAGCTCATCGAGGTCGATGCTTAATTCAATCAAAACCATTAATAAATTGCTAAGACCTTTTAGTCCATTCTCTGCCCTAACTAGTAAAAATGATCTCTGGACATTTTTATTAGTTTTATTTTTCAATGGCCACTTTTAAGGTATGACGAGTAAAGTTCTCTGTTTTTATTTTTATCAAATAAGGAAAGTTAGTGCAAAAATGTTACACATATTTCTATGTAAACCTTGTTTAGTGGGTCTAGGTTACACAAATACAGACACAAAGAATTGTATTAAAGCAAAATTAACGTGATAATTTAATAACGGTATAAAACTTAATTTGAAATATTTTTATCATTATTATCATCATATTGACGGATCTTTCACCGATAATACAAGTAACGCCACAGGTGCTGCAAATTCACTGCCGCGATCATAATCATAGTAGGATTTAGGATAATGAGTTAGGAATGCCACTGATAATAATTCCAAATAATCCAAATTGTTTAATCTCTGTAACTACCAGTAAAAAAACTTTACAACTGATAGCTCAATTTTTGAAGGAAGAAAGTAATAAAAATCCAAAAGAACGCTAAACGAAAACGAAGTACATAGTGTAGGATGCGGTGGTTCAGTGACCGAGTTCGGAAAACCAAGCTTTAACGTGAGAGAGAAAATGGAGATCAGATTTCTTCTAAATTAAACGGCAAGTGATAGTTACCACGAACAGTAAGTATATGATAAAGCTGAAGTATATATTAAGGCCGAGTTATAAATTGAGCATTGCTGAAATTAAATAGTTTTGACTTACACTGGCGAATGGATAAAAGTGTGACCATTTTATTGAAAAATTATCATAGAACTAAAAGAGAAAACATAATTTTTGTCACAAAAACAAAATGACCAAAAAGCTGTCTGTCGCAGAAATCGTATTGAAATGAATCGTTCACAAAATCATAACACAATCAACTCCTACAGAGTCAATGACACGATCGTATAATCGAAAGTGACTTTTTATCTATTTTTTTATTAACAATTCAGAAGTCCTTTTATTTTTGCATCGGTTTCTCCGCATCGCATCGCGATTGTCCACTCATTGTGTATTTAGTCTGTCTGGACAGTTTTTTATTTTATTTTGTAAAACATTTAGAGCAAATATAAACTTTAGTTACTAGAACAAAATCAAATTTACAAACTGGAATAATTAGTTACGTAAATAATTGTACATTCAAGATTTGTGTTTTGTATGACACTTCTTCAACTGGTAGGTCTAAATCGACATAATGAGCTATAAACATACTTCTTCAATTGATGAGTACTGGGCAGGTAAATAAAATATTTTATTCGAAAAAATAAATAGCATTTCATCTTCTCAGAGTGACGAATATTATTAATCGTCATTACAAATTAGAACTTTTAATTTACTTAATTTTTACTCTGTATTACATAATTCACATATCATATTCTTATTAATAAAAATGAAATATCACGTACCTAATTAATTTAATTCCACCCAATGACCAGACGGATTTTAATACGGTTTTCACTAATGGCAAGAGGGATAAACGAACATATAGTCGTTATATATGTGGCACACATATAGTTTATTACCTGGATTAACATTTAGGATACTTTTTATGCTGGAATAATGTTAGGTTCCTGTCGAATTTTCAAAAAACGAACTACAGCGCATACTAAGCAGTAAACACAAAGTAGTTTGCGTGCAGTTATGGAGATAGATTATTAATAATAAACAATTCAATCGCCCACGTGGTAGCAGTGACGTAAATGTATGTAACCGAAGGTGACTTGCTTGACCATGCTGTTAGATCGGCTACATGTTTGATCGCATTAGGAATAATTTTATCACATTTATTTTATATAATTTATTTAAAACTAATATTATAAAGAGAGAAGATTTTAAATTTTTGTTTGTAATGAATAAACTCAATAAATAGTGGACCGTTTTTAAAAACTCTTTCACCTATAACTAGAAAGCTACATTATCAGCGGTAATTATAATAAGAAATAAAATATAATGTGAGATGAATGTAAGTAACTAAAATTTGGTAGGTACTACTTATGCAATAAGAAATTTGGTCCTATGCACTAAATCTACACTAGTTACCTTATATATTTCGGCAGTAAACTAAGGATATCGTATTCCAGAACTTAGATATTATTATTTATTATTATCATTATGTAAATTACGAATCAGTAGGCACGGTACGTTTCCTGGATCGTGAGTAGTGATATTAGTTAGTTACAGCAATACAAGTTTTGTTTGTCGACTCCCACAAAGCTCTATCCAAGGTTACGTCATCGATCGGAGGGCCCCCCTCTCGTCAGCTGACTGAAGATTATACAGCGTTCAATATGTTGAAATTGTGAACTTTTCTTATGGTATCGTATTACTATAACTATGGGTATTACAGAGATTATCAAATCTTTATTTCATTACTTTTAAAATTACTTTCCTATAGTTTATTTGTATTATATATATCATCATGATTAACTATATTATCTTCGTATGATTTCGTTAACAAAAACTTGTAAGACTCGCAGCGAGTCTAGCGTTTAGGAAAAATAACTAGGTATTATAATTGCATTGCGTCTAAAAACTTGCTAACTTTTTTGTTTCTATTCTATTGTCAAGATACGCCACAGGTTTAAAGTTTGATTAAACTAACTAATAAATAAACTAGTCTTTACGCACTGATCGATTTTTTTCTATTTCAAAGGTGGGTGGGGGAAGCAGTTTCCATTTTTTTATTCATAATTCTCGCATAGAGCTTCATCTACAGATAATAAACAAAAAAAAAAAGAAAATCAAATGAGAAAATGGTACTGAACCTATTTAAAATACATACATAGAAACACAGATTAAAATTTCCCTAAGGTTATGTAGATAAGTACAAAAATGATTCGAATACGTTGCAATGGAGCAAAACAAACGAGGCTAGCAAGTAAAAACGTGTCTTGTTGAGAATGAGTCATCGAGCGAGCGGGTTCCCTCCGACACTGACATACAAATATACCTACTTACTAATAGGCTATAACTATTCGTTTTTTGGTACGCAATAACAGTACATAGGATTAAAATAAAGTTTTTGTTACTGCATCAATTGGGTGCTTCAAAACCGCTATGAGCATATCCAGGCTTTTGTATCGTAAGAGAGCTAACAATTGGCTAATAGCCAACTGCATTTCTGAGAGCACTGACGAGTCAAAGTGCAACTTTAAATGTGCCCAATCAAACTTATTTTAGCACAACTTCATTAATAGTTATAGCTGGACTTTTTTTAGAGTGCTAACTAAATAACACTTTATTTATGTTCAGTCAAAAACAGAGAAAGATCTGTTTTTCGGCCGTCTCCTTAGTAGTAAATACAGAGATAATAATATAAAAAAAATCATAAATGATATAAAATTTAAAAAATGAATAAGTTGTGGTATTTTGCTTTGTAAAATCTTTTTAAAGTGAAAATTTCTTTAGGCGCATTGGGCACTTTTTGTAACTAATCTTTCAGTTTCCAATTTTTACTTATTATAATCTGTATCAACTACAAAGAAGGGTTAGTAATCGTTTAGCTTCCTCTCTACAAATGTAAATTAATGATTTTTTTTTATGTTAGTTGGACTTTAAACTTCTGTTGCTGCATGATGCATAAGGAGCTCAATATTTTGTTCTTGTGTTTTGATTTAAAGATTGCCAATGCCCAATCCTTATCCCATTGGGAGTACAGTTACATACTATCTGATATTGCATAAACTCATAGGCAAGCAAAGTAGCCACATAGTTAGTTACTGTGAACCGTCAGGCTACCTGATGATGCTATTTGTGATCAGAAAATTGCTTGGATTGTATGTAGACATTCAAAATAAAGAGACATATTTTTTGCATTGCACAGATGTTCTATTTAGGCACTTTGTTTACACAACAGCCACCATTACCTTCTGTTTACCTTGACAATTTATTGAACGCTTATTGACTGTTTCCTGTAATGCCAGTGACCCAATATTTTAGTGACTTTTAATTTTTTGCATAGTTAACCAAATTGAAAATACCTAGGTAGATAAATCGTATTATCTTTGGGTTGCTAACTATGTATATTAATAATACACAGTTATCCGATATATGCTGTCTGTCTGTATGTATGCGCTAATCTCGAAAAGTCGTAAACGGATTTTGGTCCTGACTGTATTGATGTAAAGAGGGATTTATGAGGATGGTCAATGTGTATATTTTATAAATATTTTAATTATATTTGCTGAGTTATCATTCTTTTTTCAATGAAGACAGGCGCCCAACGCGCACGCGCTCACAGTGAAGTGAGGCTGGGTTCAACTAGTTGATAATAAATTAGGGACCTTTGAAATCTTTTCTGTGCAAAAATACTCGTATTTGCTTGAAAACATAGAGCAATTCGCCAAAGCGCGGTTGTGCCGTATGCGGGGCGTGCCTCGTCTCACGCCCTATATGGCCGTACAAGAGGCAAGGCCGACCACAGTCAGTCTACACTTGTCTTTGACTAATATATGGGTGACTGATATCTTTGGATGAGTTCAGCTAATGTATGTCATGTATCTATCAATACTAATTTATAAATGCGAAAATAACTTTGTTAGTATGTATGTACTTACATTAAACATTAGTTACAGGAAAGATTAGATATTTTTGTGTTTTTCAAAAATTACTTAAAAACTGATTTAATAATTCTTTCAGCTCTAAAAAGCTACATTATCAGCGAGTAATGTAGGCTGTATTTAATATAAATTTAAAAAATTAGAGATCCCTAAGAAAATTACAATAATGTAACCTGAGGGGTACATATATTGAACAGAGTTAATAGGCTACATAACAGGCAAGTAAACTCGATCTTCAACCTCCACTTACCATCAGGTGAGAGAGCAATCACTATAAAATATACAAATTAAAAAATGTATAAAAAAAATCTTATATTATTATCATTGAAGTATAGTTATTATTTGCTGAAGATACATAAGAAAATGTACTTACTACATTTGTAGTACTAAAAAAAAAACACAAAAATGATCAGGAGGCTGTATGTCTAATAACAATAACTATGTTTTGTTCAAATTAGTTAAGTGAATCTAAACACGGGTAGAATGGAAAGATCGTGACATTCGTATCATGATACAAATCCTTATCCAACTAAATAGTTTTGAAAGTATGGTTTATAGTTAATGTAAAGTTTTCAAATTCATTCCTTTATCAAAATCGTAGACTCTTAGCACCTTTTGAAACTAAGCAACTAAGCAGGCAACTGACAAGCACTTGAAATGAAATTTTTGCATGACTGACAATTGCTATGGTGCAAGCAAATGTCGACTTAAAGGTGACAAACCTAATATTACCCCTACTGTACCATGTAAATTCTCCCTTAAATTCTTCAAATTGGACCTTTCAGGTAGAAAGTTATGATGGGTATAAAAATGCTAAAAGTAAAAAAAAAACATGCTGAGCAAACAGCCTAGTTTTTGTTACCTACAAATTTAATTATTTGTTTAGTATAAGTTTTTTTTGTTTATAAAAATATAAATTCATATCTTAATAAATTAAAAACTTTCAACTGCTTATAGTGCACAATAGTGCATTTTGCGGATGAGTATTGTGTACAATAGACAGTGTTATGAATAATTGTAAGTGTTTGGAAAGAATATTTCATCAACAGCGAGCAATGAGTATTTTATATTACATATCTGGACCAGAAAGTGTTAAAATAATAAGTTAAGGGGAAAGGGACATAACGTAGTTATGTCAGATAAAAAATAATACCTAAGTAACAGTGTAAATAAGTATTACCTGAATAAGTATTAAAGGCCTGCTAAGCCACACTAATGTCCAATGTCCAAGCAACACTCAAGACTCATTTACATCAATTTATGACTGACGACTTCTGCAAGTGATTAAGATTTGCCAAAGGTTTTAATCTTTGGCACTTTTACACAGATAAAATTGTTATCTACTGTAAGGTTTAGAAAAAAATATCACAATCTAATTTAAAATATTTAATTAAGGAGACCAGATAATCATTAACCCTAGAATTTTACCTTCAAGCTTGTATGAAATATTAATTAAATATCATCAACTTAATGTATAGCTTCCAGTGGAGAAATTATCCAGGTATTTTGTTTAGTAAGTATTTGTAGTATTTCATTTTAAGTTTATAATAAGTATTATCACAGAAAATTAAAAAAAAAATGTGCCTATTTTGGTACATTTTTTTAACTAAGCAACATACCATCAAGACAACTATCTATTCCTCTAAGTAAATGACTTCTATAAATCTAAAATATGTTTAAATAAACTTTATTTGTTTAAATAGATAATAATTATAAATGAATTTGCCATTGATAAACTGTCATATATTTTATTATCACACACTTTTTGGAAGTCTATAATAATATGTACTAAATTAACTATTTCAATTCTAACTACAAGGGACAAAATTCTTTAAATTGAAAATAAATAAATAAACTGATTCCAAAGAAAATATGTGTTTAAATTAATATTTTTTTAGTTAATGATTCAATTCATTAATATGGAAATCAATAGACCTTAGAAAAGGCACACACAGTAAAATCTAATCTCATGGAACACTTGTGATGTGACAAAAAATTATAATAGTGATTATTTAATTTACTTTATTATTCCAAATTTGTAACCATCACAGCAAATAATTTATTAAATACCTACACTAATAAAATTAAATATGTTTAATGACTACTTTTGTGAGAATATAGTAACACAACTTTTCTATAGTGACTTTCTAGTTATTCATAAGTAATTTATATAAAATTTTTACCTATTAAATATTTTCATGAAAAAGTGAGTAATATATTATTATCTGCAGTATTTGTTTTTGGACATTTTAAGAACATTTCGCAACCTAAGCTGATTCATCCATTATACTCAAAGAAAAAGACAGTGATTCATGGTCATATATATTTTTTTGGAATATATGAAACGTGTACGCTATTAGTTACCCTATGAAGGCTGGATGTTTTCCAATAAGTAAAATGAGATTAAACTAAATTTAATCGAACTTACCATCTGTTCTCTTGATATTAATGTTGATTCCAGACTGAATATTTATGGTGCCGTCATCCATTTTCGCACAAGTCTAATCACAACGTACACTATAGAACATTATTTCGTTAAGATCCTTGTTCAAAAATACTCTAACACATTAGAAAATTACACATAAAAACCGGTGAAAACTACAAATAAATTTTCTACACAGAGATTGACAGTTATATTGAGCTGTTAACTTCACACTTCAGACGGGAACGTTTGAATTTGTTTCAACACAACAGTCAAATCAATTACTTTACTTTCTATTTCATTTAGCTATTGTAATTGATTTGAAAATTGTAAATTATTAATGCAAAATAAACTAAAATACCCTTTATGGCATAAAATAATTTCGGTTAGAAACCAAATTACGAAAAATCAGTCCGTGTTACACCAATGCTGTGAGAAGTTGTGTATTGCCAGTATTAAATTAAATATGAAAAATAAAAATAGTTCAAATAAGTTGCGTTCAAGTTAGCAGGGAATTTAGAAATCTGTACACTTACTTCGTTTTAAATTATATCGTTAATTTTTACTAATGTAATGTTAATTCCCCACCTTGTATAAAAGATTTCTGGTGAACATACAATTTTAACTTTAATGAAGTTAGAGGAATAGATTGCATCTTAGAATTTTTAAGAAATGCAATAAAACCAAGTGAGCAAATGAGCAAACATACATTAAAAAAAAAAATCGTTGAAAATAATTTCATTTGATTAAAGAAATTGTTACTTTACGAATAAAAAAGATTACATTGTTACAATATTACATTTAATTTGATCCGACAATTTCTTATATTTTTTTTTATTTAAAAAATAGTAATATATTGACATAGACCAACTTAGTTATAGTAGTCTGTATCAAATAAATGTTCTATGTTCATCAGCTGTGGTCGGCACGGTCCGTCATCAGTCAGCCAGAGTTCTCCCTATATATTATATACTCTTTGGCCAGAGTTCAGTTGTCAGTACTCATACTCATACTCAGTACATAGACAATCTTCAGTGACATTTTTTATATACTGTAATTTTTTACCAAATTTCGAAATTATCTACTAACTATCAATCAATCAGCACTTTACGTTTGATTTTTTTGTGTGTGTGTTGTGTGATTAAATAAGGAAAAAGGAATTAACTTTTATAAACAACTACAAAAATAATGAATAATGACTATAAGTTATCTCACAAAGCCAAAAAACGTATCAAAGAAGTGAAGAGAAAAGCTCGACCGGGTTAGTAGTAATACTATTGAAAATGCATGTGTAAATCGTTTTAAAAGTACGACTTATTATATTTGACATTTCTGTAAAACAGAGTTAGGAATACAACCAATTCAACTAGTAACTTTGTTTATTATACTCATGTATTTCTGAAAGAATCGTTGAAAGCGTGGCATGTTTGGCATCCATTAATGATTGATTGCTTTTGAAAATCTATGACAGGATATATACCATTAATTTGATTGTTAAGGTTTAGGACTGTTACTAAATTTTAGCCTCTTAAAATGAATTCAACTGAGAAATAAATGTTTTCTGTGTAGCAAATGTTTTCTGCTTATAAAATATGCTATGATATAGATACTGCTTTATCTTCCTTATCTACCTAATAATAAAGAGCAAAGATAATATATTGTAATATATCTTGAATAATGATTGTACCTGTAGAGTATCTTTAAATTTCTGTATGGCTTTTCTTAGTACCTAATCATTGTTTTTCACCCATAGAACTGGCCGATAAATACCAATGGACTGCACTGAAGTATGCAAGCAACTTTGAAGAATTTCTCAAATGCAATGACAATGTAGAAAGGATAGATGAGAACATAGTGACACCTGATGAATTTATAGAAAAATATGAGAAAATATATAAACCCGTAGTTATAACAAATGTTCAGTCAAATTGGAAAGCAAATTACAAATGGACATTAGATAGACTATCCAAAAAGTATCGTAACCAGAAATTTAAATGCGGAGAAGATAATGAGGGTTATAGTGTTAAGATGAAAATGAAATATTATGTTGAGTATATGAGGACATCACCTGATGACAGTCCCCTATATATTTTTGATAGTAGTTTTGGTGAGCACCCGAGGAGGAAGAAGCTTCTTGAGGATTATGAAGTACCAAAATATTTTAGAGATGATTTATTTAAATATTGTGGTGAGGAACGAAGACCACCATACCGATGGTTTGTTATGGGGCTTCAGCGGTCTGGAACTGGAATCCACATCGATCCATTGGGGACTAGTGCTTGGAATGCTCTTGTGTTTGGTCACAAGAGATGGTGCTTGTTTCCAACACAAACTCCAAGGGAAATGATCAAAGTGACAGGAGTTATGGGTGGGAAACAAAGAGACGAGGCTATCACTTGGTTTAAACTTATTTATCCCAAGACTCAGTTAGACTCGTGGCCAAAGGAATACAAACCGGTAACTATGAGATTTTAATGAAGTATATAACTACATTTATTCAGCTCTGTTGAGCTTTTGTTCAAAAGGTTATACTGGTATTGATTTATAATGATAATAATTACGTCATTGTTATAATATACATAATTATGTATTGCATTAAGAACTTAATCTGAAGGTAAAATAAATTTTCTCTGGATGAACATGTCACACCATGATTGATAATTTAATCAATAATTATGAACAAAACCAATGTATATTTTCCTTTATCATTAAAAACAAAAAAATTGTAGGTAACTTTCGACTGATGTATTACCTGGGGGAATGATTTTCAGCAGAAGACATCCATAAGTAGAAGTTCTAACTTAAATAAATTTATATTATTATATTCAGTTGTCGTGGCAGGGTTTCTTATTAAATAAATTTTAATTAGACTGCAAATATTAGCTTGATGGCTGTGGAATGACTATTTTTAATTTTTCACACAATGGAGGGCCACAGTAGGCTACTTAAGTAATGATGGTATAGGATAGGGTTATGGGCTCAGGCATCCCTTACCGAAACACACATCACATATATGCGATATCTGATCTGTTAAGCATCGTTAATGCCTCCTTTCTGGCTGTTCAGTTTAACAATAGTGCATTACACTGTGCCCTGTCACTATTAACTGATGTCCTACTTTGCTCTTGTCTTTTTGTAAACCCTAAGTCCTCATAAACACAATTATTTTAATTACAGGTTGAAATCCTTCAAAAGCCAGGGGAAACGGTGTTTGTGCCTGGAGGATGGTGGCATGTAGTCCTCAACTTGGATGATACCGTGGCTGTAACTCAAAATTTCTGCAGTCACACAAATTTCTCTGTTGTGTGGCACAAGACTGTGAGAGGTCGTCCAAAACTTTCCAAGAAATGGATAAAGGTACTGGAAGCGAAAGAGCCGGAGCTGTACAAAATTGCCAGTAACATGGACTTAAAACAAGGAACAGGGGTGGCATCCGATAGTTCCTCAAACAGCAGTTCCTCCAGTAGTGACAGTGATAGCAGTTCCTCGGATAGTTCCAGCGGGGAAGACAGCGGACAAGAAAGTATTACAGCACACAAGAAAAAGAGGAAAAGGAAAATGTGAAAACACCAAATGGCCTTATCTTACCATGTAACCCAATACCAAGATTCGTAAATTAATTGTCTTAGTAAAATGTAAGGCAGACTTTTTGAGTGAGGACTAATTTAATTTTTACTCATTGTTGCTTCTGCAATTATAAACAAGCATAATTTTTTTTGTTATCTGACTCCATATTCTTTATGAATAAAGTATTATTACCATATCAAGTCTACGTTTTTTATTAAGTAGACCAAGAATAATGCCTCATTGGCAAATTTTGTGAAATTTAAAATAAATATTTATATTAAATTTTAAGTAAGGAAGAATGTACTGAAACAGTACATAATATAAGCCATCTCTGAAACTGTCCCAAAAACGAAGACAGACCATAGTATGTAAGTACTAATGACACCTTTGGTAATGGGTCAGAAAAAAATCGATACCTACTGAGAACATTTATTTATATAGCATATAGATTTATTATAATACTACCGTTAGTCACGCTAAAATATATATATGTATTAGCATTATTCACGCTCCAGTTTGTCGAGGCTTATAAAATATACTCTGTAATGCAATGTTTTTTGTTCTATGCCTCAAAATAAAATAGTTTATGGGTTTTTGAATATTCTATATTAACGTTTTTAGTCTGTGGGTTTGTCATATTCATATTGTTTATATAATCTATGGTTTTCTTTTCATTGGGGAGCCATTGTTGCCTTTTTCAAAGTTTTCTTCAGGAAATAACTGGTTCAAGATGCTTAAATCAGCCTCCGGCACACTTGCAAATGTCCTAAAAAGGTCTTTGGTTCCTGCAGTAAGGTCGACAACTATCATCACGTCAAGAAAGTCGCATGGAGGACCAGTGGAAACCGATGAAGAGTTTGATAACAGGTTAGCCCTACACTGACACAAATTTTGACGTTATGTAATATTGAAAATCCTGGCTAATCTAGTTTTACAGTAAATGTTTGATTACACCTATAATTTATTAATAAATTGACCACATCTTGCGCACACGGTTCTACTTCTCCCTAGGTATTCTTTTCTTAATAAAATATCTTACTTTAGGTACCTTTTCTATTAGATAGATTGTAGATAATACGAAACTGCTCAAGAGCGAATACTTATTCTACTTTTTTTTTTAATAAGTACATACTGCGTTCCTAATTATGGACTCAATTCGATATATAGGTAACAGAATATTCATGCAATCCATACTAATATGTGTAACTCTTCTGTTTTATCTTTCACGCCTTAATTACTCAATCGATCATCATAAAATTTTGCTTATACGTTGTCAGATCTCGAACCCATTGTCATGCTCAATTGTCAGAATCAAACCCAGGACTCATGATATGGAGCGTTAAAGCAAGTACCCCAACCACTCGCCTGAGGAGTTCGTCAAACAGTAAACAGTTGATGTTGAACAGTGTGCTATTTTAACCAAGGTCTTTATGTAACCATGGTCCCCTATTTATCTATAACAATATATAAAGCTGAAGAGTTTGTTTGTTTGTACACGCTAATCTCAGGAACTACTGGTTTAAATTGAAAAATTCTTTTTGTGTTCGATAGTCCATTTATGGAGGAAGTCTTTAGGCTATATAACATTTTGACGCGAATGCAGTCACGCCCACCAGCTAGTCTTTTTTAACTATTGATCTTGTTTATGGGCATGTCAGTGTGTAACAAAAGCGTTTGAATATTAGGGATTTATATAATACTTAATTAATATTGAGTTTTCTGACAATCTCTTCTTATCTTTTCTAATGTTGTTTTCTGCATTTTTTAATGCTTTTAATTATTAAGTACCAATTTGATCCATATATTAAGTTTTATAATACTTTACATGTATTAAAGTAATGCTAGTTTTCATGGCCGCCTTACATTAATATTCTCCTATACCATTTAAGTAAGTGTTGATTGCTAAAAATTAAAAAACCTTAATGTTGCACACCCATTGGTGAATCAATCGTTCTCTGCTTTGACGGTAGCCAAATATGCATCCAATTGGCTTAAGTACTGCTCTCAAAACACCTTTTTGACAGTAGATAACAATGTAATAATTACCAAAATTCCACACTCCATGGCATACATATAAAGCTGAAGAATTTGCTTGTTTGTTTGGTTGTACGCGCTAATCTCAGGAACTACTCGTTCGAATTGAAAAATTATTTTTGTGTTGGATAGTCCATTTATCGAGGAAGGAATGCGGATGAAGTCGCGGGCACCAGCTAGTTTTTGTTAAAATTTATTATAAAAGGTCACTAACATTACAATTCACTTTGGTGATTATTAATATTTGTTTGCAGATATGAGTGTTACTTCAATAGGAAAGATATTGATGGATGGGAAATTCGCAAAGGAATGACAGACCTCCACGGCATGGACCTGGTTCCGGACCCAAGGATTATCAAGGCTGCCTTGCACGCTTGCAGAAGAGTTAATGATTACGCTCTAGCCATCAGATTCCTTGAAGCGTGCAAGGTGAAATGTGGCAATAAAGTTGGCGAAATTTACCCCTATATCATTCAGGAGATCAGACCTACTCTCAATGAACTGGGCATTGAAACACCAGAGGAACTCGGTTATGACAAGCCAGAATTAGCATTAGAAAATATTTACGAAATGTAGAACAGCTTGGGTTAAGTTGTAGAAACTAAAATGTATAATAGTTCTGTTGTTGAACATCTTTTTATTTAATTGTGACAAGCATCTAGTATTCCTATTCTATGGCATATAATCGACATGCTTTCATGCATAAAGCATTACATACCAAATTATGGTTCTTTTATTTACTGTGTCATCCTGTACTGTCCATAATAGGGTCCTATGTTTGTTAATTTTTTTTTTAACAGTTTAATATACTTAATATTGATATCATAAATGTTTCTGATTTTTATTTGTTTCTATTTTGTATAATACCCAGATTTAGAGTATTATATAAGTAATAGCTATGTAGAAAATTTACAAAATGCATTTCTGCTGTATAATGTGTACATCACTAATTGCTACTTTAAATTAATTAAATTTGAAATGTAATAAAAAATACATATTATTATTTATGATATAATAGTACCTACATATATAAAAAAAAAATTTCACTGTTATATCATAGAAAAACAATTTGAGCCTAGGTTAGAATTGATTTTTTCAATTTAAATATTGAACCCATAGGTAATTGTTTTTTAAGTTTTATTGATTTAAAAAACAGTTTTCGAATGATTATAACATATTATACTCAAATAAATAATAGGTACTTAATCATTTTAAAGTATCTTTTTTTATACAAAGTAATACTGTATACCTAATATTTGCCTTTTTTTTAGTATAAAAATTAAACTTAAAGCAAACCGGTTTTATTTTCGATTTAACATGTCTATTTTTTATATGGGATGGCTATGTAATGTATACATTAATACTAATACTATAAAAATGTAAAGTTTACGGTAAGGTAAGTTAACAGACCGGAAACAATGGCTGTATGTATACCATTTATATGAAGCTGTTAGCACACTAGGCTGAAGTTCCGGTTAAAAACCCGGACGGGATTAATATGAACGAGGTCGCACCGCTCGGCCGTCGCTTTGAAATTAGCAGTGTGATGTGAATTGTGAAGAATATTAGTACTAAAACTAAATTTCGATGATGAGGCATCTGGTGTAATGTGAACAACCCTTCGAAACTACTAATATGATTTTGAAAAGACAGAATACTGAATATGAATACAATTTCAGGATGGACATAGAGCTCGTTCACATTACTTTGATCTAGTGACTGAACTAAACCCATTTTATCTGAAACTGTTCACGTCACGCTGTGGATGTTTCTTACTGCGAAGGTCCCATCGGGTATTTCTGTCCACCGCTCGCCAGCTGATATGAAATTATTTAACGTGAATATCATCGTGATATTTACGTATGATATGAAATTAAATCAGCCTGAAGAATATAATACTGAAACCAACTTTCGCCGATTCGGCGTAGTGGGCACTAAGCCTTATGCTCAATATTCCAACTAGCTTCTGAAAATAAACATCCATGGCAAAAGAATTATGTTAGTCATAATATATTTTATTATTCAATGCGGACAAAGTCGCGGGTACTAGATAAATTATTAGGTATTAGCCCGGCCACACACGTACGTTTTCCGAATTCGAATTCCGAATACATTTTCCGCGTTTGGAGACCCGAATGCTTCAAAACTATAGAAAATACATTGATGCCGCACACGTTCGTTTTTTTTCCGTACGGATATATTCCGTACGTATGTTTCGAATGTGGGCCCGTGCGTTCGGAATCCGCATTCGGAAAAAAAACTAATGACGTCAAGCGGAACGCAGCACTTCCATACATTTGCTATGTACCGCCGCACACATGTGTTGTGCATCACGAATGCATCAGACAATGGGTGAAGCAGAAGCATTAATATTAGCTGTTGAATGGACTCTCGTTGTTTCTCCGAGTGTTGAACGGATGAACCCAACACCGACGTTTCTTTTTCTTTGATAATGATAATCGCAATTAAATCGTCGTTCACAAAGCCACCACTGAACGTACTGGCAGTATAATATTCCGAACGTGTGCGCTAGGCACACGGAATTCCGAACGCGGGAAACGAATTCGGAAAACGAGTAAGTATATGGCGATTGGCGGGGCTGTTGTCTACTGTTTTTAGTGTTGCCAACTCAAGATTACGAGTGGGGTGCTAAACAGCATCTATAAAAATCAAATACTCTGTGGGTGTGGATTTCTTAATTAATGTACTCTGCGGAAATGGACATAGTGTTCTGGGGCCCTAGACAAAGTGCCATTTTAAAAACGATAACGAAGTTCGCTAAATAAAAAATGTATGGGATTGACATATGTCACGTGGTACGTCGAATTCGATAACCAAGTTGGTAGACAAATGTTGCTTTTCGAATCGAAATGATTTATTAGCGAATGGGTTCTAGTGCTATTCCCATACATATGCTTAGCCAAGTGGCACTTTTGACGTTCGTTTTCGATTTCGTTTTCGTTTTCGTCTTCGATAATGTAACGAAGCCCAAGATGCTGTAGATATCGACACAATTCATTCGCCGAGTGTTATTTTTCGTGGTAAAGTTGTTAAAAACAAAGAGTACATATTTAAAAATGCATTCTCTACGTTTATTGTGGGCTGCACAAAACAAAACTGGTTGAGGCCAAAGGAGGTTTAAGTTGCGACGACAAATGGAAAAAATACACGATATGCCGGAACTATTGTTTACACAGCATTTTCGGTTAAATAAAATAACTTTTAGAAAATTATGTGACGACCTAAAAGCTCAGCGGTTTAAAAGGGTCTGAAGAAATTCCCCCTTGAAAGAAAGGTAAGAAATTTCACATTAATAAACCTACCTATTTGATTACCTATATTACCTACATACAGTTAGCTAGTCATAACCAAAGCAGTGCCAGCTTATATAAAACCTAATCGTCTTTTTAACTTCTTATAAAAATGTTAATTTTATTGTAATGATAGGTACCTACGTATTATTATGATGGTGTCACCTAAAATTATAAACTGCAACCATCGATGACTGCAACAAATTAATAAATTATAAATTTGGTTCTAGTGCCTATTAAATTGCCTTTTGTATTTTTCAGGGCCAATATCTTACGCAAAGGACAACAAGTATCTACATCAGAGAGGTTGTTAACGCCCTCAACCATAATTGTATGGGTAGGAGGTGGATAGTGTTTCCACAAACACCACAAGAGATCCGAAATCAAGAAGAAATGCTTAGCAAACTTGGAAATATTATGACTTGACCCATAACATGTGTCATGTGTAGTGAAACGTGAAGTTCACAATTTTATTTTATTGTTACATATTTTTGTTACATACATTTACTTTGTATTATAATAAAAATATTTAAAAATTGTTTTGTTTTTGTGTACAATTTAAAACAAAACTATATATAGAAGTAATGTAAGTAATTATAAGAGTCAGGGTAAATAAAATTATGACACAGACAACTTTTTATTAAGCAAACATAAAATTTGAATAGTAAAAATCACCTCTCAATTTTAATATTGAAGATATTAAGTTAGGAAGTATTAAGTAGATAAGTTTTACTAAACATAACCCTAAATAACTATCATTGAAATAAATCTCAGTCGATAATACCTTTGGGGTATTCTACCTTTGATAAATATTGTGCAAAACTTGAAAAAACATAATCTGTCTCATAGTTGAACAACATTGTCAGTCTTATTGGATTAAAAAGTACAAGAAGGTTAAGTATATATCCCTACATATTAATTAGCAACTCATTACATATACCAGGCTGCCAAATAAAAAACAGGAGTTTTTTTCATGAATATTTGGCTTAGCTGGTAGATGTTTTTGAATTTTGAGTCATTTCAAATGATGTGAAAGTTTTCTTTGTTTGTTTTGTTCTTTTAAAAACGAGTTCACTTGTGAGCACATTTGACACTTGTTATTGGAGTTCTCGGTGTTTTGTTTTGGTCTAGTATTTCATTCTCTGCTTATTACTCATCACTATACACTATATGGGATCCATTAACTATTAGAAAAACTCGATCTTCAGTGCGCACATATCTCTATATTTTCATAATTCAATTACAATACTCTTCACATTCATTTTACATAACTTATAAATCAATAGTAAACATAATCTTTAAAACATAACATCATCTCCCAATCTATTTTTTAAACTATTTTATTTTCTAAAACTAGTTAGTATTATTCCAATAAATACTTCCAACAATATTGACGGCTTAATTGTGATATTTACTTCGCAACCATAGCCAATTTTCGTTTATTAGCGAATGAACCCATTCGTCACAACGATAACGATCGTAGTGTCACTTTGGCTAGGAAATTGTTTTCGTTATCTCGGAAACGATTGACGAACTCAATAGCGAATCGCTACGGAGCGAATGCAACTTGTCTAGGGCCCCTGGCACTCCATGTATACTCAACAATAATAACAGTCCGTTTCTGTGAAATTACATGACAGATATGAATGACAAGTTGACAAAGCTAGCGCTACCGACAATTCAAAATGAAAAACGGAAAAGTACGTTAACTACTTGTAATTTACTTTCTAAACATATTTTGTTTATGCATGCTATGCTATGCTATTTATAATTAATAAAATATTGATAATAATTATCTGATCTGTGGTGTTGTGTTAAATTATGTTATAATTGTCATTAAGAAAAAAGTCAATGTAAAGGCATAATAATATGGCGCGTCCTTTTTTTTTAAATGTTATAAATTGAATGTTCGTTTAACAAGTTTTGTGTTTTGATGAAGAGAAGGCTATGGAAGATTGTTCCGATACTGCGTCAAACAAGTCCTATATGGTAAGATATTTAAAAGCTACAAAATTTATAGCTGTCGTGTTACGGTAAATAAAAAGTTCTTATATGCCTTGTATGATATAATAAAATGTGGTTTCCAGCTACGAGAAGCATTTATTTAATCTACTAACTATATTTTAATCTAAAACAGAATAAGTATCATGGTTTTTTTTTTTCAAGCACATTGTTATATCATTAAAAGCTATGTTTTATAAATAGTCTTGTACCTCTTTCATTAGGTAGCTATGAAAGATTAGGTACCTACCAATTAAGTAGGTATAAAGAAATGCATCCTATACATCCAAGAAACATCTTAAATTACCTGATGATCTTTTCAAACGTCTGAACATATCTTATAGCTAAGAATTGTCTCAATCACATCAGCTTTCAAACAAAAGGAATCAGATCAAAATCAGCCTATACCCTTTTGGGAGCAAAGATGCTACAGACATACACCCATACACAGGTTATACTAAAGGTTAGTCGGGGGTTAAAAAGCTATTATATCTGTTGCCCAGAGGCCCTGATGTGTATAAGCAAAAATTTGAAATATACGACAATAATCCTACTTTAATTTTTAGGTGACACACTAAATTCTAAAGTTTAGAGTTTATAGCCTACGAGTTTAATTAAGAATTAAGTCTTTATTGTGTAATTGTGTTTTTTATGTATTAAGTCTAAAAATTAGTGACTTATTTAGTTATTTTTGAGGGTTACTAATACATTACTCTTCAGACCATGAATAATCTAAAAGTATATAAGTATATTATTTCTAAAGTATGAAAACTTGTATTTTCAGCACCATGAGTATGTAGCTTGGAATATATTATTTTGAAAAATTATTTTGTAGCAAATGCATTAATAATCTTTTAGTTGATATCTACATTTTTGTTGATATAAATTTAATTTGATGACTAATTATTTTTATAGTGCCCACAAAAAATGATTTTCCTTGCTAACCAAATATTTATATGATGATGTTATTATAACTAGCAACCCGCTCCCAGCTTCGCCGGTGTTGTTTTTTTTTAAATGTAAAAATCTTCCCTGATTATCCCTCTATCCATGAGTGAAGACAGAATTAAAATCGGTGCAGCCGTTCTCGAGTTTTGCGCCTAGCAACACATTTAGTGATTCATTTTTATTTATAAAGATTTAATATTTTCATATAATAATATTGACCTTGTTAATTTTCAGCTAGTCAACGCTAAAGGACCTAACTTCAGTAAAAGCATAGTTATGCCTCTCGGTTACAACACAAACTCCACAATGAATACAAAGCCACACTTTAACAAGCAGTGGTGTCCACCAGCAAGTCAAAGGTATTATTCAAGAGATATGACCTCGACGTCTGCTAGGAGCGTAGCAGATTTTCGCACTGGCAATGTCCAGAGATACCCTAGCGAAGGACGCTGCGCCTCACCCATGTCTGTACGAAGTAATGGTAAGTTCATAACATTCTACTTAAAAATTAAGTATTTATTTGAAAATTTAACAAGTTAAATTTAGAAGAACTACTTAAGTAATAAAGTCTTGTGACATTATTCTTACCAGTAAATTATACAAATGTCCACATCACACATTTTAAATTTGGAATTTAAAGTTATTAGTTTTTTGGCAGTAAAATGATTGAATGGGCCTGCTTAAGCCTTCAATAATGTAAAGTCAGCGTGATATGTCTAACGTTTTAATATATATTTTTTATTTACTCAATTTTCAGCCACTACTGCACATGTAAAGGCGTGTGCTTTTGTGGAAGCTCTGAGGTGTGGAGAATTTAACATAGTCGACCAAAGAATGATTTATAAAGAGTTTTGTAGATTCTTTAAGTCAAGACGAAGCAGAAAAAGTTACAGACGCCACATAAAACAATTGAAGGCGAGACGTTTTTCGCGGGATGACACGAGCGATGAATCCAGCGATCACAACAGCGATAGCAGTGATTGTATGTCAATTAGAACAGTGAGAACTTCAAAAAGCATGCCTAGAAATGTTTACGAAGGGTCTAAGGTAAATATGAGGACGACATTGCACAATGTCAGAAACGACATCAAAAATGGCAACATTTTTAGCGACCGTTCTGTCGAATTACGGTATAACAGTTTGAAAAAAGCGGTTTCCGGTAGATTTGGCAATGCATATTTAGATACTTCTGATTCGGAACCAGATCTGGTGAGCGAGAGCACAGAAAATGTTTCAAGGATTCATCGAGTAGGTTCCAAAAATGATTTTCTACAAAATGTTGCCTCAGTACCTAATAAACAGTCGGAAAAACCTATGACAAATAATAACGCCACAAGAAAAAATATATCTCAAAAGACGAACGCATTTAACCACACATGGGCCACACAAAAAGAAAGGTTCGAAAACAGTTGGGCCAACAATAACAGTTTGCACACAAGCCAAAGAAGTAGATTTGAAAATTTTCGCAAAGCTATATCGGCACAGTCGAGCGTGCACGAAACAACAAAACAAACTGACAATCTTAACATTAACAAAGAAAATACCTCATCAACAAACACCTCCAATGGTCTTTCACTTTCACGAGCGTCCAAGAGGACCGGAGGAAGCTGTGACGATCAATCGAGCAACAAAGAAAATGCAATACAAATCAACAACGTACAAAAACAATACAATCCTCTCCTCACGGACAGTGAAGAGGAAATTTTCCCAAAAAAGAAGGGAATTCAGAACAAAACTAGTGTCGGCTTTGACGTTTCTCAAATGACTAACAATGCCAAGAATAAGGCGAGTTCTGTGAGGAGTGTCAGCAAAAAAGTTGATGCAGATAATTTCAAAGTTCCACACGTTCCCACCAGGAAACCGTCCATGAGGAAAGGTGAGAAATTGATCGCAAAGAGTTCGCAGCCCTTGGACTCTCTTATAGAAATTTCACCGGAGAAACAGCAGAGTGCGCACAGTGATTTTAGCGTTTTTGATACGGACAGAAGTACTGAGGTGTCTTCGAGGCCAAGTTTCACTAAACGGAAACTCTTTTCAACAAAGCTCAGTATGATTGAGAACGCAAACGCTAGCACTGAAAATTCAGCAAACAGTCCGAACGAGAAAATGTATAGTGCAATGTCGAATGTGAAGAACAAAACAAAGAAAATAGCGAAGAACCAATCTTGTCTAACCAGAGATATAAATGAAAATGAGGATGTCATGGATCTACTCGGGAAACTTATGCCGGGAAAGAATATAAACCAAGTTGTTGCGTCTAAAACAAACGTGAAGGAAGATCATTGGGACGCACAATCAATTCTATCGCAATATAACGGAAGCGATGTGAGCGAAACCTTTACTGATTGTGAAGATGAAATCTTAGAATACCAAAACAATCGTAAGGGAAATAAGGAAAATAATGTTTCAACATTACCCGTTGGGAACTCGAAGAAATCAAACAGTGAGATATATTTTATTTAATACTAACCTCATAAAATTTAGCCTATGTTACTCGCTGATAACTTAGCTTTCACTACATTTTGAGTTTATACATTAAAAACATACAAATCTTCTCTCTTTATAATATTATGTATTACATAATATAGATTTTTGACAGTTCATAATTTTTTTTTTACATATCGTTTTTATTGTTTCAGAGTCAACGAAAAAACTCATTAACGATGTTCCCCCTTCGAGTAGTAAAAGCAAAACCGAGATTGAGCAAAATCAAAAAAATGCTAAATCAAAAAAATACATACAAGATAAAAAGGAAGGTAGATAATCATTTTTTTAATCAAATTTCAAACTTTAGGGAATATGTATGAAATTATGAAATTACTAAATTTATTACTAGTACTCCTGTTATATAGTTATGTTATGTATAGTTAGTAACTCCTGTTTTGAAAATAAAGAAAGTTGTCACCTCAACCACTCAACCAAGTGGCTCGAATTCTGTATAGTTTAAATTTTTTTTTCAAGTGAAAACTTGTTTAAGCATTTTTGAGAAGCAAAAACCATTGAATTTGCGACACTGTTACCGACACCTCTGTTGACAATTATAAAAGAACACAGTAATCACTACATATTACGAGTATAAAACAAAGTCCTCCATCGCGTCTATCTGTCTGTATGTTCGCGATAATCTCAAAAACTACTGCACCTATTTTCATACTGTTTTCACCAATGGATTCTAGAGCGGTTCTAGAGGAAGGTTTTTAGTATATATAATTTATAAAGTTACGCGGGCAAAGTCGCGGGCAGCAAATAGTGATGAATAAATAAAAAAACTTTATTTAAAAATATTTCCCGCACAATAAAATATTTCAAAAAATAAACACGTAATTGAAGACGTGAGTGGATGAAGGTGACATGTCGCATAATTCCAATTTTGAATAAATCAATGTTAGTTTTAATTTTAGATAAGTCGCCACGGAACTGATTTTGATGCAAAGTACTAAATTATGATGCAAAGTTGTGTAAACAACCTATAATATTAATAGTATGATAGCAAGTAAACACTTCTATTATTTAATAAAAAAAAAAAGAAGTGAACATAGCTCCATCTTCCATTAACAAAAGTGAACTTTTCTGCACTCTTTACTTTTTAAAATTAACTGTACATGTGTTATGTACTTTTTCGACTTTTTATTTTCCAAATATGTCTTAAATCGACGATCTTAAGGTCTGTAATTATTTATATGACATATTATTACCTTCATCAACGCAAAAAAAACCACGAAAAAACCCAAAAATGCGACATATCAGCTTCATCCACTCACGTCTTCAATTGTTCACGTTTTCACTACTGTCGGCATTCGCGGAGTGTCACTGTTTTTTTTTTTTAAACGTATGAGCTAGTTTAAAAAATAGAACATGTTTAAATAGTGTCTGTACATTTAATAAACCGATTGATATTTTTCAGGTAATACGACGACAGCAAATCCGATGAAAAATGGCAAACAAAAGCCTAACAAGGAAAGTCAAATCCCCTTAAAAATGTGTACAGTCAACGTGATAGATGTCAAAGCGAAGAACTCGAGGTGTGTAGGAGGAAATGGGAAACAAACAAACACAAAGACAGTCACCACTACACCGACCAGAAAGTCTCCGAGAAAATTGACCCCGAAGAAAACTCCCGATATAAATGTTTATAACGAGAAATTACACAGTCCATCGAAACTAAAGAAAAACTCAAACGGTGTCAACATAAAATTAAAAGATACTAGAAAAGATAGATTAAACAAAAGTAACGATTCATCGGTGGTATTAAACGTGAACAACGATAGCTTCACAATGATGACACGCAAGAGAAGTAGAATGCAGAACGAGACATTAATGAATTTAACGATAAATTCCGATACAAGTTTCGAGACAAACGCGAAAAGATTGAAAGAGAAACAAACGGACAAGGCGAAAAGCGATTCGCGTTGTAACAGTTTAAATGGCACCTTCAACATGACACTGAGGCCGAGGAGAAATCGCTCTTCGAATTTGTCAACTATTTCGGATCCGACCACTTCGATGAGTACCTTCAGCAGGTTTAATAGGAGCCTCAGGTCGAGACAGGCTGACATTTTGGCCTTTTTCAAAAGCTGAAATAAAATGCTAATACGAATAATGATATGAAATCAATTTAAACCTTTGAAAATAGAGGTCGTCGAAGACTAACTTGTATGGGTTGTAAAGAGGGTGGATAAAAGTTTAAACGCTAACTAGCGTCATTTTACACAGATTTCTAAATATAATTGCGATTAAAGAAATAATAATAATAAAAAAAAAACAATAATGGAACTAATTTTTTTTTGCAATTAAAAATTATTGTGATAGATAAGTCGGGCCCAGGAGGGAAACTACCTTAAATCCTTAAGTTGGCTCATTTCACATAAAGGAGACATTCCTTCATTTTTAAAAATTAGTAATACCGCATTCAAAGATTTTCTAAAAATTACTTGCTTCGTATGGGAATCGAACTGACTTAAATGTGAAAAAAAAAAACACTCGTATTTTTATGATGCCAATCGAAAGAATGGACAAAAAATAATAATTCTTCTTAAGTAACATAGTATCTTAAAAAAAAGCAATAATGTAAAATGTTTGATTCAAATTTCAAGAATATTATTTATTGAGGACGACTATAGAAAATTTTAGAAATTTTTAGAAAATCTTTGAATGTAATTTTGTTTCTTTTTAAAAATAAAGGAATGTCTCCTTTATGTAAAATGAGCCAACTTAAGGATTTAAAGTAGTTTCCCTCCAGGGCAACTTCTCGTCTGTTATTGACACAGATCTGCGTCAAGCGCCACGTCTGTCACGTTTCACTCGATTTTTAATATTATGGGTATATAAATAGGGTTTAAAATTGAACAAACATAATGCCAAATAAATAGACATATACGCAATCTAGAATCTGCCAATCTAGAAACGTAACAAACAAGGAGAATGAACTCCCAAACTGATGATGATAACCAACAGAAACTTTCCCATGTAATATTTGTATGTTAGTTGGTCCTCTTTACCTCTTTTTTTCCAATTTATCTAAATTTACTTTCTATAAGTAAAGTGTACATTATCTAGATTACTTTATTGTATAATATGTAGGATTTTAAAATTAGATGAAATTTAAGGTTTGTTCAGTTGACTGTCTATTATTAAAAGAAATAAAACCCATATTAAACCCCATAAACCCATACTTGAGAATAAGCACAAAGAGTATAGTGCTTCTAAATGCACTTTAGAAACTTATAAACTTTTCTAATTGAGTTTTTAACTTTTTCACAATTTTATAATATCATAATCTTTGTACTAAATATATTATGATCTATATAAATTAAAATAAAAATAAATGGCTAAATCCCATAGGAATTAATGTATCGCGTCTGTGACGTACATACGGAGTCTAAATAGTCTAAAGGAGTCTAAAGATCAGCTTTCGTGGCCCTTTTGGAAATTATGCTTTGACTTGTGTATATATATAAATAAATAAAAAAATGAGCGTTTCTCGTACATAATGTCTTGTACAGAAAATTACGTAACATTTTTTCACATTTACCTACAACCTTTTTTTAGTTTTTTTTTTCTTAGTGACTTTTATTGTGCGTTGTCTATTTTCTTCATTTATTGTAAGAAAAGACTGATTTTAGTTCTATTATCAATATTATAATAAATTTCCTCCGGCTAAATTGGATTCGAGAATTTGTTTTACTCATTACGGGATCATTAAGAGGCATTTATCGCATTATTATTTTTATTAAGAGTTTTTTTTTATCGCATTAAGTTAAAGGTTCAAGATATTTTCTGTTTAGGTTGTAAAAATTAAGTACATAAATTAAGTGTCCGCCATATTATAATGAATTCACTTAATTAAGTAATTATATTAATTGGGTGAATCCCTCTATTTGAAAATTTTTGTGATTCACGCCCTCTGTGTTTTTTTGTGTTAATTTAAAATATACTGTATAATATTTACTGATTTGTTGTATTATTTAAAATAATAGGTTAAGCGCCTCTTTCACCAACTACAAGTAAAATGTTGATTAGTTACTTTTAGAAATCATTTTCTGTTATATTGAATTATGGACTCGGTTTACTGCATCATTCGATAGGCGATTTTTTTTTTCTATTTAATGTTTGGGACGTTTACCGTACAAACAAAGGTATATTAGCAAAATTATTCCCGGTTACCGGTAACTTTAAATGACAGTTTGGCTTACTTGACGTTTGTGAAAGAGGCGCTAAGGTTAATGAAACAGTAGGTTAGGTATAGTTGAAAAAAAAAACCCAGTAGTGTGCCCCGCAATTTTCCAAATCCAGACCAGAACCAACTTTGAAAAGTTCATTTCCAAAATTAACCGTTCTAGGAATAGAACCCGGGACCGGGACCCCTAAGACAGCGTTAACGTATCCTCTCAACCAAGGGCCTATCTTTTCCTATTTAATAAATAAAAAGACAAAGTGTACGTAAATACTTTTAATGATTGTATTCACACAGTCATACAATATTTACAATCACAAAATTGTACTTAACAACATAATTGTGCTTTTATCGTTACAATAATCATTATTAAGAACAAAACAAATTTTCTTTATAAATAAACAAAATAAAGAAAAAAAAACTAAATAAAATATGAAAATGAAAAACAATAATACTTTTTTGTCTTTTCCGTAAACGAATAAAAATATAATAAATATAGAGTACTTTGCTTTGTACTTTCTATGTTGACTACATTACGACTAGAGCTTACACTTAGGCTTATCTAAAACACATTTGGACCTGAATACAATTATTCAGGAATGAACTTATTAGACGCACAGTATGAACAAAGTCAAGATTATTGGGTATATGTAAGTATACTTTAGTTTTCATTACTACTAGGTAATGGATGCCTAAGAAATCTAATAAATAAAATTCAATTTATGATGGATTTTGCTGTTTGTAATTGTCACAACAAGGTTTGTATGAAGGAAAATTTGCGAGAAAAGTCGGGCAGAGCAACGAGTGTTGGCAACTAGTGTCGCATTGCGAAAGTTTTGACTGTAGATAGAACCAAAACATAGGGTACCTACGTTCTTACTTTGCGTAATCGCCTTCACTACTACAATTCAAATATCGAACAGTTGTAATAATAGAGAGAGATAGACAAATGTGTTCAAACGGTAGGAGTGAATGAGATAACCATATATATGTGTGTCACTGCTGTGCATTTAAATCCAGACGAAAGCTTGCTAATTAATGAAGGATAAGAAACTAAATAGGGAATATTACTGTTATTTCTCTGTGATCTTTATTACGTAAGGCGAAAGATGGTTAATAATACCAGATGGGCGGCAATGTTTAAAATGGCTGTGAAATGCAGTGTCCTGCCATTACTTAGGCCATATTTAGGAACTTTCCACTTGACTAAATAGATTGAAACTTGAAAATATTCATGTAAGTGGTAGTGTTTCTGACTTTTCCGCATTTTTATCGGGTTGGGCAAAAACTTGCGCATTTTTTGATTCTAGTTTATTTTAAAAATAATTTTATTTAGGATTTTAACTCCGCAAAGTTTTTTGCTCAACCCAGTAAACATTAAACAGAAACTAACATAAGTTTGATGGTGCTAGTTACAACACCATAAAATATTATCAGGCTTTAACGAACTCCATAATGTAAGTATATTATGAACATTTTCGAGTAAGGAAGCAGTGATAAACAGTAGAATATAATAGAAATAGGCTAAAAGGTAGCAAGACTAATTCCAAAACATGGTTGAGGATCAAAATTTGATAGATAATTAAACTATACCGGTACTTTAATGATGTTAAACTACTTTTTTTTAAAGACACCTTTACTATTTTATATTTTAATTCACTTGTTGCTGTAATATCACATTACCACAATATTTTAACTAAATATTATATGTAAGGAAAAAATACATTTAACCATTGAAGAAAAACATAAGCCAATTTTATAGTTTTTTTATATACAGGTTGTTGCAAAATGCAAAACCAGTGGATTGGAGAAAAATATTGAAAAAATGGGACTGTTTTTTTAGCAGTTTACTTGGAAAAAAAAAAACCATTTGTCAAAACAAATAGTTAATATTAAAAATTGAGTTGAAATATCGAGTTTGAACTTCCTAGTAAACGACAAACTTCTTCATTCCTAAATGTCCACCGAAGAATATTTATTTAGAAATCGTATCAATTTGTTTATTATTATTATTTTTTTGCTAACAAAATGTTAACTTAAGGTTCTTATTTTCTCTTAACATAAGGTTTAATGTCTATACACATCGAATGAAAACATTTTCTAAACATTCATAACCCTGCGAGCGTCAATAACTCCTTTTTTTTCACGCGATGAAAATGTCGAATATACAATGAGACATAAATTACATCTAATAATTCGTCTAAATATAATACAAAAACCTTTAATAAATACAAAAGAGAATTCTCGTTAATGTATATGTATATAGCTATGTATAAATTAAGTTTTTTTTTAATCTTCATTATATCTAATGCTATATTTACACATCTAGACTAGAATAGAATTGTTTCGACTCAAAAAAAGACTAGAACTCGTTGACATTAGAAAATATAAATTACGGTCAAACTATTTCTGATAAAAACCTCTTAGGACCATCATTAAGTAAATAAAAAAATAATCATTAGCGTGACCAATAATGTTATGTGTTTCTTTGAAATGTTCATCTGCTTCAATTAATAAAAATTATATAATACTAGCGACCCGCATCCGGTTTCGCCCGCGTCCGAACGCTACCAAACTTACCCGAGGGGATTACCCGCTGAAATAATCTTAAGATTGTCTGAAAGTTTCATTAAACTCTGTTCAGCTGTTTTGGAGTCCATATGGAACATACAAACACACATCGCCTTTTATCCTTACATATTATAAACAAAGTCCTCCACCGCATCTGTCTGTATGTTCGCGATGAACTCAAAAACTACTGCACCAATTTTCATGCTGTTTTCACCAATGGATAGAGTGGTTCTCGAGGTAGGTTTTAGTTTAGTATATAATTTACAAAGTTACGCGGGCGAAATCGCGGGCGGCAGCTAGTAATAAATAAATAAATAATGAAAAATTGGTGATGACAATTATTATTGGTAGATTGTGCGGTTGGTATCTAAAAAAAATTTGAAGCTTTTTCAAAAAAATTTTGGTCTTACAATTTTTTTTTATCAGAATAGTATCAACACATCTTAAAACTAAACATAACAGTTTACTTAACGAAAATAAATATTAATTAACTAATTTTTATTCACAAGGAATGTATGAACGCATCGAAACGATATATTTTTGTCGTTATTTTTTTTCATTTCTTTGCATAATTTTAATCAAATAAATCTTGGAAAGCTCCTTACGAAATGCAATTTTAGATTTTTTTTTTTGCATATTGTATTAAATTTTTGTTACTATCTCGGTAACTTTTTAGACAATAACATTGTAAATAAACATAATTTTGAACGAAAAATCGTCAATAAATAAAAAAAAATGACTCAATTACATAATTGTAATAGAACAAATTAATATATTATCTTTGTTTACATAATTCATTTCGTCTATTGGTTCTGCTAGTAATGTATGTATAAACAAAGATATATATATTTTATATTATATAATCTTAACAAGATTTTTTTTTAATTATATAATATAAACAATCCATTCTTAATCACACTATGGGTAACTTCATAAAATAATAAAAATAAATTTGAAATAGGTACAATAGGTATGTAGATATATGTAAAAATTATATTTATAAATAAAAATAAGTTATATTGCACAAACATTATATTGCCCTCTTCCAATATTCTATATCAATAACCTTTTTTTTAATTATAATAATCGGTCTTTTCTGCTTGACTTTATTTACTGAATTATAACTGATTACTTAAAGTTGATCAGTAATAATTCAACAGTAAAATTAATAAGGAATATATTTACTGAATTTTAAAATTAATAAAAAAAGGTACATTTTTATTTTCCGTTAAACCAACAGATATATAATTGGTTATTAAAATAGAATATTTGGAGTCGTCGTCAAAAAATCAATAAATAAACGACATAATAATAATACAAATTAGACTAGATTGTTTAAAACTTTTTTTAATTGTAATTTTTCTTAAAATAATTTATTGATTGTACTGACCAATAAATTAATTTATTGATTGTACTGACCGATAAATTAAATTATTGATTGTATGTACTGACCAACAAATTAATTTATGCCGTGACCTGGTAAGAACGAAACATGAATTTAATTATCATTGTTTATTATATCCTATTTTTTTGCCTTGTTCATAAGAAACAAGGAGGGGGGTGTTTGGGTTTGTTCGGGGGTGTTGTTACACCCCTATGACGCTAGGGCTGTAGGTGTTCTCCCCTAGAGCCTTCGGTGGGCGAGGCGGGTGCTACTAGCGTTAGCAGCTAGGAATCCGCTACAACTGCGTCGCGCTCCGCCTTCACTTGTTGCTGTAATATCACATTACCACAATATTTTAACTAAATATATGTGAGGAAAAAATACATTTAACCATTGAAGAAAAACATAAACCAATTTTATAGTTTTTTTTTTATATACAGGTTGTTGCAAAATGCAAAACCAGTGGATTGGATACAAATATTGAAAAAATGGGACTGTTTTTTTAGCAGTTTTGAAATTTGACGTACTAAATTTTTCGGCATATGTCTGCAAATTTGGCAATACATATCCTTGTTATTCAGGCTGACCGGTTCTATTGCAAAATTGGGGAGGTCAAGGTGGCTATGTCCAACAGTAGAAGTGCTGCTGCTAAAATGACGAAGTCAAACGAAACATATGTGAAAATATATGTATATTTGTGAGAGTATGAATGAGAACGGTGTACAAAAATCTTTACTTTTTTAAATGTTCAACGAGCTTGGTTACACAGAGAAATTGGACACTTACCATCGCTTTGGTTAGTACGGTCGCGTCCTTCAGACTGAGCACTTGTAAGACCTGTGCCTCTCCTCCGCCACCCTGTAACATCACTTGTGCCACACCTCCTCCCATTGAGATCGCTTCTAAAGCCTCACCATTCTGTTCAACCTGCAGCCAATAACAACAGCATTCATTGTCCATATCAATGTATTCGGGCCACTTATCTGTATTGTGCTTGTTGAACTTTACAGTTTTGGCTTAAAGATCTGGTTACCAGGCCATAAAATTTCAAAAAAAAGGCGCGTTGGGCATTTTTAAGATGGGAAAAAACCAATGAACTCGCGACACTGTCACGTAATATAATGTAGCCGAAACTGACAGCTCTGTATGTAAGTACTAAGCAGACAACTGCATATGAAAGTAAACTTACTAGATATGATAACAAGGATCAATATGGTATACACCTCTGACCAATAATAGTTTCATATCAACTTCAAACCTTTTTAATGAATTCATTATGAAGTTCATGTCAAATCATTATGTTCTATTTAATTGTCATTGTGTCAGTTTCATTTATTTTCTCTTGTATTTCTTGCGATCAATAATAATCGTATTTACCTAATTCGATAATGCCAAGGAATTTAAATATCATACAATTATTTTTGTGAAGCTATGTTTTCATTTCTGACCGACATTCTTTTTTCACTGATTTAGCTAAAAGGAATTCAATGTTTTTAAATAAGTTGTTTTGTTGTTTTTAAAATTTTACTAGCATTGCTATTTAAAGTATCACCAAGGAAACACTATCTAAATATGTATATCTATATTATGTAATATTTTTTTATCGTACGAACATACGGCACATTAAAAAAAGCATAAGTAATAGAATGCAACAATAACACAACCACACAAAAACAGAATGTAAATTATATATACACACCTTGTTGAATAAGCACGCTGATCAAACAGGAATAATAAAATTCAAACGTCATAGTATAATAGTGTTCGATATTATTAATTCGACAAGTTGACGAAAAATAGAACAAATAAAAAAATTGTATTTTTAAAATTGTCTCTCTCATGTATTTAAATGCTGACTCCAAGAGTAACTAACAATTGAAAAAAAAAAAAAAAAAAACAATAAAACACAGGACAAATCAGACGTACATATTTATTCAATAAAACTTTTGCAACAAAAAAAAAACTAGCTTTTAAAACGAAACGTATACTTTTATCATTTTATTAAATAAACAGAAATTTATTGCGACCATCAATCGTCGTACCAAAAGATAAAAAAAAACCTCCTCACTTTTATTTTTTATTTTAACTAAATAAGTATATAAAAGTATATGTTTTTCAAAAAACACAAAACAAGCCAACAATATGTTCATTGAAGCATACACTACACATTCAATGTGCAGTTAAATAAAACAAACACTATAATAATAAATTATTAACAGGCACAAAAAAAATAGACTATGTGGTGCTGTGTGTAAATGTTACTATTAAAAATAATTTAAAAAACAATCAGGGCTTTTCTGCATAATTATTTTCTAATTTTAATACTCGTTTTACGAAAATAAAATATTTAAATCAATATCACAATTTTCAATTAATACGCAAAAAATCTCACCCAAACGAAACAACATTCTAATAAATAAAAAACATGCATTTTGAAAACAAAACATAGCGTTAAACTTAACAAACATTAAAATCTTTAATTTTAACATCCACACTTAACGGTAAATATATTATATTAAAAGGGTTTTACTTTATGTACTAATAAATATAAACACACAATAAAATTTAGAGTAATCAACGTAAATACTGTACGCGCACGACTCGAGTGCAGCTCTAGGAATGCGCTTGCGCATAATTATGCGACCAAACTAAACTAGAGCCATTGAGAAGCGATACCAAATGTAAACAGATACCGCAAGGGCATTTTTGAATATTATTATCAAATGCGATGATATCAAACGCATATGATGCTACATTTTCTCTTTCTATCTTGTGCCAAATAGATGCAACATAGAAAGAGATAAGAGATTGTGGGGTGAATAAACTTTTGTATCGCTTCTCGATGGCCCTACTTTAGTGCTTTAATGCAAACGAGTACCCAAAATTTTCCCTGCATTGCTATTCATCCACGTATAATCAACATCAAATCCGTTTATCCAATAAGAACGCGCCTAAAGTGTAGGCCCCGCCTCTAACAATGCCCCATCTGACTCTTGTCAGTATTGGAAATATGCGAGAGACATAGTACTCGTTTGTTTTAAAAAACTTAGTATAGTACCTAACGTCGCTCATTTAGGTACAGTTGTAGGCGATAAAGATTGCACATCGACTTTTAGAGAGAGATGATCGGCCACTTTCGGCTTTGTCATCTTGTAGAGCGTTATCTCTGTCGCTCGAAGCACTAACATCACATAGGTACTGTGTGACAGAGATAACGCTCTACGAAGCGGAAACTAGCCATTCATCTCTCTCTAAAAATCGATGTGCAATCTTTATCGCCCACAACTGTACTATCGTGGGCTGTAATACCACCTTTAGGGTTTATAAAATTGCGAACACACATCCATCTATATCACAAGATCGATGATATATTACCTATAATATGTGATTTGGTTAGTTATAGAAAAAATATTTCTTTGTTTACACAAATTTATATTAATTCGTTTTTTTTTTTTAACTAACACGAATTCGTATTTGACGACGAATAAAACAATATATTAGTCGTTTTAAAGCAAAACTCATACTGACTGTACTCAGGTCGCGTGCGTACAATAAATTCACAAACAACAAATTGCAGCCAACATTTTGTTAACAGTCTTTATCCTTAATATAGGACCAACTGATCCAAAAAAATTAAAAAAAATTACATGCACTATTCAATGGCAGTAAAGAGCTTACAATATACTAGACATTATGCTTTGGCAAAATAATAATGGCATACTTTAAAACCTTAAAACTAAAAATCAAGCGCACACTCCAAGCACTTTAGTATTAATAAAAAAATATCACAATTATCTCACTGAACTATACTTAAAATAGCATATTTTTAATACTGTTTCAAGGTGACAGTAATGAACTTTTAAACGTAATATTCAAATGTTTATGTTAAAAAAAACAACAGACTATTTAATTCGACACCAGCACTGAACCAAAAATCAAAATTAAATATTTTGTTCACTGACTGGGATAAATTAAATTTTATTTATTTTAATCTAATCTGTTTTATATTAATTTATTATACATATAATTGTATTTGTATTCAATGATGGTGGTGAATTAACGGTGATTTCTTTCAGAGGCAATTTAAAAAAAAACAGCATATATTGTTTACCTCGAGACTAAAAAATAAAAATAATCTTTTTTTTTAACTTGTGTGCAGTTTAATGGGTAGAATAAACTGGGAAGTAAATAATTTAAAAATTCAATCATTCATAATATAATGTAGATTATGCACACGCGTAATCATTTACTAAAAGATTTTTTTAAATGCATTTTTTTTAGTTTCCTCTATGTAAAGAACCGAATAAAAAAATACTGCATCATCAGTATATTGTAGTCACCAATATACACCAAACAATAAAAGTGTTATTATTTTCTTTAAGATTTACAATGATGATGGTTTAGTTAGAGCACAGATGTGGTAAGTACAGTCGGGGTAAGGAAAAGTTCGTCCCCTTGAACCAAGTATACTATCAGCCAAAATTTCGTTTCAAATGTCTGTCAGTTGTCCTCTTAGTGCTTTAGTTTCAAAAGGTACTAAGAGACTACGACTCGATAGAGGAATGAATTTGAAAATCTGACGAAGGTTTTCGTGCTCCGACTGTACATTTTTAGATTATACTATTTGTAGCATAAATTATGCTGTGCTCAAATGTGGTACTGTGTACCGGCTAGGATTGACTTGCTAACTATGCCAAATAGACTAAATAATTAAAAATTTAAACTTCTGTAAGTACTATAAAATTAACTTTTTTTTCACATGCCACATCTGTGCTCTAATATTAATTCGATTTATTATATCCGTATAATGCTGTGGTGCAATCTAAAGCAACATTAATAGTACAATGCAAACAATGTAAACAAAGATCAATCTCCTTTAGAATCTTTAGAATCTCCTTTAGCCGCTTCTGAGAAACAAAATCGCTCGATGTTGTAAAACAGTATCGTAGAATTTGCTTACGTTGTTTGCGTTTCCTCATTGGCTTTACTTTAACAGCATACATATACTTACGCAAGTATTGACTTGCACAAGGAATTACGCAACCAGGTCATCGATCTCGACTTTGATTAGGGACGACGGCTCGCAGGCGCCGCGGACGCAACGGAGATGACTCACCTGTACGATGGGCGCGACGCACACGCCGTCGTTCTGCTGCATGGACGCCACCATCGACTGGTACACGCTGGCCGACACGGGCACGGTGATCACGCCCGACACGGACACGGGGTAGCCGTGCCCGTCCTCGCCCGTCAGGATGATCTGGCCGTCGTGGTTGAGCGTGGCCTCGGCCACGGCGTTCAGGTCCACGGCCACCCCGTCCCCATCCAGCGACGCCACGCCGCCCTCCCCGCTGTGGATCACTTGTGCGGTGGTCCCGTCGGGCAACGTGATGATGGGGTTGTTCGGGTCCACTTGGATCAGCGACACGGTCCCGTCCGGGTTCGTGATCGTCTGCAGCACCGCTGGCGCGTACTGCGACATCTGCCCGACACAGTACATTTAATCATATTGATTTAATGATTAGTACGAAATAAAAACGAGACATTTAAGGCATTTTTATATTTTTAAAACTAAGAAAAATTAAACACTATATATTTCCTACTCCATATCAATTTTAAATGAGAATAAAAATAATGTAAATACATTTCCTAAGTCTTACGTAGCTCCATAACAACGTTTGTAAATAGAAACTTTTATACGGGAACTACATCAGGGAATCATTAATAATGTAAACATAGCTTTTTAAAGAGAATTTTGATTATTTAGCTGCAAGGGAATAAAATCTTATGCCCATTTTCACCAGTATTCTATGCAGGTAATACTTACACTAGTAGTACATACTTGAACGCTTCTCTGTCTCTTTGGTTAGGTTGTTTCTAGAAATATCAGTGTAATTTTAAAATTACACAAGATTAACTGTTAGGAAAAATGAAGTAACACTACAAGTATCACGCCAATAAGTGATAACTTAAATTTTACTTAGTATTTGCAAAAATATACTACTTTTTATTCACCTCATGAGTAAATGTAGTTTTCTGTTAATTATTCGTTACAGAATTTCACATTTCCTAATAGGCTATTACGCCATCTAGTTCATCAATAAAGAACTAATTTTATAATGTACTGCGTCCAAAATGTTATAAAAATCCTTTAAATAACTTAATCTTCTTTTGGGGTTAATCTTTACAAACTTTTGCATTTATAGTAGCTATCTGTAAGTGAAACTTGAGTATCACGTATCAACTTGAATTGACTAAGGCTAAGGCCACACTATGCATGCCAAGCTTAGAGCTACGCTTGTGTACAAATAGGGCAGGTGTTCACTAGGATCAGTTATTAAGCGAGTAGCTTGGCTCTTGGCACTAAGCGAGGCTCTTTATAGCAGGGTTGTTAAAGATTCGCATTAAATATTGCGGATGTGAATTGATGCGGATCACATCCGCAAGTCTAAACCGATGCGGCAGTTCCGCATTTGCGAGTACGAATATTTGCAACAACCCTGCTTTGTAGTGTGGTAAACTAGTGTTAATATAATATAAGGCGGTGCGTACATCGACATCGGCCAGCGTCATCTGGTCGATGCACACCTGCGACGAGGAGAGCACCGCGGAGGCGGACGAGGAGGCGCCTCCCCCTCCCCCTCCCCCGCCTGGAGACCCTCCCCCCGACCCCGCGCCTGCCGACGCCATGCATGCCGCTATCTATAGTTATAGTTACCCGGTCCGATCGAGCGGCGTGAGGGAGCAAAGGGGAGTATTAGTCAATGGCCATTGCAACGGTTACGTGGTTAGTTACAAACAGAGTGGTGGTGAGTGGTTACCGTGGTGGTGGGCGGCCCCTTGTCGTCGTCGTCGGTGAAGGCGGGCAGCAGGTCCTCGCGGCCGTGGTACTTGTAGCAGTTGATGACGATCTGGCGCAGCGCGTGCGTCCACGACATCTTCTGCTTCTCGTCCTCGGTGCGCGCGTCCATGCGCACGTTGGCCCAGGGCAGGTCCTTGGGCCACCAGGGCGGGCGCGTGGACTCGCGGCCCCAGCCGGGCTTGCCGCGCACCATCGAGTACTTGAGCATGAGCGGGATGAAGGCGCGCAGCTGCGCCTGCGTCATCTTCTCCACGGGCGTCGGGATGCCGTCGATGATGAGCGGCGGCAGCTCGAACAGCGACGGGTCGTCCTGCGGGGGCGGCGGCGCCTGCGGGCACCCGCCCAGTCCGAACTGACGCTCATTATTACAATTCCCACTATCACTATCGAGTGTTAAGAGTTATTGTTGGGCAGTAGCTTACCTGCTGGGCGAGCGCATTCTCCAGCTCCTCCATGATCATGCAGCGGAGGTTGCGCACCACGTCCTCGAGGGGCTTGGCGCCGAACACGCGGTACGACGTGTTGGGCTTGCCAGGTGTCGCCACCAGCACCACCGCCTGCTGCCCCACGCGCGTTGCGAACTCTTCGATTGTTTGCTTCAACGATGCACACAATAAACATTAACATTACTACATTTTTTACAGACCGTGGTCTACGACACAAACGCCAGGTGCCTGCCAATAATTTTCCAAAGTTAACCCTGCCGGGAATCGAATCCTGAGACAGAGCGTTAAGGCGAGCACCCTAACCACTCATCCTACAGGCTCGACATCCTATCCTAACAACCAACAACGTTTTTATATATAAAAAAGATAGGGTTAAAAACTTACCCTCAACTTCCTGAGAAGCCTGTTTTGGTGTCGTTTCCTGACTGACGGGTTGGTCTCGAACGAGTGAGGCCTTTTGCGCTTCTTACTGGACGCTATGGCGGCCGCAGCAGCCATTCCCACAGGACCTACGCACACATTGAATTTCACTTAACACTAGTAATCTTTATTATGTCTCAAAATGTTGAAACAATTTATCATAAGATAATTTACCGGCTGCAGCTAATTGTTTAGTGACTTCATCGCTCATTGCATTCTTAATCATATCGGCGCTGTCGTCATAAGTGGATCCGGCCGGGGACGAGGCGCACTCGTCTTCCTCGTCTGAACCACCGCTCAGTCCGCACCCGTCCACCTGGGACATATCCTGAACACAACACATCTTATAAGCATCAGTGAACGATCAGAACATTAAAAAAATTTATCAAACTAAATTTTATCTGTAAAGAAGTTAGATTTTTTACCTCTTCAGTCATGTCCATGGACTCAGTGCTGACTGCAGAATTCATGTTGTGGAAGCTGTGGTGATGTTGTTCTTGACCTCTCACCTCCAAAACCATTGGGTTTATGAGTCACTTGATGACGCGTTCACGCGCTTCTTGTGACCAACCTCAACAGCTGGATATTAGTGCCTGCACAAAGCATTAACTATTGAAATACATTACAATATTAATCCTTTAGCCGCAAGTCAGATTTATCCGACAATTATTATCGTGTCCAGTTCGCCAGAGTATGGCCGTCTGGCGTATACATATACGTCATATATAAATATACGTTAAATGCCTCTACTTGTATAATGTTTTTTTTTTTTATATCCATACATTGCTTTATCAGTTTACAACAGTTTAAAAAAATATCAGTTTACAAGTCAAGCGTTAGGGCATGACAACTCCTACAAAACCAAGGGGTTAAAGGGTTAATATTCCAGTCACATCAATCCTTATTACATAGATATACATGTTTTTTTTTTTTTTTATTATTTGTAATCCACGATCGGTCTCCAGACCATAAATGAATGTTTTGAGGATTGTGGCTTTGCAGGGAAGAGGCCAGTGCCTTAATCCCCTTATAAGACAGTGCCTCGCTTCAGTCTCCTAACATTGACTGTAGGGTTAATAAAGCTCTGAAGCAAGAGGGTTTTTATGGGATGAATAAAATATAAATATTTTTAATTTATTGGTCAGTCAATGAACATGAAGCCATAACAACGAAGGTTTGAACCATTAAACATACCAAAGGAAACTAAGCTTGTACTTTAGAAGCACTTATGGTGAACCTATTCAACTGAAATTACTTTACTCATAGATAGAGGGATAACCAGGGAAGGTTTTTACGTAAAAAATAAAGCACCCCGGGCGAAGTCGGGAGCGGGTCGCTAGTGTAACATAAAAAAAAGACAGTATCTAGTTTTAGTAGTGGCAGGGCACAATGAGTTTTTCAATCATTTGGTCACCCCTTTTCATGGCAGTAGCCAACCCCTTACAGAAGACCAGCAAGTGTGCTGTTGTGTTTCAGTGAGTAAGGCATGCAAGAGCCCATTTTCCTATCCCTTATCCTTAAACCTACTATATTATGGTCAGCAGTGAACTTGTAGCAACCGTAGGGTTGCTTGTGTTATATGTGAAAGTAGGACCTACCATTAAGTGGACGGTCAGCCTGTCCATCGTATCGGTTTTAGCCGTAGCATAAAAAAAGGTATCAGTGTACAGGTACCTAAATCTCAAAAATTCATGAATGCTTGAAGTTATTCTCAAGCCAAATGTTTGAAAACTATTGGCAATTTGATTTATTAATTGGTAGTAGGCAGAAAATGTTATAATAAAAGTTCTTTTATTCCTGGAAAACTTAAAATTGTAAAAATTATTAGAAAATATTACATAAGTGAGTGATACAAAGATTTTGTTTCATTCTATTTGGATATTTTAAATAGATTCAGATAGTTAGCCCTTTAAAAAAATTGAATAATTTTTTTTAAGGTAAACCATAAGCAAATAAATGCAAATATACTATTAAGAAATAAATTTAAGTAGTTTATTATATAAATCAATAGAATTGGTAAGTAGGTGTATTGCCTTCTACATTGACCTATGACATTTCGTAAAGTAAGTAAGTATTGATTTTCTTCACTTGTTTTGTCGTTCTATTCTAAGGAAAATTCTACATCTTTAATTCTGACAACATTATTAACTTTTATAAATGCAATCAAACTTTTAACACAAATTGCCCTCAAGTTTTTCTTAACTTTTCTTCCCATTCTATAAAAAATATCTTGATATTTTCTAGTTAAAGAAGTGGCATCATTTACCTACATTCGACTTATCTGTAGCATAGTAACTGGTCTAGTTGGAAAAATCAATACTTTATATTAACACTACAAAATGCTCGATGGACAAAAGATAACTAAGAAATAATTGCAAATTATAGTTAGTACAATTTCTTCATAATTACAGAAAGATTTATTTAGGCGAAATTTAATAACAAAACTAGCAATTTTTAGGTATTCCGACTAGGTGATGATTCGTGTTTTAAATGACGCATTTTGTGTAGGTAATGTTTGTTTGGATGCAGCGAATTGCATGGTGGATGTGGCGGGTCAATTTTGAAGACGAATGACACAAAACTCTTTTGCGACGGCGTAAAGGATAAACCCAAATGAATGGCCATCATGAAGGGGAGTCGCGCGTTCGAGCAGGCCCAGATAGAATAGAAAGACTACGGCTGCGTACGCACCTGCGTGATTTCAAACACATTTTCCAATCCTATTAAACTCCCGCAAACTCACTGTGATGTAACCGATCTAATACTACACTTTTTACTACTGTTGGACTCGTGCGGACACTAGAATCACGAAATACACTTGGAGCACAATAGACCCCGAAAAAACCGAGTCCTCCATTAATATCGATCGGTAAATTCGATATGTGAATGGTATAAACTCCATATCCACGGAACGCCATTTTGTACGAGTCTGCGCGTTGAGATTTTCGCATGGAAAGGGAAATAACCCCTCTGGCAGAGGGGGGACCGGAATTTCGGGTAGATATATTGAATCGTAACAGCGTATTATATGGCAAAATACTTACTTAGAAATATTGCACCAAAATTAACAGAGTTGTTATATATAACTCTTTCACAGGACACCTTACATGACTATAATTTCAGTTTATTTTGGAAAACATTGATCTTATTAGTTGTCATAAATAAAGCGCCATCTATTGCAATCTTAAGTAACTATCTTGACACCATGTCTCAAACTGACAAGTCACATCTACAACTACATAAATAAATAATAAATCACAAGTTTTGTAAACAAGTCGAGAGTTGAGAAAACTGTGAAATATTCGTTGGGAATTCTTATTTATTTGTGTAATTGTTTTAAAGAGATCCATGTTATTTTCTACAACGAATACTGGATTAAAAGCGTAAGTGAAGTTGTAAATTATTACAGTAATGGAAAATTCAACGTTACCTCTAATCAGCTGATTTCATTTTTTGGGGTTATGCTATTATTGTCTTCGATTTTTTGGATTCCTTACTTTTTTGTAGAGCGTAATATTTTTTATACTTATGTTCATGATATTATTATAAAATTACAATGATAGGAATAAATTATGGATAATAATGAATGATTATTGAATCATTGTATATAATCAGTGATTAGGTACAATGATCTTGAGTTTATAAATCGGTTTTTGTGTTTTATTATCTACTAGCTGATGCCTGCGTCTTTGTCTTCGTTGATAAAGGAAAAATATAACACTAAGACTTGATAAAATATCTGACTTCTATATCGCTGTGCCGCCCATTATAGACGATCCCTAGGGAACCCAAAACTTTTGCAGGATAGAAAGTATCCTATTTTTTAATCCAGGTAATAAACTATATCTGTGCCAAATTTGATCCAATTTTGTTATTTATTGCGTGAAAGAGTAACAAACATCCATCCATCCTTACCATCTTTAGCATTTATGATATTATTAGGATGTAACTGTCTCTGTCTGCATTCATTTTCTTATCTAACTTAAAAAAATATATTATCTTAGGATGCGAAAATGGTATCTGTTTTAAAATACCTAAGTACCTATAAAATGTGTACTGGCAGCAAAAAACCACCATGAAATAACAAAACTATGGTGTTGTATCAGTAGGTGAATAGGTAGGGCTAAGGTAGGGGTAGGTACTCACCTATCAAAATCAAAGTTGCACGGTTGATTAAATTTGTTTATTTATTTATTTATTTATTTATTTATTTACAATAACATATTTAATTTAATTGGCCATGAAAGCCATGAAAAAAAATTGATTCACAAAATAGTTGTGTAGGTATGTGCTATATGCTAATAATAAATACATATTTAATATAGGTAGGTATTGTAAATTTAATAATCAAGAGTGTCATCTAGGCAAAAGAAAACAAATAATCCATTTTAAAATACATTTTATTATTTCATATTGCATAATTTCGTTTTACTGTACAATATAAATCAAAAAAATAAAAATATTTCATAATATAAAAAAAGCTGAAGACTTAAAATTAAGTGACTAATTTAGAATTACCGAATAAAGTGTATGTTAAGTTTCCTAAAATACTAATTAAAAATCACATTATTTCTATACTAATATATCGTTTGCCGATGCAACAGATTTGTTTTTTAAATTATCGCGGTCTCTTAAACTCTCCGGACTCCTCGGAGGAACCTGAAATAAATTTATTAATTTTAAATGAAAATGAACTCAATAAAAGTCAAGTCCTCAGAGTCTTGCATACTGCAAGTATTTCCATGGTATGGGAAAGAAAGGAAAGGAAAACAATTCGAATAGACAATAATTTTGCCTCGCGTATCCTACACGAATTTTTAGGAATTTGACTGAATTAATAGAATGCGTCATTGCTCGTTAGTTTATAGGCTAAACAAATTCAAAAATATTTTAGTCGAATTCATACCAAATTTTCATGTAGGAAGTACCATACGTATAGTAAACTAGCTGTTCTAGTAAACTAGTCCACGTTCAAAATGTTATATAGCCTAAGCCTTTCTCTATAACACCACACCACACCAAACTCTTCAACTTTATAATATTAGTATAGATAGTATAGACTAGCTGGTGCCCGCGACTTCGTCCGCGTTAAAAAAGAAAAAAGTAGCCTATCCTGTGTCCTGTACGTCTAAATGTTTATCTACCAAGTTTCATAAAAATCAGTTAATTCGTTTAAGAGGTATGGACATACATACATATACACTCATACATACATAGTTACGTCATACATACATACATACAAAAATATATCTAAAAATGGTCAATTTAGTTTCAGTATCATGTATAGGGCCTATAAACACGATATCTCTGAAAACAAAGTAACTTACTCCGTGACAACCCTTACAGATTTATTTTATTAGTATTAATGATTACTATAGCTAAATGGGAAGCGGCTCTATCTATGCTTTATATAAAGAGAGTGCAAGCGGTGACTATACTATATAGTGTTTTGTGCGGGAGATTCTTGTTTAGAATGTGAGTACCGTAAGTCCTGTGACAGAATCGGCCTCGCCAGCCGTGGTCGCAGAGGCAGAGTCCGCGGGCGTCGCAGGTGCCGTGGCGGCACACTCGCGCGCACTCGCCCCCGCGCCTCCCCACCTCGCAGTGGTTGCCCCCCAGTCCCGCGGGACACCGGCACTTGTTCACCCCTTTGCATCGCCCTCCGTTCAGACACGGTATCACGCATTTCGCTTGAAAACAAACACATTCAATACAGACACGACGATCGATTATAATAACTAGGATATACAGGGTGTCCCAAGACTGTGCGACAGTAAGGGAAAGTACCTTATCGTAAATAGGATATTTTGCTGAAAGAAGACTTTATGTTATTTTTAAAAGTTATTAATATTGCATTCAAAGATTTTCTAAAAATTACGTCGTCGTCGGCAATAAATAATATATTTTTGAAATTTGAATCAAACATTTTACGTTATTCCTTTCTTTTAAGATACTATGTACTTAATAAGAATTATTTTTTTGTCCATTCTTTCGATTAAGTCGGTTCGATTCCCAGACAAAGCAAGACATTAAAGCTAAAGACCGCAAGGACTTTTTGGTTAACCTAATACTTAGTTGTAGTAATAGTTAAACGTTCAATATACTTACAAAATTCGCATCGCAAGCCATAGTATCCTTTGGGGCATTCGCAAGTGTCTTTCTGTATGCACTTGCCGCCGTTTAGACATTTCTGAGAACATATGCCTGAAACAAGTGTTATATTTTCAGTAAGAAAACATGATGAAGGCGCCTCTACTCCAACAATTGAGAAGAGCACACTCGGCCACGTGGAAAAAAAATCCACAGGTGAGCAATGACATCTTTTCCGAATATATTCTGCCTTGTTAGTCTTATAAGTCGTCCTGGATATCGAACCTGAGTCTGCCGCTCTTCTCTTTGGGCTATCACAGCTTCTATTGTTGTAGACCGACTTAGACTGAGTTTTTTTTAAACTGAACCGATGACTTAATTAGGTTTAAAGCAAACCTATTTTATTTCATACTAGCTGGAGCCCGCGACTTCGTCTACGTTGAAAAAGAAAAAAGTAGCCTATCCTGTGTCCTGTACGTCTAAAAATGTTTATCTAACAAGTTTCATGAAAATCAGTTAATTCGTTTAAAAGTTGTGGAGGAACATACATACATACAATATCTACACTTACAGATTTATTATTAGTATTGATTGATTGATAGTCTACGTTACTCGCTGATAATATAACTTCCCAACACTGAAATATTTTTTTTTAAATCGGTCCAATAGTTTCGGAACCTATTCAATGCAAACAAACAAATCTTTCCTCTTTATAATATTAGTATTATATACAGAATAGACTACGATAGGATTATAATAATCGTGCTTTATTTTATATTATTACTAACGAAGGAAAGTGATAATAATTTTTGGAAATTATCAATATTCTGAAGGGAATTTAATGTAATCGAAATACACACGAAGGTAAGGTACAGTCGGCCGCAAAAGTCGATTAACACATTCAAAAGTGCAAAGCAACATGACTAGAGAATAAAATAAACTTAACGTAAAAAGCTTCAGTAACTAAGTAAGTTGAGTGCAGTTGTTTTGCACTTTTGAATGTGTTAAGCGACTTATGCGGCCGACTGTACCTAGTGCTTTCTTGCCAATGCAGTTTCAACATATTATCGTCGAGTTGCCTCGTTAAATTTGACGTTTGTTTTGGTAATATGTAGCTAGATAGAATAATTCGCGTGGACCACGCCGGGGAGCTGGGGGCTGATCGCATATACGCGGGGCAAATGGCCGTACTGGGCAAGACGGCCGAGGGGCCCACGATAAAGCACATGTGGGAACAGGAACAAAGACACAGGGAGAAATTCGAGGAACTCATCAACAAATATCGAGTGAGGCCAACGGCTCTCACGCCCTTATGGAACGTGGCGGGCTTCGCTTTAGGAGCGGGTGTGTATACAAACATAATCACTATCACAGAGGGCCTAGTGCGAGTTTTACTCTATCAAACGCGTCGAACGCGTAAATGTCAATTTGTATGGGAATGAAGCAGCGCTACCTGGTGGCTAACGTTTAGCACTACTTCATTCCCATACAAATTGACGTTTACGCTTTCGAAGCGTTTGATAGAGTAAAACTCGCACTAGACCCCCACCCAGGTCTCTAAAATTCACGATGCTCGATTTACATAGATTCATTATGAGGGTTACTAATAAAAAAAATGGTTTCGTGGGAGTTGTCGTGTACCCTAGCGCCTGAATCCTAATTTTTTTAATTTTATTTTTTGAACAGAATGCAACCCAATTATTTAAAAATAAAAATTATACATTCAAGTAGAGGAATTTGTCGTATATATATATATCCAGCTCTGGCGAAATGGACAAGAAAATAATTGTCGAATAAATCCGGCTAAAGGGTTAAAACTTTATAAAATGCTTTCAACTAAATTAAAAAGACATTCACTACTAATCCGCCTATTTTATTTTTGTGAGGACATGATATAAAATGTAAAACACATCGCCATGTAGCCCCAAACTAAGCAGAACTTTTGATTTAATACTTTGTTCTGAAAAAATGTTAAAAATATGAACTATAGCGCATACGAAGTTGCGAACACCAGTTAATTTTTTGACGACCATAACTAGCTGCTGTCCGCGACTTCGTCCGCGTTACTTTGTAAATTTTATACTAAAACCTTCCCTGGAGAACCACTCTATCCATTGGTAACAACAGCATGAAAATCGGTGCAGTAGTTTTTGAGTTTATCGCGAACAGATAGATAGACAGACAGACGCGGCGGTGGACTTTGTTTTATAATATGTAAGGATAAGGGTCAGCGCCGACCGACGGAGTTGCGGCGAAGAGACTAAAGCGCTATCAATTGAAAATCGACTTTAGTTTCTTTAGCTGAAGGTTCACCGCGCGCCGCTCGCCCGCGCTTGCCGACGCGAGAGTATTTTTTTTTATTATACCACTTTTTTTATTATATCAATCATATACTGAAGTAACTAAAATCGATTTTCAAATGATAGCTCATAAGTCGCTTCGCCGCCACTCCGTCGGTCCGTGCTGACCCTTAGTTGCTTAGTGTGGAACTAGATGGCGCTGTGTAGAATTTGTGAAGATATATTTATTTTATTTATTTATTCAATAAGTGCAAAATTTTCTCAGGCACCGCGTTATTAGGAAAAGAGGCAGCTATGGCGTGCACTGTGGCCGTCGAAACGGTAATCGTTGAGCACTATAACGACCAGTTGCGGACCCTGTTGGAAGACCCCAACGTGGACAAGGACATCCTGGCGACCATCACCAAGTTCCGTGATGAAGAGCAGGAGCACCACGACACCGGAATCGACCATGGGGCTGAGCAAGCGCCCTTCTACAAAGCCCTCACTGAGGTCATTAAAACTGGGTGCAAAATAGCCATAGAGATATCCAAGAGAGTTTAAGTCTCCTTTTAGTGTTTAGTGAAATATAAAAATATTTTGAAGACTATAATTTTTTTATTTTTTTATTATTTAGCATGGATTTTTTCTGCAAATAATACACACATCGTCTTTTATTTTTATAGAAAAATAAATAAATATCTTCACACATTATACACGGCACAATCTAGTTCCACAGTAGCAACTAATGCTTGTATATTATGGATACTAGACAGTTGATATATACTAAGTAACTACATAGATTACTTTTTTTTGTAAATACATACATATTATAAATAAAAAACATCCATGACTCAGGTACAAAGGTTTTACCTTTACCTGCTAACACAAACATTTGTCCCTAGCGGGATTCGAACCCGCGACCGTTTGGTTAACAGCTAGGATTACTAGCCACTAAACCAAACGAGTCGTCAAAAGTACATAGATTACTTTTTATTGTATATACATACATAATTATATAAATACAAAACATCCATGACTCGGGTACAAAGGTAAAATGCTAACACAAACATTTGCCCCTAGCGGGATTCGAACCCGCGAACGTTTAACAGCTAGGATTACTAGCCACTAGACCAAACGTGTTGTCAAAAAAAATAAAAAAAATTAATAGCCATGATTACAAATTAACGATGCAAGTATAGGCTACAAATAAATAGAGAGATGCCAATAGAAAAAAAAATGTAAGTCGACTAACCTCCTTCACAGTGCCTGCCCTGATAACCCGAAGGGCAGGAACAGACTCCTGGCGCTGTGCAGTTCCCACCATTCATACACTGCGGGTAGCAGAGCGCAGTCCGACAATGCTGTCCCATATAACCCTCGGGACATTGGCATATTTTCTCATGGTTACACCATCCTTGATTAGCACATTTTTTATCACATTCCGGGTCTGGACCTAAAGTAAACGGGGAACACGGTGCAACAAATATAATTTAGTTACTCAAAAGCAAAGTCTTAGTTAAAAATAGTTTTTGAAAGCCTATAAAAGATAATGCGAGTATAATGAAGTAAGCAAAGTTATAGTAAAAAGCGAAGTGACAGTAATAGAAGCCGGCAGGAAGAAAAGCAAGGATGACAAGATTTGAATTTTTTTTTCATAAAGTTTGTAACTTTATACTGTTTGTTATGTTAATTTTTTAAACTGGTAAGTTACAAAACTTTTAACACATTATATCGTATATAGCGCGTATATACGTATAATAGCACGTATCCAACCTCTTACAGCAGACGACAGTTAAATATCAGCGTAATATGCGTTGTTGGGTTTCGGTGAGTAACAAAGAGATGCCACAAGCCATATCTGGCCCCTCTCAATTTCTTATTCTCACTTAAGGTCGTCAGGCAACTATGATGTTGCTTAAGGCCACCATTCACGGGCAGTCCATTTGGCAGCGCTCCATTCCATCACGACATCGGTGGACGACATCCAAATTCAAATTCTTATCATACAAAATTCACGTAGTTTTTTACATTCACTATGAGATAATGCGTGAATTTGGAGTGGATGGAGTGGAGTACTACCAAATGGAGTGACCGTTAATGGTGGCCTTTTGTTAACAAGCGACGGAAGCCACCTACAATATGCATTTTAACCAAAAATCAAGATGTTTAGGTATATTTCTCGAGATTGAGCACAAAGGAGTTTGAATTTAGAACAGCAGTGGCGCAGCCATTTCAGTGTTCCGGCACTAAATTAACAAGGCGGGACGCGGCAGAAAATAAGACGTCAGTTAAACCTCTCGGCATTACGCCAACTATAAAGCGTTGCAACGCAAACCGTCCCACCTTGTTCGATGCGTAGGTACCAGGGTTTTAGATTGAATATTAGGTTTAATAGCAAAGCGTGTACCAACCTACAAACGAAAATTCTTTGAGCAGAGGCACCGTGAGATCAGCGAAACAGCGTACTCGGCGAACCGAAAATAAAGCATAAAAGAGTTAATTTAGCCTGAATGTCTCGTGGCAGGCTTTTGTCATGAAACGTGTTCTCATAAATGTCAACTTATTGGGGTGAACTTCGCAGTGATTGGCACTTTTATTAATTGTTCTAATTAGGGTATGTGCGTCAATATGGACCACTTCTGTAAAATGGACCAACAAAGTTTCTCAAAGGAAGATATTTAAAAAAACTGTCTTTTTCAAGGCGGACTCAATGCACAGGTGGAGAATCTCTTACAAATTCTAACGAGACTGACATAAAGCTAAGGAAGGCCTCATTTTCATAAAAACATTTGGTATATACTGAAATGGAATAGAATAGAAATGAATATGTTTGATAAATGTGATTTTTTTAAATGATTTTTTGATACTAAATACCTGTTTAAAATGTAAAAGTCTAAATAAGCTAAAAAATCGCAGTTTTCTTCGAGAAAATTCTTACAGAGTAGTCCAAATAAGGCGCGCTTACGAGTGAGTTTCAATTGTTGTGACTACGCTGCTGTTGATCAATAAAATAATTCTCAATCTAAAACAATAGTGTAATAAAGAGCCAATGGCTGCATTGTTCTCCCCAAAAGTGAACATAAATACTTAGCGATATATAGTATGGTTGTGTCGAGAATGACATGTCAATAATTATGGTCGATTTATTAGTATAAATAAAGCATAAAACAATATGAGCACGACTGAGAAAGGTGAATGCAGTGTTTAGCGCCTAACTTTTGTTCTCAATTTCAAATATCTTTCAGTAAGGTCATTCTAATAAAGCTTTCCAATATGAAATTTGATTAAATATAGTATTGCAATTATTATGAAAATCCAATTTAAAAAAAAGCGGCCTGCGCCAATGTTGTTATTATCTTTGTATCGACATTAAAAATAATAATAAATAGCTTTTTTGGATTATTTTAAAACTAAAGTAAAAAATTGATTCATGAAATTAGAAGGAACATATAGATTAGTCTTTACAAAATTAATAAAAACAAAGGCGGGCAAGTGTTAAAAATGCGTTGGCGATACAATACCTGTCCTTGCTAAATACACACCTCTCTGTGCGCATTCCTTTTTTAAACTTATTCTCAATGGAGTGCCCTTTAAAGGGGTGCCTCGACCGTTTTTCAGTACTAAACCTAATTCAATCGTTGCCACTCCACTACTGTTGCCCATACATGGCAAAAATATACTGAACTCTGTAAGAAAACAATGTCACTTTGTAGGAAAATTTCTTAAATATCTAACAGCGAGATCAATGAAATTGTAGGTAGCTATTATTGTTATTATTTAAATAAATTTATAGCAAAATGGTAGGGTCCAGTTTTCAGACCTCAGTTGTGAGTCAAAATTCAGAATCTTCAGATCGTTGAAAGCATAAAGCAGAAATTTCAAAGTCCGAGAAACAGTTCGGAAAATTTAAGACCAGAAATTTAAGATTTTTTTGGAGATTTTTGGACAAACTATAGTCCAGAAAATAGTTCACACAATCGGAATACTTAAGACGCATAAACTTAAGATTTTATTAGTTTTTTTTTGCACAAACTTTAATCTAGAAAACACAAACTTCAGATTCCGAATTTTTTTCGAATTCCGGAAAACTTTAACTTTGCGAAGTAAAGTAGTTCTTAGTTAACTTGGACAAATAAATACTTAATGTTTCCATCCATCTATTTTTTTCCTCATACATTCTGACATACAATTAAATCTACACATAAATTGTATACATATTTGAAAGATTACCAAGTTACCTTTATTTCTTTTAGGCACCCTTCCTTGTGTTTTAATGGACAGGAATGGCGACTTTAGTACTTTTGGATTCGATGTCGTCAACGTGTCAAAATGATAATAATACTTCTTGCAACACGACTTCCACGTGAAATTGACGTATCCCACTTCAGACGGTATTATTGGTAATTTGAGTGAGAAGTTTGGATCCAAAATATACGGTGATATGTGACCGTTTAGTATTGCAAAAACTTGCATTGATATGCCTGCAAATAAATTTCTTTGAATTAATATTTATAATGAGGTTTCATGTTCAAAACTCAATGTTCAACGTTTGTAAGATAAGCAATAAATAAAAAACTAGATATGAACTTAAAATGTTGTTACTTTGGATTTATTTGTTAGATTAGATTTAGATGATTGTTGTAGTATAACCTAGATTTATTTCTTAGATTTAGATTTATTGAAAGAGATGAAATTTCCTTAGTTTCAGTTGATGTTTAGGAATCGATGGCTTGGACAAAAGACAATTTTAAAAATGTACCATTTCCCAAAACGTTATTTGCTAGAAGATCTGTTGGCGTTGTACCTTTAACTGCAGCCACAACAATTTATCTTGAAATACCTACACCGCTGCTAAAGCAACTTTTGTTAAATCAAACCTAATCCTAAACATATGAAATTCTCAATTCTTAGAAATTGTTCCTACCACTGAACATTCGCACTTGTCGTTCGTCAATCCACAGGGATATGTCTTGGGGCTGTTCTTTGGAGTCGCGTCGGCCAGCGCCGAGTGTCAATGACATCGCCAATGCCACTCCCGCGCACATCTTCGCCCCTAATGAAGCTGTCGGCCACATGCTGAAATCAAAATAAACAAAACATTCTTTATTGCATACGACTCTATTTCAGTCTCTTACAATAGACAATTCTTTTGCATTTACCATCAGTTCGGGATGCAGATTCTTTTTCTTCCATAATCGCTTTCGTGAATCTCTTTGGTGCGATGAATAATCTTCAATTCAAGATACACATTATATTCATCGTACCAAAGAGAACCTTTAAACCCGGAGACTGCATTGCTATCGTGGAACCGAATGGGTGTGCGAAATAATTAGGTATACGAAAAGGTCACGTAGTGATATTTGATACCACAAACATTTACTTTTATACCACAAACATGTCCGTAAGCAAGGTTCAGTTCAACAACGAAAGTGTGTTCAAATAAAAATCCAATCGGACGTCGTAATTAAACCCAGTCGTCGTACGTAGGTACGTCTAAATCGCACTTAGTAAGGTACTTAACAGGGTTGTTGTGGATGCAGATTTTCAACATCCGCGGATGCGGATACGGATGCGAATTTTTAGGTCACATCTTTCGAATGAGGATACGAATTCCTCAAATGAGGAATTTTTTTTTAATAAGTAAGTTTAATTTTTAAAGCAGAAATAAATGATTTAAATTGTACATTTCCTGAGGAAATCTGTATTTAAGACTAACTCGATATCCGCATCCGCAAAACATTCGTATTAATTACTCTGGTCATGTATTTACAATTTTAACATTTTTTTTGTATTATTTAGCCAAATTATGATGTGTATCTATAGGTCTTTACGGTACCTAGATATATTGTCACATTTTTTGTATATTTCCCATTCCCACATTTTTTGTAGGATTTTAGGCAATAAAGTTAAAGACGTTATTAGAGGTGTAAAACCATATAGGGAACTTTCATTTTTTTTTATTCATTGACAATAAAAAAAAAGAATTACCTAGACATTTTTTAAGCTCATAATAGTTATGTAAAGAAAATTTAACAACCGTATAAGTGGCATATAATTTGTCGACCATACGTCGTTTTCTTCAACAACAAAAGTGAAAAAAAAAAAAACAAAATTATCACAGTTAACATAATTGATTGGGACTCTATGGGACGTGATCCCACAAAGGAATCATCGTGAGAAACTTGGTGTGTATACATAAAAAACGGACAACTTCATTAAATATCTCCTGTCAAAAAGTAATGTCTACTACATTTTTTTTCTCGCTCCTGCTGTCAAATTATATTTACAAAAGGTGTTAACAAAAAAGAAGATGCACCGATCGCTCTATACTCAGGGGTTTGCGACCTTTTTATCTATTTTATATTATTAATCTACACTTCGCTGATATAATAATAAATGTGAAGAGTTTGTTTATTTTTCTTTGTACGCTCTAAAAAGTAGGTACATATAATCAAATATTATTGAATTAGGAATTTTTTTATCAATTCTTTTCATACAACAGTTCAGAATGCACGTTCTGTAAGGAAATACTGGCAGGAAACCTCATAATTTTATAAATTTAAAACGGCTTATAAAACCGGGGGACTCTGCTGTTTAAGTAATAAGTATTTCTATACCGATCCTTTGATAGGCAGAAATATTTCATTATAAAATCTATAATGTATTTTTTTTGTTTGTTTGTTCAAAACCGCAAAACTCCAAAAGAAAAAGCTGAAATTTTGCATACATGCTGTCAGGGATATACAAAATGTCATAGGATACTATCACCCAGAAAAATGTACTATTTCCTATATAAAAATAAAAATTAATCTTATGAAGAGAAAAATTAGAAAAATTGGACATCTGTGCGAAGTCGGTGTCGGTAAGAATATAAATATTGACATTGAATAATAATTGTGTGTACATAAACTGAAGACGACGAATTAGTATTAATCAACTGTTCATTGGCTTAATTAAAATTGCAATTCTTAATTGGGACGACTGGACTTCCTAATTAGTTTTCTAAATATAAAATGTCTTAAAACTGTTGTAGTTTGGGGCCTGTTAATTTTATTAACCATAGCAATATCGGACGAAGATCATACCTAACCTATGTTTTCTTATTACAAAACAAGAACAATTAAAGTAGGTAAATTACTTGCATAAAAATCTATATGTTTTTATACATGCTAAGTTTTAGATTTTTATAACTCTTTCTTGCCTCTTACTCTTTAGTTTTCCTTAGTAAATGCCCATAGGGAGGACTTATTCCAATAATTTTGGTAAATGGAGGTTGCATTATCTTGAAAAATGAAAAGTTACTTATGTTTAGGTACACTCTTGTGTAGAATTCTAATTAAAAACTTTTTCTCTGCATAATTTTATAGGAGAGCTTTTAGGTAGCTATCGTAGGTAGACTGTAACCTCATAGTTGAAGGTTCAAAAGTAAACAAAGCGATTGTATTGGCGCCAAAATCGTCTTCTTTATTTACTTAAATGATTTTTGTGTTATGTTATTGAAATATTAAAATAACATACCGATAACCTCAAATTAGCCCCGTAATTGCGATAATAAAAAGACAATTCCGTTTTTGTAACAAAAACAAAATGTTCCAAATGTTTCTTTGTTATCTTTCTCGAACTTTACTCTTTGGATGTTTTTACTTAATCACATGCAGAGAGATTCGCTTTTAACTAATTTCTTACATTGATTTTTATTTTTATATAGTATTATAGATTTGATATATCTTTTAATCCGGTAGTAAGTTTACAAGGGGTAACATTTTACACTTTAGTTTCTAAACTTAATAAACAAATAACGCCTTGAATATTATCTAAACTTAGTTCTTCATTATTGAACTACGTAGAAGGGATCATTTTGTGTAAAGACGAAGAATGCACTACTTTTATAATTTAAATGCAGCAGCCTTAGGAGGGGGTCGAACCTATAATATCAGTATAAAATTATAGGGACACGGTCAGTCTCTTGTCTATCTAGAGCCTAGCAACGTTTGCTATTTTTTTATTTTATTGAATCTATTCGTTTTCAGATATATTTTATTGATTTTTTTTATCAAATTAGCTCCTCAAACACGGTGGAAAAACTCTGATCTTAATTTCATTTATTTAACTTGTTTTTATCGAAAGGTTGTCAAACAGACTGATGGTCCACTCCAAGGTAGGTCACAGATGTAAGTGCACTGCCAACCATTAGGAAGAGATACAGAAATATTTATTGTCCAATAAATAAGAATACGCCTACGGGTATTTGAAATTGGTGCTACCGCCGTATGCTTCGTATTAGCTGGATACATATAACACCACAAACCGTTCTGCAACGCGTCAAAATGCCCCGATAGATTTCTGCTCCAATTAATTATGATGCATAAGGTGAAAGGGAAGAGACGCGCTGGGCTAAGGAGAAAGTCGTGGCTCAGAAATATCCGAGATTGGACTGGGATTGCCTTGGTCGAGCAGATATTCCAGTTGGCTCTTGACAGGGACCGGTTCAAGAAGTTGATGGCTAACCTTCAGGAATGAAGAGGCACATAGAGAGAGAAATAAGAATCAGTTAAATGAACTAGGCTTAAAAGCAAATATAATAGTACGATTAGCAATCGGGATCAGATCCATGTGGTTTTCAAATGGTGGCCACGCACCATCAGTAGACAGACGTAGATATGCTTATCAAAAATTCCACAGTTTATTGCAATTTTTCTTTTTTTGTAAGCATATATATACTACGAAGGTGAATTTTTAGGCTTTTTATTCATATTTCTAGGCATATTTGAAAACTGTCTTAAGACACAACCCTTCACACTCTCTTTTCAGATATAAATAATTCTTATTACATTACAATGAAATGAAGTTGTTTTACATAATTATTTAATTAATGAAGAATTGATTTCCTTATTTCAGAGTGCTTACACTTACTGCACAGACTATACTGCTCAATAGGCTTGTGATTTCTAGCTTTTAGAAGAAATACAGATTTTAATCGTATAACAATTCTAAAATGAACTAAAATATTAGATTTATAATTTTTTTGTGTGATTGTATCTTTTTCTTGACAATTTCGAGAAACGTTGTCGACACATCCTGCGATAACGGACGATGTGCGAATGACCGTACGTGTTGAGGTCTAGTAAACCTTTCAAATCGATTCATTTCTTTTACTTACCATCTTTTAGCTTTTCTCTTACAAGTAAGGCACCGGAGAACTTTGTTTTCCTTTCATCTTCTTGTGGCTTAAACGGGATAGAAGTTACACCAATTTAAAATGTAAAATATTGAAACCCTGCTCATGAATACACAAGATACCCTCTATGTGTCCCGTTTTTTGAGTCCTAATAATTTAAAAAAAAAAACAAGGTCCACATCAAGTCTAGTTAAGTTGGCACTTCGCCTGATTACGACATAAGACGTATACTTAATGACGTCATTTTTGTGTATTCCACTTCCACCAACCTAAGACATACTGTGAGGTGAGGTACTAAAACATACACAATTTTCAATCAAACAACTATTTCGATGACAACAATGTATTTTTATAATTTAACATTTTTTGTTAAAATAGAAATATTTAAAAAGAGGAATTATGGAGGTTTCTTGCCAGTAGATTGATATAATTTTATTGCGTATTGTAAAAGTTTATAAAAAAATACAAAATATAAAAAGGTTCGTAACCACTGAGATGCACTTGTTAACGTAACCAGCCGTGGAGTCGATACGATACCCGTTCGGAACAGGTATAATCGAGTAAAAAGTAAAAAATCAAGTCCGGCTGCCGCTCGCCGACCGCTCCCTCGCCGGGCCGAACGAGGCCTGCCCGTCCTACGATGCACCAACAATCAATTAGTTTGCTTTTATTGTCTTAACTAACCGTGTCGACAAACAGACAGACTTACCTAGATCCCGCTTAGTTTATTTATTGTTTACATAACTGATATTAACTACATTGAAGCCAAGTAAAAATTGAATTTTCAATTTTAATTATTTACTACGATATTACGATATTATAATTCCTAACATTTATCAATACGACTGTTTAAATTTTTTTGAATTTTTGAACAGTGTGGTTAGGAGCGATGTAGACCAGGGGGGGTCTACCTACTCTGAATTTACATAGGCTACGGCCTATGTCCAGTTGGTGACCTACGGCTGAAATGATCATGATGATTGATTAATCCATTTGCATTCAACTTATTTAATAAATAACTTTTAATAATTTGAACCCTCTTTGAATAAACTTAACTTTTCATTATGAATATTTCAAAAAGGTAAAATAATAATTGTAAATTTAGATTCTCGTAACAACTCTATCGATTTAGCTAAAATTTACCTACATTTAGTTTTAATCCTACGTAGGAACCCATGGTAAAAATATATTTAGTTATATAAAGTTTATAAAAAAAGGCAGGTCTTAAAAAATAAAGTTATTTACCTATAAATAAAGTTGCTTTTATACTTAGGGCCTCTTTCACCAACTACAAGTAAAGTGTTGATTAGTTACTTTTAGAATTAATTTTGTTTTGTTAAATTCGACTTTTTTTTAAATTCTTTTTAATGTTTGGGACTTTTACCGTACAAACAAAGGTATATCAGCTCCATCATCCCCGGTGACTTGTGACTTTAAATGACGGTTAGCCTACTTGACAGACGGTGAAAGAGGCCATTATGAAATTAAAACACGCCTTCGTAGCGTGTTTATGTCATTCACCATGATTTTCACTCAGGACAATTCCAAAATAAATGTGTATTACGCCATCAATCATACCTATTTAAATAATAGGAACTTAGTTCAATAATTGAGAACTAAGTTTTAAACAGATGCAAGACATCTAAGTGTTTGAAAACTAAATTTTGAAATGTAATCTAAGTATCTGTTATCAAAAACAAATGTCAAAACAAACAACTCTGTTTTATAAAAAATATGTGTCACGTTGTTTGACGCCAATGAACTCCTAATACTAGTAATACTGAACCGAATTTGATAAAACTTCGGAACTATGTGTAATTTGGTCCAATTTAAAAGATTTAAAAAAAATAAAAGCTTCAAATTAAATAAAAGCTATCCTAGCTTTTATTTTGAACCCGGGCAAAGCCGGGAGCGTGTAGCTAATAATAATCACTACATATTATAAAACAAAATCCTCCCTGTCTGTCTGTTCGCGATAAACTCCAAAAACTACTGCACCTATTTTCATGTTATTTTCACCAATGGATAGAGTGGTTCTCGAAGAAGGTTTTTGCAAAGATTTAAATCTTTGGGTTTTTGTATTTACAAAGTTACGCGAGCGAAGTCGCGTGCAACAGCTATTAGTTATTATTAAACATATAAAATTAATCTCGACTAATTACAAGGGTGGGTTAAAAAAGGGGGATGGTCCAGTACTAACTTAATCTCTTTACCTATTTTTTTTAAATTGTTTTATTACTAGTTTTTTTTTTTATTTAATTTTCTTACTATTTCACCGATTTTTGCAAAAATAAACAGCAATCTCTATTTGTTTGCTGTTATTTTTTCAACAGTTTTAAAATTAAAAAGCAAATGTTACATATATTTTAACGAGTGCACAAGATTTAAAATTTTAAAACGGATCTAATAGTAAAATACGGAACTATTAATAACACAGTCATGTTTACATTATAACATTGTGAAATGTTTACGTATTCAGTACGTCTACTAATCTTTGATGTTCCCCAGTTAACTTGTTTTATACCTAATATTATATTTTTTTATTCGCGTCTAATTGGGAATTTTTAGTTTAATAGTGCCTAATTCTTTATTATATAGTGTGAAATACAAATTTGGACTATTATTTCTATTCTTATTTCTAACTAGTTGGTGCCCGCGACTTCGTCCGCGTTCTCTATAGCCTATACCTTCCTCGATAAATGGACTATCTAACACAAAAACAATTTTTCAATTCGGACCAGTAGTTCCTGAGATTTATACAACCAAACAAACTAACAAACTTTTCAGCTGTATATATGTTACGGCTAAAACCCGAAGTGCGGCTACGCCTAGTTTTAGCCGGTTAGAACTAGGTGTAGCCATACTCATAAAAATTTGCTCATTGTTCCTATTATGTTAAAATTGTAGGCCTACTTTGATAAAAGTCAATTATTGAAAAAAATTTGATGATTTTTATTTTCTTTACGTTTCCTATTATTATCTGTAGACAGAGCCATATTATATTTCTGGATTTTTAGAAATAAAAAAACCTAGTAGAACAACTTCTACCAAAGGTAACCAACCTGTATAGGTTACTCCTGTTAAAAGCCACCAGGAACTGGTTGGATCTAGTTGTAGCCGACATGATATTGGCTAAACCTAGTATCAGCCACTAGGGTTTGGTTGGACCTAGTTCTAGCCGGAATGATACCAGCTGGACCTAGTTTTACCCGAAAACAATCGGCTTATACTAGATTTAACCAAGAGTAAATGGCTACACCTAGTTCTAACCGGCTAAACCTACGCGTAGCCGCACTTCGGGTTCTAACCGTAACATATATATTGGTAAAGATAAGAAATAAGAATGTAATGTAACGTATTATTTACTTAGCGGTTTTATAATATTTATAGATTATTAATCAACAATAAACGAATCGCTTATTTTCTGTTTTGTCATTATTTTTTAACTTATTATATGTCAGAAATTTAAAGTTATTGATATGATAATGAGTGCGATAAGCCCATTTGTGGAATACAAAACTAAGAAAGTACTTAGGTAATCTACTATTCGATTTAAATCTTTGCTACTATTGACGAGATTTCACAAAAATTTTAATTATTTATATTTAAATTACCTACTTCTGAATTCCTAAATTAGCTATTAATTGTAAAAAATAACTGTCTAATGAAATACTTAGTATATGATTTAATAATTATTAAAGCTATTGTACAAATTCTATAGTACATTTCTTTTTTAAATCTATACATTTTAAGTAACGAAATAAAATAAAACATATTTATTTATTTATAATCACTTTTAAGTAATCAAATTATATTCCGGTATTATTGAAAGTAACTACGAAATGTAAAAGATTGATTTTTATATTTTTTTAACAATAACACAAAAACTTCAAAGAGTAAAAGTACCGTAGGTAAATCCAAATTGGGATCTACGCAAAATGCAGCGAAATCCAGTTTCATAAAAGACTAAATTTATCTTCGCATCCAGTCCAGTTATTTATAGAATTCTTCTTATAAATGAAATGATCGATAATCGTCTCGATCGATTCCGATCAAACAGTTTTAAGTGGGATCAACGATCTTGTTTACTGGAACTAATTTTTATTCGCACTACAACTTCTATTGCACTCACCTGCATCGAATTTTGATTAGCCAATCGTAGAGGGAACAGGAACAAACATATTTATAAAACACAAAAATACTACACCCAACACAAAAACGTCTTTAAAATAATAAAAAAAAGATTAAAAACTCTCAAGTATGTGCTGTCCCGAGAACGGTTTAACGCAGACTGCCTGTTTTATTATGTTTCTCATACATTTCGCGACGGAAAAGTATAAAATTTAAAGGATTTTAAGCCTTATTTTTCTAAAGGCTTCAAACAAAGGTAATTTGAAAATATTTTAAATGAACTCCTTTGCCAACGTGATTTCCGATTGTGACAGCCCAATTAGCCAGAATTGAATGTGCTAAAGTCGTAAACCCAAATTGCGTGTAATTTACACATTTTTTTATCCCAATCGAGTGTGTCGGGATAGTTTTGTTTCTTTTTGTACCTGTTCCAGTCTGTAGCCGTGATGAAAGACGGCTATTAAAAGCGTTTAACACCGGTACCTGCTCCCGATTCATTGTTCGGAATCTCTTCTGTTGTTGTTCTGTTTGGTTTATGGTTTAAAGTTCTTTGTTGTAAGATTTCTTTCATTTCTTACGAGTGCTGCAAACTTGCAAATCTCCTAAAAAAAATCTAAATAATATTGTGATTTTGCAAAAAAAAGGGGATACATTATTTAGACAAAATGATTACATGGTAATTTAAACTGACCATTGACCAATTGTAATTCTGACGATTTGAAAAACTGACCATCTGAAAGTCTGTCCTATTGAAAGTAAAGGGATCCATTGATATAGATCAATTTTATATTTTCTAATTATTTGTCGCATGATACATTCAACCCGATTTAAAATCTATGATTCAACCACTTGTTGGAATTATACCTGTATTCTGATAGCTTTGTTGCCAATCAATCTGAATGGAAGCACTTATATTGCATTCATTGGACATCTTTCTTTCTTGAATATAAAATATTAACTCTGCCCAGCTTATATATTTTGGAGATATGTAAATTTGTCCGAAAATATAAAATTTTTTATACAAAACGCGAAGACTTACCATGCAAATATACGCTACGACATAAAAATAATCTAATATTACCAACATCACGATTAAAGCTAAATTCTTCAAATACCTTCAGTTCTTCTATAAAAATTTATAACAAATTACCAGAAAATTTAAAAAAAGAAAAAAATGATATCATATTTATAAAAAAGTTAAAAAAAATTCTAAATAATAAATGTTACTACAACTCAAATGAATATTTTTTAGATGATATTATCATTTAAATATTAATAATATAAATGTAAATATAATTTAATTTTAATTTAAATAAAATAAAATTCTTATATATTTATATAAATAAATAATTATATGCTTATATATATACGCTTCCTCTCTCCTAGTCCCTAAGTTGCATGCCCAACAGGGTCCATAACATTGGTCTTTATTTTTATATAACATCCTTGTACATTATGGTTTCGCAATAAATAATTGAATTGAAAAAAAATTGAATTGAATCTTTATTGCATTGTTACATTTATTTAGAGGTAGACGCAAAACAACTCTGATGATTCGTTGACCTTTGTTTAGTTCCCATCGATGGGTTTTCCCCATCGAAATAATACATATATCTTTGGTTTTCCCATATAATCACGATGACGTTGCCGAATTCCCAAAAACAATCAACACTCTTTAGTATGAACGTGATCGCTGTGTGCTTACATATTTTAAACCATTGCCCTTAACGTGGTATTTTTTATTTTGCTATAACATTATTTTTTTTCTCACACGGCGGGTCGAAATACTCAAAAAAAAATGCCCTGCTGAGTAGGCTATTTGGGAAATTGTGACCTAGTTAAACGACCAATTTTTGGGCTTCTCCCTTCGGCAGTGCCCAGATTTCAAGGTAAAGGAGTTACAAACAACCTGTAAAAACTAAAATATATTTGCTATTCTCCTTTAATATTATGGAATTTGAAACATGGCCAAAGTTTTGACCTAATTTGTGGCCAAAGGACTGCAGCTAGGTAGGTGGTTAATGTAACGTTTTTTTTGGCTTCTTTTTCGCTCTTTCGAATGGCATTTTGAAATTCGCAATAGTTTTCGAGATATTGGCGAAAACCAATTTTTGGGTGCATTTTTTCCCCAATTTTGGGTCACTTTGATGCGGATCACGATTTTCGGATTTCTTGACACCGAAAACATAAAGTAAGCCATCAAGCAGAATTCTTAATAGATTAAGTGCCTCTTTCACCAACTACAAGTAAAGTGTTGATTAGTTACTTTTAAAAATAATTTTCTATTTTATTCTATTTTTTTTTGTACTCGGTTTACTGCATCATTCGATAGGCGATTTTTTTAAATTATTTTCTATTTAATGTTTGGGACGTTTACCGTACAAACAAAGGTATATCAGCTAAATTATTCCCGGTGACAGGTGACTTTAAGTGACGGTTTAGCCTACTTGACGTTGGTGAAAGACGCGCTTTGTTTGATTAAAAGACCTATTGTTTATAAAACGTAAGTCCTCCGCCGCATCTATCTGTCTGTTCGCGATAAACTCAAAAACTACTGCACCGATTTTCATGCTGTTTTCATCAAGGGATAGAGTGGTTCTCGAGGAAGGTTTTAGTATATAATTTACAAAGTTACGCGGGCGAAGTCGCGGGCAGTAGCTAGTATTAAATATAAAAGAAATATTATAATCAGCTGTCCAGTGTAGGGCGTTAGAAACAATAAATTAATAAAGGTCAATAGACATTAATAAACTAGAATTCATAGGACAATGCCTATCCTGTGTGGACAGCCAGCCTGCTTGACGAAATTTAAAAAATATCAAAAAAATTTAGTGTCCAAAGATTTAAATCACAGATGCGCCCTTGCCATACTTCAGGCGGCCAACAATGTGTCATCGTAGGAAGAGTGAGCTCACTCTTCCCGCCTTTGTCGCTCGCTTGTAGAAAGCAGTGAGCGGTTCACGTCGCATACAGACATATTACGTGGACAGTTTTCAGAAGCACAGGGCGCATCTGTGATTTAAATCTTTGGTCTTGTCGATATTTAAATTTGCTAGTCCAACGTCTGTTTCATAAACTCAGGTAAAAGTCAAACAATCAGGGGCCAACCAATAAATAAATAAAACTGAGGTAATTTCTTAAAATTTATTTTCTATGCAACATAAAAAAATATCCATCGTAGTTACACAAAGTACTGTCACTTAATGCACAAACTAAACCTGACAATAGTTTTCGTTAACAAACTTCGTACGAGTGCGTCCAACATTTTTTACTCGATAATCAATACATATTGTTTATAACGCCAATAAAAACATTTATATTATAAATGCAACCCATTTGTTAATTTAACAAAATTTTACAATTCTAAAAAAGCTCGCTTAGCAATCTTATTTCTTTAATTATTTCAACAGCTTATTAAAGAGAGCAGACCACATTCATTACGAAGCAATTTGCAACATTGTGAAAACATTTAAACAAATTGACAATTTTGATTTATACAAGGTTTACATGGAATTTAACTTATTAAAAATGGGCATTGATGACGTCGCGACAAAGTCACGTCACATGACACCGCCCGATTTCGACGACGTGACCTTGTCGCGATCGCAAACAATTTCAACTTTTTGTAGCGATTTTTTTATTATTAATTTCTTTATTGTAGGTTTACTAATTTATGCATCTACTTTTGAACATGATTTAAATACATTTCGGCAAATAATATGTCCGAAGTTTATTAAAACTACTACATAATATTATATCGAATCGTTTGTACAATGGCTAACTACTGAGAAGTCATTCGTCTCGATCTCTTAAATGAATATATTTTAAAACTGACAAATAGCATTTGTGTAATGAATACTGGTATAATGTAAATGCATAATTGTGCTCGCTGATACGGGATTATAAGTCTTACTTATCTTTTAACAAAGTCAATAATCGAACGATAGATTCGGTCGAAAGGCTCGCGTCGGTCAAACGGGACACTGGCCACAAAACCACTGGTTTCAAAGACAAGCTGCTTACACACTTTTCAATACATGATACTCTACTGTTTCTGTCCACCTGGGATTCTGTCCATTTGAGAAACCGTACAGATTCTGTCCAAGTTTCATACAATGTTATAATGGTGTCTGTCACCAAATACCCGTGGCTGTGTGGCCGGTTTCCAATTTCCGTCGAGCATAAAGGTACAATTTTAAAATGAACACATTCTTTAATAATATCCTAACTTGCTTCAATGAGATTAAAACTGTGATAAAGATCATCGATTATCTGGTGGGTAATTTGAAAAAATTCAACGTCACAATAATAATTTTAAGGCAAATAATCAGCATCAACCGTTTAACAGGGCGGGTGTGACTTGAAGCGTTAAAAAACAGACGCGAATCGAACAAGGCTTCCTCTACTATTAATTAATTAATATTAAATATATATATTAAATTCTTACTAGACAATAGACACGATAAAGACTCGTCAACAAACTTAAAGATGGGGTTAAATACAATAACAGTGCGATCAAATATAATAAATATAATACCGCGCAATAGTTACTCGCGGTTGCAGAGTATTTAAGCTCTTTAATGTGAGATATCATCCTCGCATTCGGGCATTGCCGTGTATCGATAAATAAATAAAAGTTATTAAATAAAAAAAAAACATATATTAATCCGAACTGCGGTCTCGAGTTTTTTAAAAACATTCGATTTTATCCGACCGCTATCTTGGATGGAAACCGTGCAATAAATAAAATTTAAAAGAAAAAATAAAATTAAATGGTTAGACCGCGTGGAATGTATTACTTAGGACCCGACACCTTTCAGGCGAAAGAAAAATTACATATAGATAAAGAGTAAAAGTAAAAAGAATATATTTATAGATAGGTACACTACACTGACGGAAAGTATGTTTAGCTGTTTGTCCGACAGCGTAGAGCTACACGAGACGGCAAATTATATTAATTTTCTATACAGATAGCTGCGATAAGCGAACGCATTGACGCCTAACATTAGTTAACACGAGAATCTAGCCTTAACCATTATCTAAAACACGAAACACAATCGGACGGGGGGGAGACGGTTGCTTCTAGCAATTTACTGGGTGGTCGCACGCGAAAAAAAAAGTCAAAATTTATATTATGGCAACACTGGAAATAAAAATAACGCACTCGTCTCTGCCCCGTGACAGTCCATGATTGAGAGAAACATCGAATAACTCGTTACGTGTTGCGCTCGAACCGCATTGTTAAATATTATATGGAAAAATGTTAAGTCTTACACTAAGAAGAGAGTCAATTTTCTGACGGAATACGTCACGACAATCAAAAACGTTAGTCACATAGTCGACGTCACATAATTTTTTTTAAACAAACAAACAAATAAATAAATAATTCCTGTAGACTGTATATGTTATATGGAGAAAAATGAACTTTACTATTAACGCAATGAGATTCATTTCAATATCAATCATTCTCGCTTATTTCTCTTTCCAATTCACGCACTCACTTTTTGACTTGTGACATTTTTTAAATTAAACCATTTTTACATTGAAAATTAAAACCACAAATTCTTAATAAATATTTAAATAGCTGAAACTCTGATAAATGTGGCACTGTTTTTATTGCACAACACAACTTTGGCTGTAGTGAGAAAGGAAAAAATGTCACAAGTGAATTTCTAAATCACTGTGCGGAGCCGTTTTCAAAACTGAATATCTGCTGCCATCTGTCGTGCGCCAAGTGAACGAATCTATCAAAAACCGTACAACACCGAACAACACTACTACGATAGATAACGTTTAAATACAACCCCGCCTTTACTCCGCAAAGCACCAACGTCGACCGGTGTTCGTACTGCTTCAAAATACAAAAATATCAGTACTATAAATAAATTGATTGGCTTCTTTTGTTGGTAAATAGGTAGAAAAGATAAAATTCATTTTTTTTCAAGCTTCAATATTTTAATTTTTAATATAAACTAACTATCTCCTTCGAGTGGTCCACAGAGCGAAATTTGTAAGGTAGCTTTAAGAATATAAGATATGCTTTTATTATAAAAATAAAATTCATAATTTTGTCTTTCTGTATTTTCTCTATCAACAAAAAATAATTCAGTTACGCCCTCCTTCTTTTTTGTGCGACACGAAATGTCACTGTCAAGAATCAAAATTTATTCTAGACCGTGACATTTAGCGATGTCACTCTTTACGTTCAAATTCTGAATGCAATAATCGAGCACAGACAACATTTATTCCTCTCTGTGTTGCCATTATTAATTAAATTGATAGGGAAAACAGAAAGACAGGAGGGATATATATATAATAGCAGTCCGAACACCGGCATTCAGAGCTAATTTTTCAATTTTATATCCTATTTTCTGTGACAAAAATAGCTTCTCTTATAATTCAATCCGTCCCACTAACGTATCCTTAATTTTTTTTTAAATATTAATTGATATCTGCGCCAAAACATCGCCTACACGAGAAAAAAGCCGGTACATAATATATAGCATATATATTGTGGTTTCATTTACTTAAAATCAGTCTCATAAAGAAACAAAAAATGAGTTTTTTTTTTTAATTACTTATAACTGAGGTATCGCAAACTACCTGTAGAAGAAAATCGCCATAGACTAACAAGTGGACGAATAGAGTCTACCTCAGAAAATAGACTAGAGAAATCTATGCACAATGTAAAAAATCTATTTTTTTTTAAACAGACATAACTACGTTTAGGGCCAAATGAAACTTTTCGATATTTTTTTAGCTTACACTTAAATTGGCCCTACGCATGTATGTAACTAATAAATTTCAACTAAATATGAAAAAAAAATTATTACACTGATATTTTATTAGAACTGTTTATAGAAAAAAAAAATAGTTATGTTAAATTTTCATTAAAATAACTAACAGAATGACCGGCATCAATTAAGAGTTCAAAATTCTAATGTTTGCATTGAATTAGTTGAATATTGAAAAAAAAAAAAACTATAGAAATAATTTTAAGGTTTTTTTTTTATAATTACTATTTTTTTATACAGAATAAAATATCAGCGTAAGAATAAAGTAGTTTTATATTTGTTTAGTGGCAGTAAGTAATGCTTTTTTTTTACATACAAAAATCACTGTTTCACCGTTAGGCTGCGATTTCAAGTCGATAGTTCCGCGCGTCACTTACAATCGATATTAATCCTTAACCGAAGGGAATACGATCGACAATCGTACCTCCATCGTGTATTCATATCACTATTACAAATACTAACATATTGTTACCCCAATACAATTATATTAAGCGAACAGTCAGACAGGGAAACTTTAAACTGGAGACATTTTAGAACATGTAATTAAAAAAAAAAAATTACTCAACTTGTTTAAGTTTAACTCACAGTTTAAATACATCATCCGTGACTGACTGGATTTAAATCGACGATACATTACAAAAACTTATAACAGAAATCAAATTTCTTAGAGAGCATATTTATAAATTAACATTGGCAATGTTCTTATTCAATTTATTTCGGACTTGATTCCAAAATGTATGCGTTTTGACTTACGCCTTTTTTTATTTCAACGCGTCAATCTCACAATCCAACAATCGCCAATCACAACTGGGCATCAATTTGAATGTTACAATATTTTTATTGACACTATAGATGGCGCCAAACAAATTAAGCATCATATTAGTTTGACATTTTATTGCAATAGTAAAACATCAATCCAGATTGCAATAACAATGCAGGTTTTAATTTGTGAGATAAGAAATGTACAGCAAAAACAACATGCATTGGAGATAAACCGATTATGTTCTTGACGCGTTGAAACAATAACACTCAAAGGCTTAAAAAAAACTGGAGCTGCTGAAAAACTGGAACTTACTTTTCTGAACAGAACAGTGTTGATGTAATGTACGCGGCGAGTGACGGTGGGTCACTAGACGTAAGTGGGGGGGTTGCCGGCGGCGGAGGGGGAAGGCGAGAGGGGGGGCGGCGGCGCGGACGCGGTCGCCGAGGGGGGAGGCGGAGGGGACAGCACTCTCGCGCCGGGCACGTACTGTCCGATGAACGAACCGTCCTCCGTGAAGCGACCTGGAAACAATAAGAGCAGCACATGAAATCCCATTGGATGAGCGGTTAGTCGCTCCGTCAACCTTGGATCTGGAAAGTAGTGGCAGTGGCAGGGCGCACTGCGTTTCTCAGTCATTTGGGCAGTAACCACACCCCCTCAATTGGGCAGTACTACAGTTTCTCAACGTGGTAGGTATAGGTAGAGAGCTTTAGTTTACGTGGCGATCACAATATTTCAGCAATGGACGAAGTGATACTAATTCTCTAGCAGACAGAAATAGCCACTAGCCAATAATAATAATAATAACCACACCCCCTCACAGAATACCACCATAAAATAACAGGATGTTTCGGTGAGGGAGTAAGGGATGCCTATTGCCATATCCTTTCCTAATTCCTTATCCTTAATCCTGCTATAGTCGGCTGCGTGTTTTATAGGCAACGGTAGCCACCTACCAGCAAGTAGACCGTCTGCCTGTCTGTCGACCTTAACGTAAAAAGTTATAATTATGAGCGAGTACTAAGATTATAGTTACTATAAAAGTAACAGCATAACAGGACATATTGACATAGGATCTTTGTTATCTTTGGATTTAAAATGGTTTTGTACCAGAAATAGAAACAAAATTTCTTTGTTCTTGTTTGTTGGTACTCTATAGTTCGGTGGTCTTAAAGAATTTGGATATAATTAAAATTAATATCTGATATAATTAATGGAACGAAAAAAGTATTTTCTAAATAACGGATATAAAGTTTTTACATCAAACTAACTTCGATGTAACCACGGGGAACAGACCATTTTAAATAATGTAAATAAAAATTGCAGAAAAAATTATATCTAAATTAACAGAAAAGCAAATCAAAATAAATAAAGATTAACGTAAAATCATACCTTCGTAAATTAAAAATAAAGATTGTCGTGCACAGGCAGAGGAGAAACAAAAGGGAAAAAGTTAGGACGGAAAAAGGAACACTAACACGCTATACTCAAAAAAAAAAAGATTAAACACAAAATCACTCAAAAATGTATAAAAATTAATAATATGTAAAATAAGGAGGGCAAAAAAAAAAAACACTAAACCGATTACATTATCATACTTTATACAACCTATTTTAATATTAAAAAAAACTAAAGTGTACTTATTGGCTAAAATATAAATTGCAGAATTTTAGCTTAGCTTAGAGATTCTGTGCAAATTGCAAATTGGACGCTGGGACACGTGTAACGGGACTTCGTTACAGCTATCTTTCAAATAGCACAACAAAGGCCTCAAACGCCCGATACTTATCTAAAACGATTGGCAGTAAAAAGAGACTCTTATTCGAGCAAACAATTAAATATTATAATAATATGGAGAAATTTGGAGGGGCGGAAACACCGTCAGCGCGCGGACCAATCGAAACGAAGATTGACGATCAATACTCGAGCGATCGGTTATTCATTATACTCTCGGTCCAACCGTTTATTTTACTTTTGACAGTTCGGGGTAATGACGTCCTAATGCGTCACTGTATCGATTTCTTATAACAATCGACTTCATTTACGAAGAAGTTTTACTTTGTCTACATTATTTATAAGTCCATTTTTGTATTATATATCGTTATTTATTTTTGCTAACATTTTGTATTATTTTTAACGCCTTGTTTAGTATATAAACGCCTGGGTATAGTTATCTATACCCAGGCGTTTATATAACACATTCGAATGTGAATGTGATGCGTCAGATGATTTATAGAACGTCACTATTGTGTCGCCCGCAACAATCAAGTATGAGACAATTGTGACATTTTTTCATGTGGACTTTACTGTCAAAAGTAAAATAAAAGGTTGGAGGAAACGAGTTCTATATTCGAATGTGGTGAAGTAGCCGCTACGTTAAGGTAATAGAGCCTTGTGACTTGTGAGGTGTTAGGGAGAGGGTAATGAGGAGGCTAGACGAGCGTGGCGAACGCTTGCGAGGCTGAGTCGGGCTGACCGGAAGTGGGCGGCCTCCGCTTGCGCCCGTACTGGCCGATGAACGAACCGTCCTCGTTCATGCCCGCTGCAAGTAACCATGCATTCAGCCACACGACACAGAACATGCTTTCAACGTAAAATTTAGATCAAAACAGGTCCAACTCAAAAAACTTCCTTTGCTATCCCCGTACTTCCATTAGGTACAGGAATAAAACTGCAGTGAATAGTGCTTTTGTTAACATTATTAAGATTTCACTCAAAAGTGTAATATTTAGAGTAGCAGCAAATCCATTGCGTAAAACAAAGAATAAACTCAACATTATAGTGAATTCATAACATCTTAAAGTTCGAATCTTAAGAATCGACAACATGTTGATATCATGCTTAGATTTTTAAATTCTTAGTTATTCAATTAAACAATAAACTAATAAAAGGGCATAATTAAAAGCAGTTCTTTGAGTTGAATCAGTTTTTAAGCATGAAATATTAAAATTAGCTCATTTAAAATTAGTCAAAAATAAAAATTAAATTATTTATTACACATCCATGAACTCAATTAGCTGACTGTTCTCATTTGAAACAGACAAAGAGAAAAAAGGTAATGGGGTTTCACAAATATTTAACTTTGAAAGTATTAAAATACCGTGCATTTCCCAAATACAAGTCATCATTTTCATGTTTACTAATGAAATCTGTAAAATTTTAAATATGAATTTAACAATTAATGTGAAAATAGGAAACTATGGAGTCGTACCGGTCTCTCCTTCGCCGTACTCGGCCATGGAGTCGGTGTCGCTCTCGGGGCCGGGCTTGGCGCTGGCGAGCGAGTGGCGCGACTTGGAGTCGAGTGGGTGCGAGTACTCGTGGAAACCGCCGTCGGGGAAGTCACGGCGGCCGTGCGCCAGCTCGCGGTCGTGCACGTCGTACTTGCCGCCGCGGTTGCGCCGCACCACGCACACCGCCACCAGCACCAGCAGCAGGAACGCCAGCGCCAGCATCACCCCGATGAACCAGCCCGCCGTCGCCATCTTGTCGTCGCGCATTATCACCGGCCCATCTGACAACATCGCTCTCATTTCACTATTCATCTTCCTCACACTACATACAACTAAACCATTAATTTCTCGATAAACTCACCGATAGTCGTGTCGACGTCCTGAACCTCGCTGGAGCTGAAGTACTCGCCGTCGTGAGCGGTGATCTTCACCTCGTACACTTGGCCCGGCTCCAGACCCGTCAGGATGACGTAGTCGTCTTCCGTCACTTCGTTCGTGCGCAGCCAGTCGGGGTGCCCTTGCAGTTTGTACCAGGCGACGAAGTGAGTGCCGGGATGCCCGTCCAGCGATGGAAGCCATCTCACCAGGACGTGGGCCGTGCCCTCTTTGGCGGGAAGAGTGCTCGTTTTGAATATCGGAATGTCCGGCTTCGCGTTCACCACGGACCTAGTCGATTGCTCCACGAAATACTTCTCGCCTTCGCCGGCTTTCGTCTTCGCTCTGATCTCGATTCTGTATTTAGTGTTCGGTTCTAATCCGGCCAACTTCGCTCGGTCAAATTTCGGATCGATCTCCTTCTTTCTCTCCTGAAGCGGTCCCAGATTAGTTCCGGTCACTTTCTGATAATAGATTTTGTAGCCGGTGAGTATTCCGTTTTCGTCCATCGGCTTGTCCCACTTGAGGAGCATAGCCGACGATCCGATCGGGTAAGCTTCGAACGACTTCACAGAACCGGGCTTACCTTCCGGAGTGACAAAACTGAGAGTGTCACTAGGAGGTCCGTTAAATCTCCCGTTGTATACGAGAATCCTTGCGTTATTCTTCTTGAACGGTTTGAATTTGGAGACAAGGGCGCTCGACGCGTCCGCTTTGATCAGAACCTCTCTCACTTTATCTTCCTCACCGTCCACCCACGTTTGTATTTTGTATCCCTTGAAGTGGCCCTGAACGGTCTCCGGCGGCACCGGGTTCCAACTGAGCAGTGCGGTGGTGCCCGTCGTCACCTGGACGAGAGTGAAGTTGTACGGAGCCTGCGTGGGCTGGTCTTCACCGGACCACCCTATCACTTCTACCGGTGCAATGTCCGATGTTCCAATCGAATTCACTGCAATAACCTACGAGAACAAATCAAAATCTACACATGAGAATAACGCATATATAATAATAATAACAGCTTAGTCATAATAATACCTTGATCTTGTATGGCTGGAAGGTGGGCGTTCCGGTGACGACGAACTCGGTCTGCTGCCAATCGCGGACGTTTTCGTGCGACCACGGCTGGCCGGAGATGTTGCGTCTCCACGACACGATGTAGTAGAACCCGGGGCCGTTGTGGTCGATCTGCGCCATTTTCTGAACAGGGAACAGTTAACACTCTCTTAGCTCTCTGTATTCCTCTTTGAGCAAACAAGTGTCAAGTCACAAACGGCTCCTTCTTTGTAGTCAAAGAAAAAGTAACGTCGGGCCAAAGTGTTATCGCAATAAAGATGTCAGGCGTTATATTGTTCTTTGTAATACGGTGATCTGTCTCCTATGTGGGACATTGGGGATTGGGAGATATAATATATTTTAAAAAAAATTTAGTGAGTGGTGTACTCACCGACCACGAGATGACCATGTTGTGCGGGTCGCGACCCCTGCCCTCCACGTTGTCGGGGTTCTTGTGAGGCACCTCCGGCTGAGTGGTGCAAACGCCCGAGTGCTGCGACGGGTCGGAGGGGCCGATCTTGTTCCAGGCGATGACGCGGAACGTGTAGTTGGCCCATGGCGTGAGCGGCGCGCTCCACGCGAAGTCCATGGCGGGCACGTTGTCGGCGATTGTGTCCCACGTGTAGGGCGTGAACGTGGTGTTGTACTGGATGGAGAAGCGCAGGATGGGTGCGCGGTTATCGCCCTTGGGGTACCAGCGGATCTTGGCCACCTTGTGGCCGCACTCGATGTCGGTGAGCGCGGGCGCGTTGGGCCGGTCCTGCACCACGAGGTAGGCCTGTGCGCGCGCCTCGTCGATGGCCGTGCGCGCTATGCACGTGTACTCGCCCGAGTCCAGCTCCGTCGTGTCCGAGATGAGCAGCGAGTAGTCGTTGGTGACGCGGAAGCGCGGCTGGTTCTCCAAGTCGATGGGCTGTCCGTCGTTAAGCCAGATGATCTCGAGCTTTAGCGAGTCGTCGGCGTTGGCGTTGCAGCGAAAGGTGGCCGACGAGCCGGCCGCCACCTCGTAGTGCTCCGGCTTGTCCGTGATCACCGTCCGCTTCTTCACCACCAGCGACCCGTAGGCCGACTTCTCGCCGAACTTGTTCTTGGCGTAGCACTGGTACGTGCCCACGTCCGTGTACGTCACGTCGCGAATCACCAGGTCGCCCTCCGCCGTTATGTTGTATCTGCAATGCATTCATGTCGCTCAATGGTAATTAAACAACAACAAAAAACAAGTAATAATATTCATGAAATTTGTGATCTTAAATATCCCGAAGAACGAAGGATTTTAGTTAAGATCATAGTTCATAGTTAATTGTATTTGTTTTTGAACAATTAAATTTTTAACAACACCTGAACCTGAACGAACCCAGTACAAATTTTACATAATTAGCTATGTATCATTTCTTCTCCCCTGTGAAAATCTATAGTGCGTAAAGGATTCGAATATTAATAGAATGACATTTAGGAGGTAAGCGCGACTGCTAATGTCGCTTAATATAATTTCTTATAATGCCGTGCTTTCCTATAATGTAATGTTTCTTACTGTGAGAGTTGTATATTGTGATTCAAGTATGTCTTTAGTTGGTAAGCATTTTACAATAAATAAATAAGTAGTAGGTACCTTCCTCCGGTGAGTTCCACATCGTCACGGATCCACTTGACTATTGGCCTGGGAGCACCAAACACTCGACATTTCATGATCACCTCGGAGCCGTCCACTTTGGTCAAATTCTCCGGGCCCTCCTTGATTTCAGGTGGTATAGCTGAAATTTTATCACACCATCACGAATGAGATCAATTATCTTCAACGGTAATGAAAATTGAAAAGACCCGACCACATTCTGGTTATTTCGAAGACAACAGAGCATTCTAACCAATGGGCTATTACTATAAACTTAAGTCAATATCTTGACTTAACAACTCGATCAATTGTTAATATATTGTGCCCTACATATCCCTCCTCCCTAATAACTTTACTCCTAGTATGGTCGACAGCGCCCATGCAGCACCTGTGGCTTTGTTTGTGTTAAAGATGGTAAGATGGTAGCCACCTACCATCTAGTGGACCGTCAACCTTAATATAAAAAATCGTCTTCAACCGCCTTAGTAAAAATATAGAAATTCAAATACATTTTATACATAGCGGTGAAACAGTGAGTCGGCAACGAGAAAACGGTAAAAACTTGGGGTCAATAAATAAACAGATTCAAGCTTACGTCATTGAATCACGCAACGCCCTTCGCGATACTGAGGTTCAAATCTTGTCAGTTTTAGTGACGGTTTTAGGGCTTATTTTTAATGTTTCTCAAATCAAATGCATTTAAAGACACGTAAGAGAAATAAGTAAATGGAAAAAAAATCCAAAATAAAATGGAAATAAAATCCAAATTCTCTTCCAGTTTTTGTAAATAAGGGCCGTCAGATAGGCCGACGATAAAATACTTTTTTTATTGTATTGTTATTATTCAATGTTTAAATTAAATTGACTTATATTTATAATAATAATAATAATAAAGCACATAAAAATAACGTATTCGTAAGCCCCTGTGAAAACATGAGCAGACCGTAGTTAATTAAAACTTCTGTTTTATGGCGTGAAATACACCCATATATAGCTACACAGCACATTAATCCATGGGGGATTATGGTCGCCATGGTATTTGATTTACTTGTTATTCAATTAACGTCGCCGTTGTTATTATTTCATTAAAATAATTAAATAACAATCCTCGTAAGTAAATGTATTTCTAAGTAATCATAAATTCTAAGTAATTGAAGACAATCTTTGATTAAAATGATGCTTAGGATTAAATAGACATTTTTTTCAATGGAATGAAAGAATTTATATCTATCTATACTATTATTATAAAGACAAAAACATATTTTTGTATGTTTGTATTAAGTAAACTCAATAACTAGGTACTACACCGATTTTAAAAATTTTTCGAGTAAAGCTATATTGACAAATAATTTAATTGTGTTTTAACTAACAACTCGCCCTGGCTTCTCTTTGCTTTAGTTAAAACTTTATCAAAATCCTTTGCGTGGTGGTTTAGAAGAAGTTGGCAGAGAAACAGGCAGAAGCAGAAGCATACAGCTACTTTATTTTATAATATGTGTAGATATATATATTATCAAATTAGCACTATTAGGCTTAGATGCTCTGTAATTAAATCGGTAAAATAATCAAGTTTTAATATGAAAACAATAAATAGTCTGAGCTGAGTTTATTGAATTTGTCTTTGCATGTTAAGGAACAATTATACAATACAAAGGGAAGTTAGTTGGCGGTGTACCTTTCATTTGTACAACCCCATTCTACATTCTCATAATAAGAAAATATGTTAGGTACGATGATATTAAAAATAATGAGCAAGATATATTTTTCGTGAAAATAATGATAATGTGTATTGGAACGACTTATCAATATCTATACAAGTTAAAATGTGACATGTTTCCCCGCTTACTTCTTCTAAATCACCCAACGGATTTTCTTATACGATTTTCACTAATGGAAAGTGCGATAAACGAGGCAGGTTTGTGTATATAAACTGTAGAAAAAAATTGCATCCACGCGAGGTTGGGGTTTGTCGTAATCATTTTATAATTCAAAATCATTATATATACCTTGGATAATTTAATATCACTGCACACTGCATTTCACAGTTTTAAATTAGGCAGCAGTAAGCACCCCTTATAGAAGAACACGGAATGTTAGTGTTATTATTAACGTGACGGTTGCCAACTACTATCAAAAGTTACCGTTACGCTGTAAGCCTGTCTGCTAACCTTTAGATGTAAACATAATTATTCCTGTACCAAAATATTCAATGGTCCTTAATTGAATCTGCGAGGCCCTTCGAATAGAGAGATCTCCGAGTGACCTCTTTACAAACAAAATAGTACAATCGCGTAGACAAATCACAAGTGGAGCACAAGTAATGATATCCGTCCAACATTCGGAGTAGATTGGGGTGTAGGCGTGTGAATACACCACTGGAGAGGATGTCCCCAATATCTACGGTGTCACTGACATTTACCGTCACTCATGTGAAAGGGCATAATTATTGTTTATGTACTATTATTTAGTGGCATAAAGAGACAAACATCTTATGCAACAGTTGCCATAGTGATTTCATGACTCACCAATGAATGAGCAAGAATTTTGCTCCTTAATTTGCTACACCAAAGTAGCAGTGTGTATTATAAATGTGTTTGAGTAGCTCCTATTTTGGAGTAGTCAGCTGTTTGATCTTCTCAAATAAGCTACGGATTTATATGCAACTTGTCAATAATTTATAATCAAATTTATTGATACTAGATAAAATTCGGAACTTTGTAATAAAAACAGTATAAAATAATACAATTTTTAGACACATAAATGAAGTATCTAAACTAAAGGTATAAAACCATACCTCGGGCAACTAATGAAGACATTAATAGCCTTGACATAAAATGAGTCAGATATTCTTGCGACACATAAATAACAATATTTATTTTTGCTCCCAAAAATTTAAAAACTTTGAAATTTGACCAATCCCTTCTATAATATGCCATTTTCTATTTCGAAAAAGTTTTGATTTATTAAGTTAAGTATTTAGGGCCAATATAAATACACTCCCGCATTGACGGTGTAACGAATTCATTGATCTTTTCATATCGTAAGGGAAAGGTTATAATTCTCCATAATCCACTTTAGTTTGGGGTGGGATCATCCTATTATCTCTCCCTTCGATCGTACGTAAGGGTGACCAATATGGTCGATATTGAATCACATTATTATAACGACGTATTAAACGATTTAACATAATGTTCTTTTATAGGGCTTTTACGTAAAAATTTATAGTCGAAAATTATATTTCTATAACCATATCAACACGTTTTGATATTAAAATGGCCAAAGAAAATGTTCAAACTCTATAAGCCATTGCATTTTTCTTTGCATTAGAGCTATATGCGGTACTCCCTAGTAAAGAGAGGCGACGATTATTTCGGGGTAATCCCGAAAGAGGTCACCGACCTCCCAAAAAAAGTAAAATATGCCATTCACACCCTCAATCACGCACGACGCCGAGCCTATTGGACTATCTCAGGTAAAGTGACGTCACACACGACACGGTTATATAGCCCCTCTTCTCTTCTTGACAAGTATATATTATAACATTATACGGCAGAACGTAGGTACACTACCGGTCAACAGTTTGAAAATACCCGATTAAAAGTTGGTATATTAAAGTAAACCCAAAAATTTGAGGGTGTATTAATAAGCTATATTGACGTTGTTGCTTTTAAAAAAATACTAATAATATTCCTTAAAAATTAAATATGTAGGTGTTCCAAATAATTTCTTACTGTCGTACAATTAAATATAATTAGATGGTTTTTACAAGTGGTATCAAATTTTAAGCCGGCAGAGACAATTACAAAACACTCGCATTACTGTGACAGTGAAAAGTATGCACGAAACAATGATGAATGAAGAACTTTCGAAAGGCAAATCGGTCCATGTTTCGGATGAGCGCGAAAATATAATGGCATAGAAATTCCTAACTAATTTTCTGCCGGATTTATTAAAACACATTTACAAGTGAATTCAGCGAGGCCATTTTACACGAAATTTAAGTGGAATTTTATTTATGATTTCAGTCAAACAAAGGAGAAGATTCAGCCCAGTCGTGGGGATATACGTAGGTGTAGATATAGTAAATGTAGATGCTTATCCGGTACTCTGTTCTGCGGGTTTAGAAGACATTTGGACTAAAAAAAAAACAAAAAAAAAACACTCACATTGGACATTGATGTAGACATCTTTGTAGACGTAACCGAGCGAGTTGGTGGCGTTGCAGCCATAATTTCCAGTGTCCTTCTTCTCCAAGTCAGTGATGATGATGGAATCCGGGTTGACTTGGCGACGCGCGTTGAACGGCGCCTTCTCGATCGGCTCTCCGTTGTGCACCCACTTGATCTGAGGCTCCGGAGTTCCGCCGGCGCTGCACTTGATCACGGCCGTTTCACCTTCGGCCAGATTCTGTAACTGCGGCTCCTCGATGAAGAATGGTGTTGCTGAAAAAATATCATGTGTTAGGAAAAAAAAACACTGTTTCAATGTCTTTCAAAATAATGTTTCAACTTTGTCCAAGTAAAACTACATTAAAACTAATATTACTCTCAAGTAGAGCAACAGCAAGTACGAGACCGCGGGTTGATGCCGGTTGCAAGATACTTCTGTCTGATTCTACTGGAAAATTGTAGGAGAGCGATGTCCAGCATTGAACGTCCTATGGCTGACAGGGTGATCATGTACACAGGTTATAATAGTAGGCCTGTCCTACCGCACTTTATTATTGAACAATTCTAAAGAAATTAATGAAATAATGATCGATGATGATTATGTAATTAAGCTCCAATTTCTTAGAAGTCTAAGTTTCGACAATTTGTCAATGGAAGAGAAACTCCGATCAAATATATCTAGTATAAAATTTTATAGTGTAACACTATCAAATTTTATACTAGATATATACACATTGTAACAAGAGTTCAAGTTCGCGTGTTGTGAACAATTACAGAAGTGGATTAGCGACGCGTGTATAAGTGCGTTACTTTGCGTAGACGCACAATGTTTGACGAGGGACATGGAATTAAATTGATTTTGGGTTGTTGGTTAAATAATTTCTTCTTTTATTTTAACATTCATTACTCGCGCTGAACAGTCGCCATAAGATGGAAAATCAAATGACAGATTTCATTTCGACGTGGCAAATTCTTTTGTTAGAAGAGATAACAAACAATAAATAAAAAAAAGCTATCACGTTATCTTAAAAAATTTAAGCTCAATTTAATTTTCTCTGAGTGTTGCTATTCAGCAATGTGCATTAATTTTGCCTCTGTCGACTTCACTTGGCTTTCAGGAACGTAGTGAATCTTCGATAACAAAATTTTAGCAAAACTGTTAGGTACGAACCCACGTACACGTCCGCGCCCCTTTTTCTTAGGCTTTGAAAGCATTTATTCATTTATTGCTCACGTATTTTTGTCAGGCGTTAAAGATTCTTCGAGAACAGGACGCCCCTAACGTCCTTTTCTTTACGCCTGACAACTTGTATACAAAAAATTCCTAGCGATCGATAAACGAGGGAATTTTGTGTATATAATTACACAAAAGATATTCCCCAGAATGGGCGGTTTTCCATTAGCCCCGGCACGGCCCGGCCTGGCCCGGCACGGCACGCCGGGGCTTCGTTTTTCCACTGAGCCGGTGTTGATCGGCCGGTTTACCTCCTTGGTAGGGATGTCGCCTACCCCTCACACACGCATACGGCTACAATTCATATACAACACACATGCAGTTACGGGCGGGAGTCAAATGCCAGGGCCGTGCCGTGGCTAATGGAAAAACGAGCCATACATTTTCATACATTTTTGCTTACCCGGCACCGCCGTGCCGTGCCGTGGCGTGGCTAATGGAAAAACGCCCAATACCGTTAAGTCCTGCCTACGCAACATTGATGGAGAAGAAACAAATTCAATTAGTCCACGAAGTCAGTCTAAAAATACAATTTGACGTGAGCCCCGCCGTTGAAGGTGACTCCGGCTAGGTCTCGTTGATGTCACGTACTTGGAACACTTTTAAAAGGTACGTGCGGCATAACTTGGTCGCCAGTCATTTCAAATGTTCAAAACTAGAGGCCGTTATATTTTAGATTTTTAAATTTAGTAATGACCCACCCCGGCTTCGCGCTGGTGCAATATTGTTGTTGGTTCGATCAAGCTTTCAAAATATTTGATTTTATTTTTAATTCATTTCTAGGCATCGAACCTGGAACCCTCGAGGCCTAGTTTAACCGCTCGTTAACTGCTTTAACCACTCGATTAATTGGTTAATCAAATAAATGTGTTTCCTCAAGTGTAAAACAACATTTGAAACCTAGATAGGCATTCAGCACAAAAAAAAAACTAAGTATAATTTGCATATGATGTATATAGTTTTCTGTTACCTCTCTTACTGAATCTCAGAAAGTGTGACAAGGACGTTACACACACGAGATTTGATTCGACGAGTCGCCATCGTCAGCTCTATTAATATTACTTGAGGTGCATTAAACTTTGCGGCATGGTAACAATGGGCACAACACACACAAGAGCATTCAATTAATCTCACATTAATTAACGACATTGAACTATAAAATGTTTTATATTTAATAATATTCTGTTTTATTATGAAATTAACCAACATTTCATATACATATATTATCAATCATCAATCAACACTAATAATAAATCTGTAAGTGTAGGTATTGTATGTTTGTAATAAAATAAAAAAGGAAAACGTGAGTCAAATTTAATAAAATTTTGGTAAGATGTAAAATTTATTTTTTAATGCGTAAGAGTCATTAAAAGATAATTTAATGAATGATAATTTTAGTGTACATTACTTGTAATAATTTTAACAACATTACTTGTGATAATTTTAGTGAATTTAATATTTTTATATTGTAATAAGTGGACCGAATAGGTATTGTGTTTGTTTTTTCTTTACAAGCAATAATATGATGTCAAATTTACTTTTAGCTCATTTTTCTTGTTAACCAAATATGTATCTCTAGGATGAATCATTAAATTATTTGTCAATGTCAAATAGTTGCTTCACTGTCATAACATGCATTAGAGGCATTATAATATTTGCGAATGATGTGCCAGAAGTCAGAAATCAACTATAGAACGTAAGTCAGTCGCCTGAATAATAAGCAGAAGACACGCGAATCAAATCAATAAGCTCTATTGTATTTAAAGTCTATTTGTTGGGTCGAGACAGAAAAATATGTGTACATAATTATATTGATTTACACTTGCCTTTTAATATTATATTATATAAAATAAAATTATAAAACCAAAACGATGTTTAAGAATTGGCAAATCTATAGAATCAACTACATATTATTATTGTAGCCTTTTTATTTATTTTCATATTCTTTAAAAAGGATTAGTCAATATGAAAAGAAATTTCCAAAATCATCAGATCGCGTTATTATCAAAATTTCAATTTAAAATATAACATTAACTGAGACATAACACCTGTGAATTTTTGTATAGCAAAAATCATGCCATCGTGCAGTGGCTTTTAAAAAACGTTAATTTCAAATTATCTTAATTACCTCATTATTTTAATATCCTAAAAATATAATTAAAAAAGGTAAATTCCTTCGTGCTTTTTACGTTTATCGCTTTAAAAATGACGTATAAATTCGAAAATAAATTATAGCAGTCCAAGTTTATTATAATTACCGATAGCATTCTAAGAAATTATCAAAATTACAATAAATTAGTACTTTGTACACATAAAATACTTTCTTATATTATAATTAATATTATACATGAAGCAGTAGAAATAAGGATTTTTATTGCTTGCAACTCTAGATATACCAAAACCAGTATAATTATATTGTACACAAGTCTACAACTAAATGTCAAGCAATTTTCAGGACTTATTTTTTGAAAACTGTGCAGACACAAAATTAAAAATGGCTTTAAATACTATTATAGCTACATATTATAGTAACGACCCCCTCACATAGAGCCACTGTGAAGTAACAGTAACAGCACATGTGCTGTGGTGTTTTGATGAATGAGTAAGGGTCAATTCACACTAGATTAAGTTCTATAATCTATTGCTATTCGGTGTGAACTGACCCTAAGGGAGGCTAAAATCCACTCCCCTATTCCCTCCGAATTTATATCTTTTATCCGAGAAAGATCAGCTCACTTGAGTCAAATGAATCACTGTTGTTTAAAGGTGAAGGTTGTTGCCATGTTTCATCAAGTGGACCATTGCAATTTTAAGTCACCAAAATTCGGTCCAGTTATAAAAATGATATTTATTCCTAGATTTTTTTGAGACAAAATAGTTTGAACAGAGAACACGTAATAAGGTTAACCTTCGTCCGTGTGCGCCTTGCCTTAAAAAGGGCCGACAGACTGACGATCAATTGTGGCCAGGAAGTGCGCGCCAAAACACACTGCCCTTATACGCGACAACTACATTTGGTATCCCCACGTACGAAGAGTGTCCTTCGCAAACGAATTGTCCGACGTTTGTTTACTTTCATTAAGTCGAATCCCGTTGAAAGTTTTATCTTAGACAGAACAATGACGCTCTCAGGGGTAAATATTTTTGTGGCCTTATAACAGCAATAAAGATAAAACTCATATCGTATTACAAGTTCACAGGAAACAGAGATTACTTTTGTGTGTTCTTTATTGCATAGGACTAAATTCAGTCTTGTCCCAAATAAATACATCATCCAAAATATTTATTACAAGCAAAGATTTAAATCTTTGATTACAAGGCTAATCATAGACTTCTGTATATAATTTCTGTTTTAAATTTGTATAAAGTATAAAGGGTAGGGCTTGAATATGAATTGCGGCCTTATTATAGAAATGTATGTAATGACATATAAAAGACCAAATTTTGCCTGTGGTGTCAATCGTTTATTTTGTCAAGTTTTACTTTGATGATCCCTTGGGAACAGCATTCTGGATGAAAAATTTCAAAATGGTTCGTTGTTATGGCGTGAAAGTATAACACAAAGTCACTTTACATTTACATATATACTATTAATTTTTCTAAGGTATGTTTGATGCAGAACTAAAGTGTTTGACGTTTGATTCCCAATATTAAACTCGTCAAATTTTCTAAAATATTTTAGGTTTGAGAAGCAGCAATACCCTGCATAAACTTACCCTGTATCTGCAAACTGATGGAGTAGGTCTGAGCAGTTCCGACGCCGTTGCTGACCTCGCATGTGTACGTGCCTTTATCCTCGTAGCCGGCGCGTTTGATCACCAACGTCTTCCCGTAGTTGTCCTGCGTTATACGCTGCGATGACAAGATCGTGGCGCCGTCCTTCTTCCAAACTATCTCCGGCAGTGGCCTGCAAATCATCTCGTATGTTACGCATAGATGCTACGAGTATCTTTTAGCCAGGTTTGTAGTTTGACCTTTGGAAATCAAAACTGTTAAAAAAAATTTAAAGAGGAACATTTTACATGTTTAATAGTTAAAGATCGATTTGTAAACGTGCCCACAATCTTATGCCATAAAAAATATATTGTAATTTAATGTATTTTCGTAGAAAATTATGAAAGGGGTATAGTGAACAGTGAACGCAAAGTTAGGAAACTCTTAAAATGTAATACTTAATAAGCCACAATACTTAACATTACTTTTACACTGTAGCAGGGCACATTGCGTTTCGCAGTCATTTGGGCAGCCCGTCCCAGAAAGTATTCAAAAAAATAGTCTGAACAAAAATACGAGTATATTTTCACATTTTATCCCTCTACTTTTTCATCTTTTTCACCAGACAGAATTCTTAAATTACAAGAAGAAAATAGTTACTCGTATGTAGGTACCTAGCTACATATTATTATTTCATAATGGAATTATGAAAGAAGGAAGAAGCCAACTTCCTTATATCCCCCCTTTTAGAACAAGGACATATCACATTGCGAAGGAAAATCCAATCAATGAAAGATACGTCTTGCGTCTTTTGTACGCAGTTGGGAGACATTTTCATTTAAATAATTTTTCTATTTTTGTCAACCATTTCCTCGTTACATTATTGACTTTATCTGTTTTTTAATTTTATTATGTCACACGTTTGATTCTTAAATTCAAATCGATATAATAATGAATAAAAAAACGCGTAAACATAAATGGTTTTAAAATCGATTGTACTGCCCTAGTTTTTAATAGCGTGTTAGGTCGTGTCCCGTAATTCCATTCCCATGAAAGTGATGTCATAACGTCCATTTTAATAAGTGTCACCACATACGACTAAGTATACATAAGTTCACAAACATGTGCAATCAGAAATTGCTGTTCTTTTTCTATTTTGGTAGAGAGAGATTGACGGTAGACTTGTTGGTAACAGGTGTACCAACAAACCTATGGACACAAGAAACTTCAGGTTTATAGAGTTACAGTACCATGTTTTTGGGGGATGACCTGGATTGTGAGCTAATAAAGCTCTACACAAATCTGTGTTCCGTATACATAATAATAAAGAGTGTTGGTAATACTCACGTGCCGCCATAAATGCAATACAATTCGACTTTCTTCCCTCTCAGGGCAATCTCGTTCCGTCTAGTCGTATATTGTTTCACAGGCGCCTTCTTATTGAGAGCTGCGGTCACCCCTGTCGTTTGCACTTCCAGATACACTTTATTGCCGAGCTTGTATTCGTTCCTGAACACGGACTTTGCCGCGCAAGTGTACGCGTAGTCCACGCTCGCGTCCTCTCGGGTCACATTCGTGAACCACAAATTACCCTCCGGGTCGAGGGTCATGCGAGAGTTGTTGATCGTCTTCAGCTGACCCTGGTCGCCTTGGAGCATCCAGTACACGTTCGGCTTCGGCCAGCCGTCGGGCGGTTGGCAAGTGAGCTTGTAAGGTTCGCCCTCCTGGGCGGATTTAGTTATCTGTATTCCATCGGCGTCTTTGAAAGAGTTCAGCTCGGCTTTCCTCACGAAGACCGAGTTGGAGGTGGCCGTTCCCCACTCGTTGTACGCAAAGCATTGGTACTGGCCCATGTCTTCGTTCTCGGGCTTGCTGACGACCAGCGTACCCCGTCCAGGTTGCTGCGAGATGCGATTGTCGTAGCTCGTGTATTCGAACGGCTTCCCGTTCTTGATCCATCTGTACCTGTGTCAAGAAAAAATTGAGCATTAACAAACTAGTTCTACAATTAAATATTATTTGATGAGTTACTGGACAGCGTAGTGTTTGAGAGCCCTTATAATGATAACGCAATTAAGCGAAACATTAAATATTTTTGTGTATTATAAAAATGTCATAAACCTAATTGATAGTACATATATAAACTACTAGCGTACGGCTTCACACAGATGCATTTCTTTTTTGCAAATTATACAGACAAACCTTCATCGTTTATCGCTCTTTCCATTAGTAAAAATCGTATCAAAATCCGTACTGCGATGAAACAGACTGAGACGGAAAGCGATTTTATAATATGTAAAGAAAATTACGAGTATATTTTATCAAACAAATGGAATAAACTATGAACCGACTGGCCGGAAGTTAAAATCTCGCAACAACCTTACTGAATCTATTTGAAATGGCTTTAAAGAGATGGTACAAAAACTCATCAAAAATTCAATGCCAATTAGAGTTGCAAAAAGGTTTTTTCACTGGCAATTAAAATGGCAGTTTTACACGTACATACCTACTGTCATAAAACCTCCTCAAAAGGACTCATTAATATGAGATACTCTTGAACAATGTTTGCGCAATTAAACCAATTACAAATGAACTCATTTTTAAACATAACTAAATTTTATTTTGCTTTATCAACTCAATGATTGTAATCGAAAAAGTTTCTTCAGAAATTTATAAAAGGTATAAAAAATAGATTCCTTATACACATAGATAACCTGTAAGTATTTAACTTAACATACTATAATGTATATAGCTGATGGGTTATATTGTTTAAATAAAAAAAAATTAAATGACATTGCCATAGTACGAATATAGTGGAAATGTTTGATTTGGAAAATAAATACGCTTTAATATTAATAAACCAAACTAAATAAAGCATCTTATTGAAATCAGTTTACAACAAGAAATGTCTAGACGAAAATATTCTTTAATTTTGAATAAAATAAAAAAAGATTTGTTAAGCAATATTTTGAACTATGATATCACATTTCCGAATTATAGGCGCCTACATCAGAGTCTGCAATCGTACAAGGTTGATTCATTAATATTTATGACACATCGCGTATGCATCATTATTCTATAAATTAAATAATATTAATATTAAACTATCAATATATAAGCGTATAATAATGTGAGCAATAGCTACTCGTAAAAAGCCTGTAACATTTACAATTCATAAGAATTACTAATTAATTATTATAAAGAATATTAAATACAATCAAATCATTTCAATTATTTTCTTCAACCCATGTGAAATATAATCACATTTCCATGTAACGTACGAAAAATACGAAATATTATAATTATGTCATCAATGTAAGGTATATTAAAGTATATAGTGATTTAATTAAGTGTTCGTCCACTGATCAAAACTAGATTGTAATCGTTTCGAATTTCGAGAAAAAAATTTACTTTTATTAATAAAACAAAGCAAACAGACGTAAAAGAAAATAAAATCGATATACAATCAAACAAATCAGAAAAAGATACTGGCGTGTCTTAATCTATTTATATTTAGGTAAAAAAACAGCAGTCATGTTATTTTATTATAGAGAAACGACAATAATCAACTTTATGTGAACATTGTTATATTTATTTTAAACTAAATACTTTTTAAGACGGTTAAAGGAATACATGGTACTTAACCAGTTATTGCTATTATGTCACAATTATTTTTAAACGCAACACTATCAATGTCTTTGACCTTTACGGGCTTAAACAACTTTGTTATAAGTACGATTGACCCACATGTTGTGTTATTTCTTCATATAAGTGTACATATATGCGTAAAAAAAACACATTTGTGCATTCATTTTACACAATTCATAAGAATAAATAAATCGTATTTATTATTTTTCAAAGCGTGACTCAACAAGTGTTGATTTTCAATCTCATTTTACGAATCACACAGAAAACAAGAATTATGTGTGAGATCATTTCGCATTAACATAAATAAAATAATTTTGTATTCTTAATGAAATATTCCGTGAATTATATAAGGATATATTTATGTACTTTATAACTGACTATAGGTCGAGACTTCGTCCGCGTTGAAAAATAAAAGATATAACTCAAAATCTCCAAAATTATTTCCGCGCCGTTTACGTCACTCACAAAAACATAGATAGTAGATAACTAAGCTATTATTATTTTTAGACTGATGAAATTAAACTTACTCGTTTTATAACTGTGATCGAATTTTAATTTATTTAAAACTACTTATACAAAAAGATTACTTAGAGAAATTATGACCAATAGTCCACTATGGGTTTAAAAAACATCATCACTGTTAGGACTCTATTGGTAACGTTATACCCTCAATTTAAATCAATGAATCACGTAACTGTGACATAACAAGGTAACAATGATAAAAAATCAAGATCGGTCACTGGAACTTCATACAAAACGAAAGATTCATACAGAACTAGTCAAAAATTGTGATACGTTTAACCTGTTTTCTTTATCAGATCTACTTATTTATTAAAAAAAAATAGTTCTACTTATTAATTTAAAAAAAAATTAGGTAGCATTTTGAGCAGCCAGTTTGACGTAAACAGTAATAGAGCCTTACAGAGGAACGCTTTGAAATAACATTTCGGCGAGCAAAGGGATACCAAGGCTTTTCCCCTATCCCCTAGTTATTCCTTATCCTTTATTCTATTGAGATACCTATAATCGATCGATACCATCGTATATCGTATACCAATGGCATTGTTTGAGTTAGTAGGTGACGATAGCCACCTATTTAAGTTGGCGCCGTCAACTTGCCTGCCTATATATGGGAGGGATCTTGGATATTATATAATCAGGATTTCTATCAGTCTGATGGATGGATGAACACTGAATGATCCCATTCTCCCTTTGAAGATGGGAACGACAATGAATTGTTTTAGCAATCAAATAAACAAATATAAAATGCTTTAATTTCTATCATTGATAGACTGGACTACCAAATAAGGACTGCGGATCAACGGTGGAACCAGGCTGCTTCTGACCGACCGGTCTGTTGGAAAATTATGGAGGTAACGCAACGTGGACGTCCTACGGTTGAGATGATGATAAAAATGAACAAGCAAAATGAAAATTACAAGCTCAAACGCCGTGCCACGCCTTCGAGTTCTGTTAGAAACATTGGCCGCCTACTCCATTCATTGATACTCACAAGTTATTACGATGACTTTGTTGTTCTAACTAAACAACCACTAATGTATCAATGACTCGCCAAGGTCGACCGGTTTAGCGACAGGTCGATATAGAACACTAACGAAAACTACACGCAATGTTATGCCGACTGCTTTCAATGTGTAGCGATATAAGTGTATCAACTTTCAAAATGCAACTCGTCTTGTGGAAGTGATTGAACCCAACCTTCAATAGCATAGGTATTGATTCACAAGAAGTGCTTACGCATATTTAAAAATAGCGCCGCTTGATCGTTCATTGGTTGTTTAATTGAATTATAAGTTATGGAATACCTTAAAAAAAAATTAAATCCTACTAATCCATACTAATATTATAGTAGTGTGAAAGTAACACATAACTACTCGTATTATGTGAAAGTAACTCTGTCTGTCTGTTACCTGTTCACACCTTCACTACTCAACTGATATTCGTGAAATTTTGCATACACTTTGTCAGGGATACAGAAAAGGACATAACTAGGCATATCCAGAAAAAGTACTGTTCTAGAGATCTAAAAATAAAAAATTACCGTCTTACAAAAATATATGAGCAGCAATAAAGAGTGAATAATTGTTTTAACACAAAAAAAAGGGTGGCGGAGACAAAGTCGCGGACAAAAGCTAGTAGTTTATAAAGCAGCGTAGTTGGCTAAAGAATTACTAGTTGGCTGCCGGTGCCAAGTCGGTCATTTGACTCATCCCAAACTACGTGTCGTATCTTCCATAACTTATCTGACTGTGACCTAGAATTGATTGCACTTTTACTGTGCAGTGGTCTAGAAGTATACTACTACAACTACTAAATGATTTCGCATAGTATTAATGTAAGATTATACAAAAAGATAATTTGCACTAGAGCTAAAACCAGCGGAAAAAATAATCAACTGTTATCAAGGTTTGTATGGTCAAAACGGCCGACGTTTTCCTCTTTAATGATTCCCGGTGGAATGTGTCCGTCTGGTCCGTCGTCGAGGACAATTTCCGTTCGTTTTTGGGGAGGTAAATGGAAAAGCCTCCCTCTAGTTATTTCTATGGACATACATAGCTATGCGGACATTTATCACACAAATTTCAGCAACAGATAAATTGCTTTTTATTGATAATTTAATTTGTTTCTTGAACTAAGTTATGGCTAAACTTTGTTGGGATTCAAATGTAAATACTGGGCTTAATTAATTTAATTTCATAGTAGCTTTTGATCGCGACTTCGTTCGTCCTCCTTTTTCTTAGGCGTTTATTCAATCTTTGTTGCTCAGGCGTTAATTTCTTTATTTTTACAAGATCCCTCGAGGAAGGTACTTTTTTTATGAAAAACATTTTTTTATGATCGATTGAGGATGTTGATACGTAATAAACAAACATATTCACTTTAGCATTTTTAAAGGATTTATCTGCAAAGGAAATTTAAAAAAAAATCTAGCAGTGTACGTGGAAATTAATCATCCCGCTTACTCAATGCGGAAGTTCGACGATAAATACAGACAAACAGTGTGACATATGAGCGGAAACACGCGAGATATGCAAGCGCATCCAATCTTACAGCCATTAATATGTAATGAGCCACTTGGCTCCCTTTCAGTCTGATTGATGTACAAACTAGGGGAGGATGGGGAGATGAGGGTGCGCTCCTAGTCTCGTACCCTACTAAGCTGTTCCGTTTACAGACCCCTTAGTTGCCAAAACTTCAGGAAACTACTTTTGAATAGCGTAGGTATATTCTTGAACATGAAATATTTTTTACAGCTATTGCAGTTAGTTATTAAACATCCCTTTTTATCTTAGAAGAGCCCGGTTAAATTGTTACCAGTGGTATACCAATTCATAAACTGTGTTTTTCATGATAAATAGTGGCCGGCAAGTTGTCGCTTCAATTTATCATAAGTGGCTACCGTCGCCTTTAAACAAGTGTATCCAACAAACTTAAATTTTTAATAATTATATAACACCTCTTTTTAGTTATTTAAAAATTATTTATTTATTTTGCTTTACAACAAAATATAAAAAATGAATAATTTACAGATTACATACTTATATTTGAGCTTTCAAATTGAGGTGCACTGGCCGGTAAGTTTATAGACTGCGATTGAGACGAGACGCAAAGTTTCTCTATACTTTCCGGATTAACAAAGTCTATTTGCGATTTCTACTTTTATCGCTGAGAGAAATGTAAATCAGTGCGAAGATAGAACAGGTTTTGATTTGAGTTATTAATAATCCTGTACATATACCACACCATATACTTACTATCATCTTTCACATTCAACTTCTTCTATTTATAAACTAAATTACAATATTTCCTACATACAAAATCCCTGTCAACGTGTCCTTTACTGAGCCCGTGGTTGTATGGTTGGTATGTATGCATTGCAGACAGACGGAAAACTATTTAATTTCCATTTTCCACATAACGCTAAGAGGCTTGGTCTCGAGTTACCGCGCTGCCTAGACGGAATTAATAACACGAGGATGAATTGCTGGCAAGTAAAAGCCTTCGGGCAAACTTAGCACAGATATAACTAGTTATTGCTTTTAAATGTATATTTTCAAAGGAAACACGCACGAACGTCAATTTAAACCATTTGTACGTACAGGCTTCCATTTATATCTTTAAAAGGCATGCCTGCCAAGTTTCAAATAGAGTAAGAACTAGATAGCGAAATAAATAAATGACGGAATAAAAGCTTTCAGAAGTGTTGATAGAGGATGTTGCAAGTGCGTTTACAATTTTGTAAATATATTAGTTAACTAGTGACCCGCTCCCGGCTTCGCCCGGGGTGCAATTAATGTATAGGATACATAAATTGCACCCCGGGCGAAGCCGGGAGCGGGTCACTAGTTTCTGCCTCGTAGAAACAGCTGTCCGAAGTTATAATAATTTAATGTTATTATTGTGTTTGACGATCTACAAATATAATTACTTAATAAATACAGATTCAGATAAATAAATAAAATTTCCTGAAACAAGCTCAAAGCTTTAAAATGAGTGCTCCTTATACAATTAAATATGATTTCAAAGTCGGCGCCAGGTCGACAACCTTGCGTCCGTTTGCATAAGCTTCGTCGTCATAGCATTGAAAAGTGGATAATGTTGGCGGTGTTAACAAATAAATAACTCATGATTGTTTACGATTTTGTTTTTGAGTGATAGGATTTTTAACTTTTGACATTGCATTTTAATTGTTTGACCTGTTTTTGTTTGTAACTCGTTGATTTTGTTTTAATTTTGTACCAAGTTGAATAATGTGTTCAGCTTTAATTGGCTTGCACACTGGATCTAGATGTTGAGCGATAGAGTTTGGAATATCTTCAAATATTCCCAAGGACTCGTATTCTTATCTTATATCTTTTTATTACTAATATAAATGCGAATGTTTGTGGAGAGGGATGTATGTATGGATGTTTGCTACTCTCACGCAAAAAGACTTAATGGATTTGGCACACAGAGAGTTTATTACCTGGATTAATATATAGGACACTTTTTGTCCTGGAAAAATGTTTGGTTCCCGAGGGATCGTCTAAAAATATAAAAATTTAGCGCCACTGTCGCCATAGCGACGCGTCTATCGTCACAGGGATAAAGGTGTTTTTCTCATCTATACTAATATTATAAACAGAGAATATGTTTGTAATGAATAAACTCAAAAACCACTGGGCCGATTTTAAAAATTCTTTCACCTTTAGAAACATTATCAGCGAGTAACATATTTTTCATTTTTAACGCCGAAAAGTCGTGTATTGTTTTACCCCCTACCCCTAATTCTTCATACAAACAACTGCCCAAATCCGCCCAAAGAAGTTGTCACTTCGAAAATTGTATATGTTTGATTTCTTTCATTGGTTCAATAAAACCCTGGATGGTTTAAATTGTCAATTTGACCCGAATGATTACATTATTGTAATTTTCGTAGAAATCTTTTCATTTTTTTAATGAATTCAGCCTATATTACTCCCTGATAGTGTAGCTTTCTATAGGTGAAAGAATTTTTTTAAATCGGTTATTTCGGTTAAGTAGTTTGAATTTAACCATACAAACAAACATATCAAAATACAAAACTACAAAAGCCAAATCTCTTTATAACATTAGTGTAGATGAAACTAAACTGTGTTTAATTTATAACGGAATAAACATTAGATATATCGTGAGAACTAATCAAGAAAAGCCGGTTTTTCCGAGTCTCATAAAAAGTCCTAGGAATCCACTAACATCTTTCATGGCGTAATAAATGTTGCTCGTAATGATCGCTTCCAAGGATATTCAGCAAAATTTATCTATGGCCCAATATTCCATGAAGACTAAATTTGTTGAATTTGTTTTGAGTAACATTTTAAAAATACTATGGTGCATTTCATTCTCTTGGAAAGTACAAAATTCTAAATTAAAATAAACTTGGTAGTTAATAAGCAATGCCGGATTTAGAGGTCTGGAGGCCTCGGGGCAACAAAGGAGTGGAGGCCCCCTGGCCCCAAATTATTTTCCAAATAAAATGGTCAAATTTTTTCAGTCGAGTTTTCCAATAAATAATTTATTGTGAAACCAAGTAAAGATTATTTTATTATTTAACAAACAAAATATAATTGGAAACAAGAATTATCTGAAATTAAATTTTAGCGTTAACGAACGAAACCTCCCGAGCTTTTTTCGCCGAAAAATCGTCTATGATTTCGCTGAAATCCAGTTCCCGAAGTAAATCACTTTCAATGCTCAGGAGAGAAAGCTTTGATAGACAGTTTTGTCCCATCGTGGTTCGAAGCCTATTTTTTTATAATTTTCATTTTTGAAAATGAGCTCTCTCCAGTGCAATTGCACTGCACTCTCCAGTGCAATCCAGTGAAATTGCATTGAGAATGTATTATATTTAAATTGCAGTTAGGTTAAATAACATGAAATAAAAAGCAACTTACTTCGGTGCCGGTTCTCCTTCAGCTTCACATTCGATGATGAACGGCTTGTCAGCTTCTCCGGCTTGTGCAACTTGAAACAGCAGTTCCTCCACCATTGGCTGCTTCACAATTCTCGGTGGCGATGTTACTGTATTAAAAAGAGAGAGATACTGTCACAGCTGCATCAAAAAATAATGGCTAAGCATTTCTCTATCTATATCCCTTATCCTTATTCCTACTAAGGCCGCCAATGCATTTGCAGTGCATTCACAGGATTTCTTTTTAATTAGAGATGGGTTTGCTCTTGGCCAACAACTAACTGTGTAGCAAAGATGAGGCCTATAATGGAGCAAGCACACCTAGAAGATGAACTTTGTAAAGATTTGGGTTATATGAGCTTGGAAATACAGACGCCGGCAAAGATTTCCAAAATAGTGCTGCAAATACCAATTAAAAACCTGTTGCGATTTCACAGCTTAATGTAGATATTTTATTATTAATGTAGTCATTTCAATAATTCAACTTTAACATAGACATTTTATGTTTATGTCGTTAAAGTCATGTTAAATAAAGTATTATTTTTACATTTATTAACACATTGATTACATTGATTTTGACATTTTTTGGTATACTTTGTTATCCTCAATAAAACATAACCGAGGTTATGTTTAAGCTTATAACATTTATATCTCAGTGAGAAATATTAGAATTGTAGAGTATCACAATTTTTATTTTATGTTATTTAAGATTGCTTTTTCTCCTCTTAATATAATTAGCTTGTATGTTCTTCTGTTCAGAGGGATGGCAGTGCCCTTTCTCCTAAACCTTTCTTATCCCTCTATAAAGGTTAGACACACACTTTTGATAATGGTAACTGACAACGGTAGCCAACCACCGTCCAGTGAGCTTTCAAAAAAATATTTATTGAAATTTGTGTAAAATTAAAATATTTTTATATGGGATAAAATTGTGTAAGGCAAACCTTATTTTAACTTTTTACAAGCTATAAAAAGTAAATCAAATCCGAATTACAAATTGTTAATATCTCATCAATGTAAACACATCTTCTTATATATTAAAGGTGGTCTCCAATAGACTCTAAAACCGCTGAACCGATTTTGATGAAACTTTCAGATAATATTTAGATTAATCCAGCGGGTGTTCCTGTGAAGTTTGATAGCGATCAAACGCATACGAAGTCCCGGGCGAACTCTAGTATAATGTAAAAGCATATTATGTGTTTATATTGAAGATTTTATATTTAAATGTAAAAGTTTAATTTAGTACTTTAAAAAGCTATTAACTAATAAAACTGCTTAGACTATTGACTAAGTTTTACGATGGGGGCCATAACAACAAAATTGGACTTGGACAATAAACAAAGTTTTATTGAACAGAAATAGTATCACAAATTGGTGTCAAATAAAAAACTTTGTCATGATTCTTGTAATTTTCTTCTTGATAGAAACGGCATTTTTACTCAGTTATAAAATGATTATTATAAATGAATATTATGTTCCAATTAAGGATATTTTGATTTGATTTACAAATGTAAACATTATGTATATGAATTTAACCGCTTAAATGCAGAACTGATTCAGAAACTGAATCCTTATAGTCTTGTTAGTCTAATAAGAAATATAATAAAAGTTATAATAATACTCACATAGTGCCGCCGCTTGTGACACCAATGCCACCAAGCAAATTATTTTACTACCACCCATTATTGAATGTCTTCTGCTTCGTAGATCTATTATGAAAACAAAACAAATCTATTTTAGTGATATAACCAACACATTTCCCCGGCACACATGTTCACGACACTGGATGACCTAATCCGAATAAAGCTTGGCCAAAATGACAACACCCACTATAAATAGTTACAAAAAAAAACCACTTCTATATCACTATTTTATAACATAAAAATTAAACTGTACGAATAAGTTAGACTTTTTTAAATAATTAAATTACAATTACACTTTTAACACGGCAAAAATACTTTAGGAACTCGCTATAACGAGTGCTAGAAAGTAAATCAATAATTGCATTTTAATGTATTAAATGAAATATTACTGTCACAATAACTTTATCTGAATATAAATAAAATAAAAATTACCTAATTCACTATTTTATTATATCATTGCTATAAAACTAAATAAATTCTAATTAAACAGACAGAATAGGCGGGGCCTCTGAGATTACGTTCGTTCGTTCTACAAACATCACAGACTAGTAGATAAGTAGTGTGACCGTATAGACTACTATAGACACAGACCATTTGAAACCAGAATAATAAAATTCCACAGAGTACTGTTTAAACAAGAACACAGAACAAAATACTTTAGATTTATTATAATATATTAAAATTAATATTTGGTTTATAAAGACAAGAAAGAACATTCGAAGTTCGCATTAACACAATTATTTATCAAATGCTTGTGAAAAATAGAGGATGATATTTGGTTTATCTTGCGTCGTTTTGCTTGCTGGGCTGCTGGGATGCGCGCGCAGGTAAAAAAAAATTGGGTCTATCGAAGGCGCCAAATATGAAAATATTAATTTAGTTTTTAGGAAACAACCAACTAATCATATAATAAAAAACAACTTATTTGTTATACGACCTTGTCGAAAACAGTTTTGTCAATAATAAAAAGATACTATTTGTCATTACCTAAGTTTCATTTGTATTCATTGTTTTTTTTTTTTTTCTAAACATCCTATACAAATTTTTGATGTATTTACAAATTAATTTAAGCGGTAAGGTATATGTCTATATTATGAGTTCTATTCTTTATTTAGGTGTAATTTAGTGCGTTAAAAAAACTTTTCTTTTATATATTTATTTGAATTTATCATTTAAAATACATTATAATAATTTCGATATTTCTTTCAGTGTGCAATTTAACAAACATCATGAGTACATGTAAGTACCTAGTGCTTTTCCTCTGGCATTACCTATCTTACTTAATGTATGTTATACTTTTTATATGTAGTTAAATATATTCGACATAAAATGTGTTCATACCTCAACATAAAATGTGTCTTCATACTTCAACATTAGAACCAATTAAATATAAGGCATATTCACACACTAGCTGCTGTCCGCGACTTCGTCCGCGTAACTTTGTAAATTATATGGTAAAACCTTCTTTGAGAACCACTCTATCCATTGGTGAAAACAGCATGAAAATCAGTGCTGTAGTTTTTGAGTTTATCGCGAACAGACAGACAGACGCGGCGGAGGACTGTTTTATAATATAAAACGTACTAGTGATAAAAGACTCTGAATGCGGCGCAGGCGCAACCGAAGGTCTCTCCTATTCGTAAAAGGTCAGCAGGTACACTTGTTGATAACTGGTGTAAAGGCGCTGTCGACCTTTATGTAAGGAATAAGGAGGGAGTAGAAAATGGGCCCTGGTGTTCCTTACTCACTCATCGAAACATTACAGTTGATTCATAGTGGTTACTGCCACCTACCAGTATTTGCCTGCCAGTATTAAATTAAACTCCTGCGTTAGCGTGCATGCCACTGGGCGATCATTGTTTTTGTTTCCATGCATTTCTTTTAAAGATTATGAATAAAACGCCCAGACCAAATCTCATTACGTTCAAGAAATAACAGTGAAATAAAACAATTGTTTCACGCTTTTACGCTGTCTAATTATGTATTATTTTGTTTCGCTTTTAGACGAAATTCCAAAAGAAAAAAGTATGTTGAAAATTTGCCACAGCACTTATGAAGGTCAGTGTCCCGCGGTTTTCTCACAATCTGCCTGGAAATCGGATATAATTTTAACGTCGAACAGAGAGAAGAATGTCCATGGCAAACAGCAACCTCTAAGTGCTATGGGATCCTCGGAATATTATAAGAGATTCGATTACGACGCAATGGCTATGAAATATATTCCTGCCGACTCATCTTCAGAGAAGTTTGTTTTACGTAGAAAGGAGTGTTTGACAAATTCAGATTTGGATAGGTTGGAAGAGAAATTGAATAAAAACATATCAGCAGAAGGTATTGTTAACGACGGTTCTTTCAGTAGTCTCGATTCCAATATCAAATACTTGAGGACAACAATCGAACAGGTGTTTGATAGTTTTCATAAAAACATGAAAGACTTTGAAATTTATAAAGAAAAATATTACGAAATAATAGCTAAAAATCGCGAAGACTTTGTGTCTGAAATGGAAGATTTCATAACAGATATGTTACAACACATTAATATGTCTTCAGAAAGTGATATCAGTAATGGTGAAAATGGACCGGAAATAACGATAGAGGAAAAAGAAATAAACCTTTCCAATTCTCAAAAGCCAGGAGACAATTTTGAAAGAGATACGAGTCTTAAGGTAGCCAATTCGAATTGCAAACTCGAAACTTGTAAGAGTAATGATAATTTGACTTATTCTATGCCCGCAGAAGATGAAATAGTGCAAAAAAATGAAACCGTTAGTGTATTAAATGCTTTTCTTCCAAGTAATTGGCCTAATGTCGAAGTGAAAAAGATCAATAGAAATCTGTTTTCCGAAATCAACATTACGGACACGTCTGAACGCGATGACATAAAAGCTGAAGCAGCCTCCGCAGAAAATCTAAAGAAGGTTGCAGAGAAAAAACTCGAATTGGAAAACTACGAGAGAAACGGACGCGACTGTAGAAATAATCATAATATGCAAAGAAATTTTCCCGTTAAAGAATCGCGTGCAAAACAGAACATAATAAACGAAGACTTAGTTAACTATGAAGACAAGGGCGATGTTAAATCATTAATTTCAAGAATTTGCAGTTATTTATGTAAAAAGATTCGCAAGAACACCTTCGGATGACTCGAACCTCTTAGCTCGAATAATTTATTTCAAATTTCAGTTCACTTTAAATTTTTAGTGTACATACATGGGTAATTTAAATTTACGCTAATAAAGAGAGTTTTATTATTCATAAAAACTTTTAATCAGGACTAGAGATTACAGGAACAAATTGTTACATCAGGTTTCACAATTATTATCAAAATTGTCCATATAGTACCACTTGATGTTCATGATGTGCTTGCACAGTAGCGACGCGAACTCCTTCTTCAAATGCAGGAAATCTGTGATGATGGGCATGTCCAGCATCACCAGGGCTTCCCCATCGATCTCCTCCTGTCTCATCTTGTCCGCAATCAGCTTGCAGTCTTCTGTGTTGCTCAGATACTCGTGTACATCGTCCACAGACCACTCTAGAGGGTTTTTGTTCAACTTTAACTTGCCCTTGTGCCAAAATATCGCTGTATTCTCAAACATCTTATTATCAGTTGGCAGTGGATCGTACGTGGTGAACTTGAGCTTCTTCAATTCCGGCTCCTCAGAGTCTGACACGTCGGAAATCTGTTTGGCGTCTCTGGAGTTGGTGCTGCTCGCGTTTGTCTCGTTTTCTGTGTCGCTCTCGTGAGAGCTCTGCTTTTTTGTGACGCACGTGTTGTTGTATATCGTCTCGACGTCTTTCTTGTTCCAATGTGCCTCCTTCATTTGGACGGCGAAATTTGGTAGTTTCGCACCGCGCGTTTTCATCTCCAGTTTTGGATAGTTGTTTTTGGGCTCTCTCTTTCTTCTTGCGGACCTCTTGTCGTCGAGTAGACTGTCTGGTGAGTTGGGACGAGTGCCGATTTCTGATGGTGGGGAGGATCCGTTGCTGTGCTCACTCTCCATGGACTCTCCGTCCTTCGTCTCCGACTCCTGGGACGGTTGAGGCTCCTTCTTCTCTGGAATGATCTTTCGCTTCTTCCTTCGGCCGTTGACGCTGCCCTTCGGCCTACCGCGACGCTCCGTTCCGTTATCTGTAAGCGTAATTTTATCTTATGCACTATTTTATGGATAGAAATATAGCTTGGCATAATTTAAAGTTATTGTGTTGAGTAATAGAGATTTGTATAAAACGGGAAACTACTGAATCGCATAGACTAGTTTTTAAAGTATGAAAATTTTAGTAAGTATACAATAATTCATTAATCAAAAAGTTAAGAAAAACTTTAAAATACTCGTAGATTTATACAATTTACGAACATATTATAAAAGTTTAAGCGCCTCTTTCACAAACGTCAAGTAGGCGAAACTGTCATTTAAAGTCACCGGTAACCGGGGGATAATGGAGCTGATATACCTGTGTTTGTACGGTAAACGTCCCAAACATTAAATAGAAAATAATTTAAAAAATCAGCTACCTAGTAAACCGGTGTGTTATGCAGTAAACCGAGTGCATAATTCAATATAACAGAAAATGATTTCTAAAAATAACCAATCAACACTTTACATGTAGTTTGTGAAAGAGGCCCTAAGTATATTACACAAAAAATCTTTTAGGAACTGTTGATCTGTGGCCTATGTGGGGGCTCTAGAATAGTTCGACTGTGGGAGAATATAGAATAGAGGGTATAATTACGGAAGGTGGACTTCTCCTGGGCGTGACAGTGGTGCGGGCATCGGTCGGGATAGTCTCCGGGCCCGAAGAGGCTTGGACAGGCCTGGAGGCGGACGCAGGCCGATCGGCAGAACGACTCCAACTGATCGCGTCGGCTCGCTATTGGGACGTACGCGTGGTACGTGCTCGTCTTTAATCTGACGACACAATTTAATCAAACATATAACTCTCCCCTCCTAATCCTATCCTTCCTTGTGTTAAAGGCGACTGTAGCCAATAGCCATCTACCATAATTCTGTTAAAATAGTTTGAAAGTTGAACTAATATAGGATCAATTTAGTCCAGAAAGTTCAACTTGTAAAATAAATTACAAAGTTGAAAAAGTTGAAACAGTTGAACAACGTTTTTGTCCAATTAGTTCAACTAGTTGAACTCGCAGTTGAACTTTGTGGAATAGATGATTGAGTGGACCATCAGCCTGTCTAACGAGTTTAAAATATAATTATGGGCAGCACTGACTAAGTTCCGTTACTGGTTAATGTACAGTCAACAGTCAAGGTAAGCAAAGGTTTCGGACATTTGCTTGCACCAGGACAATTCGGAACTAGTCATTCTGAAATTTCATTTCAAACGTCTCTTAGTTGTCTGCTTAGAGCTTTAATTTCAAAAGGTACTGAGTGTGTATACATCATGATAAAAAAGGAATGAATTTGAAAGTTGGCGAAGGTTTTCGTACCCCGACTTTACGTGATGCCATTTTTTTTTTATTTCTATATAGACTGTGATGTACTAAGGCGCCATAGATAATGGAGTTTGGTTCTAATGTATGGATTACAACATTGCGATTATATGCGAATTATCTAGAATGTATAGTACCTATGTGAAATTCTATGGCAAGAAGAATACGGAAAAAATCCTAGACACCCTTATCCTTTTTAATATGCGATTCTATTCCGATATCTTAACATAAGAAACAAAAAGAAAAAAAAAACTCACTTTGCTCTTAGCATTTCCAATCTATACCCCTCTTCGGGAGGTCCCTCGGATTCCCAGTCCTTGAGCAACTTGGCCGGCTTGTACGAAGCCGAGATTATTTTATTCAAAACCTCCTTCAGGACCAAAGTGAGTGGCCCCGGACCCACGTGCTTCGGCAGCTGAGACAACTTGTTCCTACTTATCGACGGGCCAGCGTAACACTTGTAATTGAAGAAAATTCTATCGCACCATTCCTCCGATGGCTTCTTCATTTCCTCCTCAACATTCCTTTTAGTCTCCAAAGGCTTTGTCTGACTCACTACATTCACTGAACTCAAATCCGGTATGTGCAGTTCGTAATTGTTACTGTCGCACCATCCGACAGGGAAGAGCAAATCGCTGTTCTGCGAGTACCAAAATTTTTCACCTATAGAAATCAATTCAACGCAAACCATGTGTTCGACTATTGCGTCCACTGAAGCGACGTGAACCTCTTCGTGGTTTAGGGGATTCACCGCTTCCAATTTCATGTTGACTTCGATACCCTTCAGAGGCTCTTTGTTGCCGAAGCAGTAGTCCGGAGCCGGTTGTGAATTGGTCAGAGTCAAGTATTCATTCCAGTCAAAGGGTCCGTCCTTCCAGGCCTTAGGCACTTTGAATGGGAGGTTGTGGCGTTTCGACCAACCGATGGGGTAAATGTATGGGTTCATCGAGTCGCAGAGCCACGCCATTTTGGTCTCCTCGTAGTCGTCTATGTGGTCGTCAATGGTGACCAAAAAGTATAAGTTGTTAAAGATCTTGATGACGGTCGCAGGACGAAAGTTCCTCATGTCTTGAGGGTCTAGCGCTTCTAACTTCATACCGATGGAGAAATCGTGGGATTGTATGTTTAAGTTGGGCTGTAATTGACAAAAAAAAACATCAATTGATTTCTTATTTTCAACAGAAGAAGCCTGTAAATACTCGTAAATAGAAGGAAAACAGGATAGAAGCAAGTGTGCTACAACCCTGATTGGAAATATAAAGGACAAGATTTGGAGGAATGGTCTCATTCTAAGAAACACAACAGCACACGTGCTGTTAGTTCGCTGACGTTTTCCGTCAGACGTTAGGTGATTTGGGGAAATCAATAGGTGCTGTCACTAGAAATAATAAAATTTATATAATAATGTATTATTTATTATACATAAAAACTAATTTTAGTAATATTAACATTGTCCCATAAAACTGGAAAGCTTATGGGATCAAAAGACTACTTGGCCTCTGCAATGAATCATCTCTTTCAAAAATACCAAATTCGCTCCGTCTACTTGGATCCATTGCAATTGCTCCATTGATGATAATTTAAATATGTAATAAACTATTAATTTGGAAATCACTAAATAATAATTATACATAACAATCATTCTAGTCAGCGAGATAGTTTGCTAGCTAGATAGACAGATATAGATAGAGCTAGATAGATAGAGCTAGATATATAGATAGATAAAGCTAGATATATAGATATATATATATCTATAGATATATAGATATATAGATAGAGCTAGATAGATAGATATACAGATAGAGCTAGATATATAGATAGATAGAGCTAGATATACAGATAGATAGATAGAGCTAGCTTGATAGCATATATAGATAGATCGAGAAAGATAGATGCTGCTGCTGCTAGATAGAGTGAGCATAAAGAGGAAATATACCTTGAACAGGTCAGCCGGTGTGGGTTCCTTGATGGACTCCTCTGCGCTCTGTCTCAGTTGCGTTGACAGTTTATTCTTACAGGAAAACTTGTTCACTTTTCCGGGATACTTGAACTGCCACGGTGAGCCCTGGAAATTTATCATTTATCAAAGTGGATCTAGTTCTTAGTTCTAAGCAACTAATTCATGTAATATTATGGATACCAGACAGTTGATATACTACATAGATTTCTTTTTTTTGTTGTCAAAACAAATGTACTTACCTTATTAGTGACAAAGCCGAAAACGCAGAGGCGGGGGTTGGTGCAAAAGATCCAAAACTGCTGCAAGTTATCATCGGCCCCGTCGTACCGAAGCAGAAGCCTCCCACCTACATTTTCACACACCTAAAAACAATACAGTCATTTCAAATTTATCCATATCAGTATAAGACAAGACCCGCCAAACTCAGAAATCAGAAACTCAGTCAGAAAAAATATATCAATACATTGGCAACTTAAAGAGACACTACACTGATTTGATTTTGAGGATCGTTTCGCTTTTTAATAAAATACATAAATAATGTATCAATTAATTTTAAAAACTGAAATTATTAAGAATTTAACAAAATATAAAAATATATTATATAACATAATGACAATGTAGCTCTGTATAGGTGAAAGAATTTTCAAAATCGATCCAGTAGTTTTTGAGTTTATCCATTATAAACAAAAATACAAATTTTCTCTCTTTATAAAATTAGCAGTTATGGATATAAAGCAATTATTAATTTATATGTGAATAACATTTATTTGTAAAATAAAAAAAAAATAATAGCTGGTAACTGACTAACCACGATTAAAATAAAATTTTAGACCCCAATAGGGCATTTTTTTTTTCTAAATTTACACCCTGATTAAATATTATTTTCCATACATTACCATTACCGAAAATCTAGAAAAGTTAATCCATATATTTTTCTTTAATAAATAAAACATCTTAGTTACCGTTGCAATCCAGTATCTGTATGGGTCTATTATATTTTGAACTTCAACTTTCATTCCAGTCTTGATTCTATCTATTGGCGAAAGACCTTTATTGTTGAGGTCTTCTAGGGATGCCGACTGACCACCGGCAAGTGCCGATTTCATTATTTCTATTATTTTATCACCATATTTATTATTGATTTCGTCTGGAGGCTCAATATTTTCCTCGTGTTTACCGCACCAGCCGAGCGGATGCACTTTGGTATTTGACATGTCACACCAAAAGTCAGATTCAGCACCTATAAATTAAAAAAAAAAAAGGAATTAATTTGTTAAATTTGGGCCAACTTTTTTCCTTGTGATTTTAATATTAATATTAAGTTACCTATAAACTTAATTCTAAGAAGATGTCCGCAAACCATTGTGATTTCAGCTATCCAATATAAATCCGGATTCGTCGTATGACATACTTCCAAGAGCATACCTTGTTTTATTCCATTAAAAAGACTCGCTTCCACCTGAAAATAATTCAGTAAAATATTCTTAAAAAAAGAATAATTAAATCTACACTTTCATATAGAATATTTTGATCTATTCTAATAATTAAGTTTAAACCCAAAAAAAAAACAAATATTAACTGACAGAAAATCATTTAAACACACTTAAAAACTCTTGATTAAGTAATATAAAAACTGAACATTATCTGTGTCTGTTACTGAATAAGTTAAGGTCGCAGACAGGCTGACAGTCGACTTGATAGGAGGTGGCTATCGTCTCCCATAACATCCTAGCAACGCCAAAGGTACTGCAAGTGTGCTTGCTGACCATAGTAGAAAAAGGGGATTCCAATCATTATTGTTATTGGTATATATTTAAAATTTATTATTATTATATATTATACTCAGTTATTTTGTTTGCAGGGCATAGCCCACAAGCTACCGATGGTTAAGGCTGCAGAGCTTGAACCTTCTGATAATAAGCGCCATGTCAACAAGTACCGCCTTCTGTATCTGTCCATTGAATCAGCCATCTAGTGAGAGCCTTTTGAGGCGTTGGTTGAGGTTCTTTGCTATAAGATCATTCGTTGAGAATACTATCGGGATTATGACTGCTGAATAGACATCCCACATGTCGATCACCTTTACTTATGTACTTTGCTAACCTTTTTAATATATTAATAATTGTATTATTAAGGATGGCAGGCAGGTTGACATTTGACGGTCCACTTGATGGTAGGTGGTGACCGTCACCTATGTTTATGGTACATGTTAAGAAGTCTATATTGTAGCTATATGCAAACACCTCAGAAGGGAGATTTTCACGAATTTTTTAGGGCGAGTTGCTAATGTATGGATTGTGTCTGTTTGTTATAGTCATTGTTGCTTGCTGATAAAAGACTAAGTTAAATATTTTTATAAGGCAGTTTAAAAAGCAAAAAGATGAGACACTTAACCAAGAAAAATTGTATATCTACTCTTAAAACACTTCCTTAACAGGTATAGAGAAGAGTGAAAAATTTTAACACTCAACAAATTTTACTGTAAATTAATATCACTCTAGAAGAGGAAATTAAATATCTTGTGGAATTCGTTAGTAAAAAGACCTACAAATCAATTTTTTCTAGCGTAATAGACCTGACTTCAAATAGAGTAATTCTGTTATTTTACTTAAATAAAAATATTAAACCGAAATTATCTGTACATTAAAGAAGACTAACATACTAGAAACAGGTATCATTAAAAATTTTATATGAAGCTTATTTTTTTTGTTTGTTAAAATGGGTGACCCAAATGAATATATTCAAGCTCTACCTTTATACAAAGAGTAATAAAAGGGCATACATTAACTTGAAGAATAAATATTTGACTTTCTGGGGTCTGATGGCAGAATATTTGTTTATTGAGTACTTAAAGCAAATTTACTTTAATAACTTTCTTGCCAGTTGTTTTTCATAGAATAATTATGCATAGAACTGGTGGTAAATGCAAAAAGAATTATTATAAGAGACTGAAATCTTTCTATATTATCATTGTTTAGAATTAACTTCTATTCAGGTTTTTAGAAATAACTAGCTGCTACCCGCGACTACACCCGCATAACGTTGTAAATTATATACTAAAACCTTCTTTTTATAATATGTATAAGGATAAGGTAACTTTTGATATTGTGAAATATACCTATGGACCGAGATAAACAAACCGAGGATCACAAGATAGTGGCCTCAGACTTGTGTGATGATAATTAGGAAGCAAGTGCTGATAGTAAAAGTTTATATGCTTGCTGATTCATAAATTCATTGGGTTTTTATAAACATTTGTTTAAAACTTTTAAATGCATAGTGTCTTCAAGGTGTCAAAACCTTTACTGCCTACTGATTAGTTAATGAGTATATTTTATACCTACTCGTTTTGATGATATCTTAACTCTTTATTATAAATTGATAAAAATGTAGATTTCTCTTTTTTTCTGGGGTATTTCTCCACATTTAAAAAAGTTAAAAAGGAAATATTGGTCATATTTTTTTATTGTCATCAGACAGTGCAGCAGACGGCCTACAGTAAGTATATACTTGAGATTTTTTTTCCAAAAAATCATTTGAAATATTATTTTGTCCTCATGAAAATCTTCAGAGAAAGAGGATTTTTTTTTTTATAATAGATTTCATATTTATTATTTTCTAGAGAATAATTAAAAAATTCTAAAAAATGTAATCATCCAAGCACCTTGTTACATAATGTTAATAATTTTCCAATAATAAACTATTTCAATTCAAACAAAAGCTAATTACTTCCAGTTAAAAAGTATTTAAGATGTAAAAAAATAAAAGGCAGCATAGAATCAGCTGACCCATATGTTAAACAAATATTAATGATAAATTAGGCACATGTTTGTTTATCCAATAAATAATTAAATTTAACACAGTTTAGTATAATAACTCTTAATTTATTCAGGAAAACTGTAAAATAATGCGCGCAAGTTTGTGGTAAAAATAGCAGTAGATATTGCTGACATTGCGAATACGTATCGAAATTATGGGAAGTAAAATTTGTCAATGTACTTAATTAAAAATAAGTACCAAACCGCTATTAAACTTCGCTGTAAAGGTCTTTTATGAGAATATTACGCTAATTAAAAAACAAAATTGCAAACACAGCGGAATTCAATAAATTACTTACTTTCAAAATAACAAAAGATAAAAAAACCAACTTTACTTACATGAGAAAACAATTCTTCAGGAATCGCGGAGCTTTTATTAGTTTCTAAGTAATTATTCCAATCAAATTCAGCCATATTTAAGAATATAGGTAATACAATACAAATAAACTAATATGGTAATTAAAACTATTTAAATTTCATCATTAACTCTTAAAAGAAATACCATTGCGATTGCGAACGGCCGAAATTGATATGAATTTTATTTCATAGAATTTCAAATTGAATAGCAATGACAGAGGGAGACAGACTGATGGAAAGACAGTCTATTTGTCTGTGCTCCTTCAATACATAATTCATTAAAAGCCTCTTCACACTTGCGTATGATACAGAAACTCGTATTAATAAGCAGATATATACTAAGCTATGTCAATGTATAATATTCTGTGGTTCAGATTTGAACCCACAAACTTAAGCGGCCTTTACGTTTGGCTAAATTTAGTGAACTAAATGAATTAGATACGGGATTTAGACAAGTGTAAAGACATTTAGACAGAAACACTAATTAGACAATCAGACTGGTATCTGCCGATCTAAATCAGTTAGCATGCTGAATTTAGCCAAGTGTAAAGCGATTTAGACAAGAAACGCTTATAGTTGTCTGTTCTCCAATATATAAAGTTACTCTATGAATTGTCGCCGAACGCAGCGCACAAGGAGAATTGAGATAAGGAGGACACAATCTTACATGGGTGTTAAACGCGAAAAGTGGCAACTAAATCCGAAAAATATAGATGACGCTAGTGTGAACAGAGAGAGTTTGAGAGTATGGAGAGTATGGATTGAATGTAGCAGTAGTTGACGGAGTGAAGTGCGCCGAGTTGAATTGGTTGAATTGTTTACTATCCCTAGCCTCACCAGCGCCACCATTTTATCGGTTTCGACGGACACTTTTAATACTCAGATTGTCCTCCTTATCTCAATTCTCCTTGGCAGCGCAGTAGGTTAAAACGTAGTGTGAGTGTCGGTCGTGATTATTTTATTTTTATTTTATAATCTCTGCTTTCGAGCAGCGATGGCCGCTAGAGAATAATTAGTAATTCTTCGTTTAATTGAATTATATCAAGAAATGCCCTATTTATGGGACAAAGGCCACAGTAAATATAAAAATAAAGATTACCGAAATGAGGGGCAACGAGTTCTTCACTAGCACTACGTTTACGATTACGACACGCTCGGAATTCGCCGTTATACGTGCATAGAGTAACATATATACTGAAAATTCTGTGTCAGCTGGCTAATTAGATGAAAGTGTAAAGAGGAAGCTTTTTTTCGCTGTCGGATTTTAGTGCACTAAATTTAGCCAAATGTAAAGGCCGCTTAAATAGTGGATTAGATCTTTTGTTCTATATAGTCTGAGCTTGTACCTAACCTGTCAAGCAAGGTTCAGTATTCTGTTCAGATTATATATTATGTTACTTACTCTATGGTTCAGATACAGATCAGTCAGTGGTATCTTGATTTGATTCATTCAATTTCATCACAGTCACAGTTTCAGTTTGTTTTTTTATCATCATTATATACGTAAAAGCACTATCAATCAGCTGCTACGGGACAAAAAGAAATTCTAGAATCCAGATGGTGGTGCATATTTCGCTATATGTACGTGATTAACCATTGAAAAGTGTTAGGAGTTTATGAAAGCAGTGTTTTTAAACGAAATTCTCAGTATGTGAACACTTTCTCTTTGTTTATACGTTTAACTAATAGAGTCTCAATTTGTGAATACTGCGAACACAATGAGTCGGTGGATAAACACATTTGCATACAGTAACGCAGCAAATAGTTCCAATGGCACCGACGATGAAGGATGTATGTTGGTGAATACTTCCCAGAATGTGATAATAACGGGAGCTTACAATGGTATACCGCAGACTTTGATCCTTAACTTGATATCATGGTCATTTCTCATTGTGTTGTTTTCGATATTACGACGGACTGCGTGGAATTACGGACGAATGGCCCTCGTACAACGTTCCAAAAGTCGATGGACAAACTTATTCTATCGCGGTCGCGACAATGACTCACTTGTGGAAAGAAGAAGGAGTATCGAGGAGTCACCTAGTATCGACGAAGGATTCTTTACGTGGCTCCCAGCCATATTTCGAGTAACACGAGAGCAAGTCCTTGCAAAGTGTGGTCCGGATGCTGTTCATTATCTCTCCTTCCAGAGACACGCTATTACTCTTATGTTTATTGTAACCATTATATCCATTGGAGTAATTTTACCTATCAACTTTCAAGGAAACAATTTAAACGTTGATGCAAGTACATTCAGTAGAACAACACTGTCTAATTTATTTGGAAGATCAAATTGGCTTTGGGTTCATACAATTATAAGTATAATGTTTTTGCCACTCTCCGTTCTGATAATGAGGAGGTGTACTGGCCGAAAACCTATGCCGACATCCTTAACCGGCACTGTGATGATTACTAATATATCTAGAGCCGACAGAAGCGTGTCCACTATAAGAGCTTATTTCGCTCACAATTTCCCTCACATACAAATTGTTGATCTGCGACTCGCCTATAACATCAACAAGTTGAATGAGGTTCAAGAGAAAAAGGATATGGTAACTCAAGCTCTCATTTATACTGATACATATTTAAAGAAGACCGGGAAGAGGATCACTGTGCGACCGACGCTATGTGGACCGGAAATTGACGCTTTGGAGTACTATACACAAGAAGAAAAAAGACTCAAGGATGAAGCAAAGAGATGCCGAGCCATCGTTCTTAACGATCCATTAGGTATTGCCTTTTTAACATTGCCTTCCTATCAGTTAGCCGAACATGTCATAAATCAATTTAGAGCTCACAGAGGCTGGGTTTTATCCCACGCTACAAATCCTAATGATATAATCTGGGAAAATCTGAGTGTACAACAAGGAGTTTGGTACATAAAAGCTATTATAGTTAATTTCTGTCTGTTTATAGTACTTTTCTTTTTAACCACTCCTGCAATTATTGTTAATTTATTTAACACGAGTGTAGTGAAGCCCGATAGTCTTAACAAAGTTAGCACTATCATCTTTGAATTTCTTCCCACTCTCTTGCTGTGGACCATGGCTGCTGTTATGCCGGCTATCGTAGCCTTCTCTGATAAGTTCCTTTCTTATTGGACAAAATCACAACAGAACTATTCCATAATGACTAAAACTGTGTCTTACCTTCTTCTCATGACCTTAATTCTACCATCATTAGGCCTTGCCAGTGCAGAGGCATTAATCATATGGACATTGCACCATGAAAATGACACAATGCGATGGGACTGTGTATTTTTACCTGATAAGGGTGCTTTCTTTGTCAATTATGTAATTACTTCTGGATTTATCGGTACCGCTTTGGAGCTTATACGATTTCCAGAACTATTTCTTTATGTGTGGTATTTACTGCAATCAAAATCTAAAGCTGAAAAAAGTTACGTGAAAAAGGCTATATTATATGAGTTTCCCTTTGGAGTCCATTACGCCTGGAGTATTGCTATAATATCAATAACAATGGTTTACAGCCTGGCGTGTCCTTTGATTGGACCCTTTGGTTTGATCTATCTCCTACTTAAGCATGTTGGTGATAAACATAATTTGTATTTTGCCTATGGTCCAAGTAACATGAGCGGAGTAGGGGGAGGGCGTATTCACGCGACAGCCGTGAGACTAATTCGCATTTCAGTACTTCTGTTATTGATCAATATGGCAGCATGGGCTGGCTTAAGAGCTGGATTTGAAGCTAGAACCATCATTTTAATAATGGCGTCGATTGTTGCTTTTGGGACATTCCTTCTTCTAAGTCCGTTTCCAAGTTGTACACCGCCTGCTCCTTTACAAGAGGAGTCCACCATGAGGACCCCAGAATATGTGGCTCCGGCGTTAAATCGACCAATCGACTCGAACCCAAGCACAGCCTCTACTACCCCAGATTATGGTGCATCTTCACCTGTCACTAACCATGGCTTTAGTCCAGATCCAATAAATATTTAATTGCTAGAAAAAATAATTGTAGGTATTTATTATTGGATTGTCAACATAATTATCGTAATCATATCACATATTGATAAAACATACAAAAATAATCAATAAAATTGAACATTGAGATTAGCTTTTGTAAAAATATAGTATTGCAAACATTCTAATATATTATATGTTTTGATATTTTATGATTATGTAGTTTGGCCACTCTTGCTTATACATAACTTGAATACCTACCATTTATAATTACAACATGAAAAGGTGCACTCTTCCATTAGATTTCATTACAGCTTTAGGAAGTTAAAAATAGCATTAGTATTGTGTCTTAATAACTAACCAATATAATTTTTTCTTTATTTTAATTTATATATTTAAATAAAGTTTATTTTACTACACTGTGTAAACTACAGTGGAATTTATTTGTATTAGATCAAAATGAAATTTATCAAGTTACTGTTTGGCAAATAAAAACTTTAAATTATTTTGTAGATTTATATTTATTTTATAAACATAAGCTATATATAATATTAATTGGTGAAAGATAAATATTGCTTTTATTGGAGCGAAGAATTTGGTTATATGATTTCTGCTGAACTCGTGTCATGGAAGTGACAGAATTGTTGAAAAATAAAGGTTTGACTAAATTTGCACTGCATTAGCAGCTTAACCTTAGGTTCCTCTAAGAAAGCAGGTACAGCTTCTACTGCAGTACCAAAACTTTTTACTTCAGCCAGCATTGCGCAGATATTAGCATTTTGTGAAATTAGGTCTTCCAATAGATAAAATAGGCACTTCAATTAAAATATCTGATTTAAACAGATGAAAACATGTTATTTGGTTAGGCTAAAATGTATTTTCAATACTAGCTGTGCCCTGCGGCTTCACATCTAAAAATTTTACAGCATCAAATGTTTTTAGTTCCCTGCTTTTGGGTCGCGTAATGGGCTGTCCTCCTTTCATAACGCTGCTAAGTATTTAGAGGCGCTTGCAAGCGTTACTAATGATTCATCATTAAACTACATTTAATATCAGCTAAAAACACACAGTGAATGGCTAATTTTATCTCTATTTAACAGTTGTGAAGAACTAATTTTAAGAAATCGTATACTTACCTATTATTGTTAATGTTTCTAACTAACTTTTTTTTATTGATCTCTTTGAAGCCGACTTTTTAGTTAATCATTGTTTTCACATACGTAAATATGAAATGGTTTCGTCAGCGCACATCGATGAAGTAATCAAGAGCACATGCCCATTTTTCCCCGAATTGATTTATAAATATCGTGATTTCGTAGTGAATTATAGTTGTTTATTTACCACAATAAAATACAATATAGAATTGGTTTCAAGGCTTTCCATTAGTGAAGGAAGAAAATCGGACCTTACCTCATTAATATTAGTGTATTTTTGAGATACTTGTCCCCACTATAATTACCATTTTAGTGCCTAACAGTAGTTGGATCAAGTTTTATGGGATTTCCTGTACGAAATTATTTGTTAATTTTTAAAAATATTGTTCCTCCCGCGGTTTTACCCGCATTGAATCGAGACCAGACCAACTCTATTCACTACACACACAAGTGCAGTCTCAACTACCACCATGTTAGAGGGTACTTTTAGGGTGGTCAGAACATTTAGAACTTGAATTTTGAAAAACTACAAAATACGTGTTTTATCATATTAGCGTTAAAATACAAATTCAAAAGTAAATTGGGGCAGAAAAGTGTTATTTTTCTATATAAGTTCTGTCACCTCCATTCTTCCCTCAGGTCGTCTAGACAAGACCTGCTGTATGAAAACAACGCCTCCAAATTTAAATTATTCGGCTTTCTGATGATTAATAATTTTCAAGTTTTCCCAATAACAGATAACATAAAATACGTAATTGCGGCTGAAATATAACACCTATTATAGGTATATTATAATAATGCGGCCCTGGTCGCAGGAGATGAGTTCGAAAGGACATGGCGGTGTTTGTCCCCGGGATAAGGCCTCGCTGTGATCCCGGATCTCATGTACCGTCGATGGTGGAACATGGGGAGGGGGTTAGTGGGTATTCCCGATTATAAGCCACTTCGCCTAGCAGTCGGCGAAGGATATTCAACGACTCACAAAAGTGAAAGGTCGACAGATATTTATAAGGCCAAAAATAAATTCGTGTATTGATACTGCGGGCGGAAGCATAGTAATTTACTCTATTGGCTAACAGTTTATTGATTGATTAATAAGCCATTGCATGTGAATATATCGTTTGTATCATGTGCATTAGCCTGTGTCCTTCCTTGTCCTTGTGAACCATCACAACACTTGTTCACAATACAAACTTTTCAGGGGCTCGATTTTTAAGTACATACCATTAAAATTGACACGAAGACTCAATATGCGTTCTGATTTTAGTTTCGATTATAGGGCTTCACTAACTCTTAAGTGTATGTAATCTAACCGTACAATAAAAATAAAACTGATATTCATAGCTGCTTTTATGTTAACAGACAAGCAATTAGTTTTGTTTGTGTTTGTTTTGTAGGCTTTGTAATTTAGTAATAGCTAGTCTGCGCCCCGATTTATATACTTTCTTATATATCGTAAACAATTTTTATAAATCATATATTTTTTTCAAAAAGGTTTTTTTTTTCATAAATGACATATGAATGGTTAACAATTAAACCGGTTTGTTTTAATTGATTATTACTGCTAGTAATTATTGATTTTGTTAATTTTATTCTTAAATTAGCAACTTCGTTCGCGTGGGCAATCCAAGCAAGGCATGGTGAAGGTTAATTAGAGATTACAAAGAAACCTTACTTATAGAAAATTAATTTCTAAAGGGGAGTTCCCAAAGAAATTCTGTATAACAGGATTCCACGCGGACGAAATCGCGAGCTAGTTTAATAATAAGTCAATTTAGCTAGGTATTACTTATTTGGTTAAAGACATTAAAAAAATTGTTGACAAAATAAAAAAATGTCTTCGCTGTAATACGCTGTTGGTTATGCCTAAAATTCTTGCTAATTTGAGAACCAAGTAGTACTAAACGAAAAATGTCGGAAAAATACCATTTAGGTACCCTAGTTACATTAATCATTATCAATAGTGGAATTGCTCAATAGTTTGCACAGTAAATATTTATTGTAATCGAGTGTATCAAATCCGTGCCCCACTTATTGTATTGTCGGATGTAGTGAATACCTATCTTTTAGGGAGCGTCCATTAATTACGTGAAGCGATTTTGAAAATTTTTCGAAAGGGGAGAGGCAGGAGATTTGGCTCGGCTTTAGCCATATTTTAGTGGAAAAACGTACTAAATGAATCCCAGATTTCTCGCAATTTTACACTGGGACCTTATTCAAAGTAACATTTTAAAAATCGTAACGAAGTTCAAAAGAATAAATGTATGGGAAGTATCACGTGATTTAGCGACGGTATATGTCAATCCCATACATTTTATTGTTTTCGAACTTCGTTATCGTTTTCAATTGTTACTTTGACTAGGGCCCCAGGTCCTTGCGAAAAAAAATTACTTCATATTTACCAAGTTCCCACCCCCCCTCTCTCCCACGTGTGATTTGGCTCGACCCATTACCATCCCCTAAACGCCTCACGTAATTAATGGACGCCCACTTTCCAGAATGTTTACTCGATTTTATTATCAAAAATCGAAGCCATTAGGTATAGTGCTGGTGAGACTTGTCATTTCCAATGGACTCAAATTTGGAATATTTTCGTTAGAATTGACTTTAGATGGCTGGATTATAATTATACTAAATTATATAGATGTCGCCTCTAGCTCTACGCCACTATCATAATAATAATTATATGGTATTGATTGTTCACTGTTTTATCGCTGGAGATATAAAAAAATCTGCCGAGCGACAAAGTGTTATATCGAAATAGTAATAAGATTGAAAGAAATCGCTTAATTTCGTAATTATTTTAAAGTTTATTTTTATATAAACGGAATATTTTTGTAAAAAAAGTTTACGGGGAAGTATTAATACCAATTAGTACATAAATACTATTATATTACTTGTATTATTTTAAAGTGTATATTAATTAAGTCTTTGTTATAGTATTATTTGATGTGATTTGTCTTTAGAACTATACCTACCTAAATTTCGAACCAAGTAAAGATCCATCTAAGAAAAAAGTGCTCGCCCCATCACTAAAGGATTTTGTTTTATCTGTATAGAACTATAGTACCTATTATAAAGATAAAGTAAATTTTGTAAGTTTTTTATATATGAAGATTAGGTTATCACCAGAACCGCTGCACCTGTCTGAAATGTTTTTTCACTGTTTAAAAGTTTCATTATTCTAGATGGACATAAGCTATATATATATATATATATATATATTATCTTGACAAAATGAATAGTATTCGTTCAATGTCTTAGCATTCAATTACTATGTTTGTATAATATTAATTTAATATGTTTTGTTAAAGAGATATGCTATTTAAAAGCAAATATTCTCCTCTATAGAAACGGCTTTCCAAACTGGTGTGGTGGATTATTTGATTATTGTGTTTGAAGATTTATACATACTTGTAAAAGTTTAAATAGGTAAGTAAATAACGGCAACTTATATGTTATGTATTCTGTTACATTACATTCTGTTCTTCTGTTCTGTTACATATTCGCGCTTATTAACTAAGTATTTGTTAGCTAATATGTATATAAAAGTAAGTAGGTACCTAAATATTTATTATCTATTTTGGTTTTCTTGAAATCATACTTTGTTTTTGTCGTTCAGGTAATTAGTACATCTGTAAAAAAAATTTATCTTTATTTTACAATGATTTTTTTAAAATTCAGATTAAGAAAATTTTATTTTTTTGATTTATGAATGAAATTTAAGCTTGCTTTAATGAATTAAATACCTAATTTATTTATATTTACCATATTCGCGCTTACTAAGTATTTGTTAGCTAATATGTATAAAAGTAAGTATGTACCTAAATATTTATTATCTATTTTGGTTTTCTTGAAATCATACTTTGTTTTTGTCGTTTAGGTAGTACATCTGTAAAAAAAAAAATTATCTTTATTTTACACTGATTTTTTTTAAATTTAGATTTAGAAAATTTTATTTTTTTGATACATGAATGAAATTTAAGCTTGCTTTAATGAATTAAATACCTAATTTATTTATATTTACCATATTCGCGCTTACTAAGTATTTGTTAGCTAATATGTATAAAAGTAAGTATGTACCTAAATATTTATTATCTATTTTGGTTTTCTTGAAATCATACTTTGTTTTTGTCGTTTAGGTAGTACATCTGTAAAAAAAAAAATTATCTTTATTTTACACTGATTTTTTTTAAATTTAGATTTAGAAAATTTTATTTTTTTGATACATGAATGAAATTTAAGCTTGCTTTAATGAATTAAATACCTAATTTATTTATATTTACCATAAAATATAGTTTAATATTCACGTTTATGCATAATTTATTGAAAAAGTACAATATACTTACAATACATTTAGTTCTTCGGTGAGATACAGGTAGATTTTCTGATATGAAGTGAATCTATCTGCCGGTTCTACAGATGAATGCGCATTATTTAAACTAAAAAAGGTTAGCATCACAGTTTACCACCAGTGTATCCAATATTTGAATTATTCGTTTCGCAAATGATTTCTAAATCCTATTGTAATAGATTTTACAATTTAAATTATAAAATTCCCAAATTTTTCAGTAAAAAAATATCCCAGTTCTGTGAGTAGGAAACTTTGCTCTACTAACAACAACAAACAAACAAATCCAAACAAGTGAGACCAATAATTTTGTAGTCGTTATGCATTGTAATTACATATTTTTAAAGTTTCTACAATCCAATGAATTTAAAAATATAATATCACCCACATTATGTTAAATGTGAGTGTATTTTGTGCATTGTTTAATATTTTATTACTTACCTATAATCTAATTAAATGTATTATGTTCTACTTATAATAAATTACGAGCTGCGGCTCAAGTGAAATAGTTAAATAAAAAAGGGGCAATACTGTAGTGTTATCCCGTTTTAACAATCTTGTTGATAAGAAAGGTATAGTGTCCCTTGCTATTGCAATTTTTTAATTTCTTAACTATTTTGCCAACCTTATACATTATATGCATACTTTCTTACACCTCTGTCGCATTGCAATTGTAAAACTAGCTATATACTGCACCAAAAATATTGTGTTATTAATTTTACGTAATTAATACTTTATAATATACACTAATGTTTTCAATAAAATCATTGTTTCTAAAAATATTTTTTATTTAACTCTAAATATGCCTAATTAACTATAATTAAACTTTTTAGAAAATCAACTTCCTAACGCGGACGAAGTCACGTGCAATAGCTAATCTTCTATAATTTAGATAATCGTGTTTTAGTTCAAACAGATATTTAGTTAGGCAACAAAAAAGCTTTTATTTATTTGTAAATGTTTTTATTTTACGCAGTATAAATTAATAACAATTTAAATTTTATTGAGAATTTATCAATGCTCATGTTGTATTTAAAGTGTTTAAAAGTTATTTATAAAACAATATTTTGTTGAACTTTTATTTGTTTTTAATAAATTCCCAATGAAAGGACATTAAAACTGTATACACAACATCAGCATTAGTAGTTAAGTGTAACTAAAAATTAATGGTTCTTTTTAGCCTTTGATAGTTTCTCGTATTTGCTTTTTGAGCTGTACCAGAGGCCGAAGGGTATAGCGAGAGACGGAAGAGTCATAACTGCGAACGCTGCCCAGTCCAGGACATGAGATGAGAACTTGCGATCATAATCCTTAAAAGCTACTATAGCACCTTCGCCCGGGGAGCTGCTGATTGAGAATTGAACCTGAAAACAATTAATTAAAATGCACATTATTTTTTATTAAATACTAGCTGGTATTTAATAAAAAATCTGTGACTTCGTCTGCATTGCAAAAATAAAAAATATATACCACAAAAAAAATATATGAGCAATAATTTATAGTCAGTCTTTGCTGTTATAGTTTTGTGAGATGCTGGATTTTTATTTTTATATGAATCTCTTTTTTTCTGAAAGGACCCTATGTCCTTTTTGTATTCCTGACAATGTGTATGAAAAGTTCCACGATGATCAGTTGAGTGGTTAAGGCATGAAAAGATAAGACTGATACTTTCACATCTATCCTACTAAAGTCGGCAGAGCTGTGCTGCAAGTGCACATGTGGTGTTGCTTATGTTAACACTTTAGCCACCAGAGTCGGGATAAATACGACAATTATTTTCGTGTTCAATTCGCCAGAGCCAGATATATACGACAAATTCCTCTACTTGTATAATGTTTATTTTTAAATCATTAAAAATCATTGCTTTCTCTTAAAAAAAATTTACAGGTCAGGCACTAGGGGCATGACAACTCCTACAAAACCAAGTGGTTAAAGAGTTAATAGGAAACAGTAGCCATCTACCACCAAGTGTACTGTCAACTTAGGTTAACCTTAAAAATACAGCACATAATGGAAGACTACTGCATTGCTGGGAACTCATAACTTTGTTGACAGTCAACAGCAAAGATGAGGTTTGAAAATACTTGTAGCAAGATGAAGTTGAAAAAGTTTGAAAAGTTGAAAATATGTATAATAATTTTGTGATTTTTCTAAAAACTTACCTCGCTTGCATCTTCACTAGGCTTGTAAGTGACTTCGGCTGCCGTGAAGTTGAAATAACCGAATCTGTTCGACCTCACTGTGACAACGTGAGATACATTGGTCTGTGGGGGTATTCTATCAATGTGTGCAGTGAGTTGACCACCAACTGTGGTGAAGACCTCGGGGTGAAATCCATTGTCGACCAGCTTCACGTCTACCGCCGGCGCGGTACCAACGTTATAAAGTGTGTATTTTACTAGTATATCCATATTCTCTACCAGGTATTTATTAAGCACTTGTTTTGATACCAGCAGTCTTGCAACCGATGGTTCTTCATCAGCCACCACTGCAGTGGCGACGATGAAAAGGAAACATAATAATTTCGCAGTCATTTTGTCTGAAATGCAATAAAGAAAACATAAGAAATCTTAGGCATCACCTGATGTTAAAATTATTCAAATTATAAATGAAAATCTCAATGGTGTTTATAATACTTTGTAACGAATCTATTTTAAGGCAAATTCAGTCAATTAAAATATAAAAAATGCACTTATACCTTAAAAATATCCTTAAAACTTAAATCCGTAATATAAAATATAACCCAGGCAAAGCAGGTGAAAGCTTTTAAAATTGTGACGTGACAAATGACAGTTGTTCGTACGTGGCTGACGTTTCATTCCACGAATCCAAAATTAATAGTAAAATCTGCGTTCAAATTATAACTTTACTAAATACATGAAACCTCGTAAAAAAAAATTAAAATATGTACATAAGTATATTTAAATTGATTTCGTTATGAATAATAAATGTCAAATTAATTTCTTCTTATTCAAAATAATTTATCATTGATCGAAACGTAAGGCAAATATAAATACAAATTCGCATTTATCTTTATCCTTATCAAAGACATCAGTCATTTTATTTGGAAGAAATCGGGAAATTTCGTCCCTTGCTGTCTCTTCTAACTACTCAAAAGCGGTTGTCGATGGTCCACTTCCTAAGCTAAAAAGCGAAACATTCACTCTGGTCGGTTGTCAAGTGAACAACAATTTACCAATTTATTGTATTGTCAAGAGGTGGAGGTGGTGTTTGTTTTTTCGATAAAATCTCAATATTTTTAGCCCGTCATCAGTTCTTATTTTAAAAGTATATTTCAAATATGAATATGTTTTATTAAAACATCGAGTCGTCGGAGAGTTAGAAGGTGGAGTTTTAATTTAAACTATGTCAGAGAAAGAAGAAGTTACCAAAAAACCCGACAATGAAACATTAGATGATGAAACGTTAGAAAAGTATGTTCGATGATAACACTAGTTTAATCGCTTGTGGTAACGATAACCTTCTCTATTTGAAAATGAGTATAATTTTTGTAATTTCAGGTTAGCCGTAGAAGAACTAATGCGAGAAGCAGTTCAGGGTGCCGCGCGTGCAGAAATAGTAGGTCCTTCAGGTTGGATTAAATCAAAGCAAGTGAAAACGAATAAGCATTTCCTTGTCAATACAATAAGAAATGCAGTAGCGTCGAACAAATATCGTAGTTCACGAAACTCTCACGACAGCAACAAATCTAGTAAATCGCCACGGGACAGATACCCGGAACCGACTATAAAAAAAGACAAATCGAAAAGGAGAAATTAAAATGGATTCTGTAAACGATACTTTAAGTACAATTTTTGACAGTAAAGATTCCAAATGGAAACAGTCTGATAAGATTCCATTACTCGCTAAAGAAATAGAAATAACAAAGTCTAGTTTAAAACAGTTTTTGGACAACAGTGATTATGATGTTACAGCTATTTTGCAGGAAAGCAATGAACTGCTCGACGAGGCTAAAGCATTAACTCGTGACTTGGAGCTGTGTGAGCAAGAAATAGAACAAGTTACAATGGCAGAGGTGCTTCAGTCAATAGAGAATCATAACCACATTGCTAAAGAAATCCAATCGTACACTTACGCTTTGAACATTGTTAAAGATGTTATACAGAGTTCTAAACATGTGAAGAAATTTAGTGCAGGCCGAGCGGCGAGGAGTTATTCGGTGGTGACGGAAGCAATTCACAGTCTTCTATCCCTTATAGAAAACTCTTCTGAAGGTTTTCAAGAGTTAGAATATTGTCAAAACCTAAAACAAGATGTTCCGACAATACTTAGTAGCACACTTCAAGAAATGCATTCCGAGTGGAGGCGTATGGTGCAATGGCAGGTAACACCAGATCCGAGTAAAACTATAGTCACATTGAAAATTAGTTTGAAACCTATAGATATTGCCATAGACATACTGAGCACACTGGACACTTGTGAATCCAAGTTACAGGAGCTAGTGCGCGAATTGGGCACTTTAATATTAGAAGAAATCTTGGTACCTATTATACACAAAGAATGCACAGTTTACTCGGAAACAGAAATGGATGAACTTGTGACCGTAACAATATTTCATTTGGATAACTTCAAGCCCACATATGACGCTGTGATTGCAAATCTTCGATTGTTTTTTCATTATCTGAATAACAGATTGAATATAGAATTTAAGAAAGATACAAATATAATGAAAATTCTTGGCAAAGAAATATACAAAGAATTCAGTGAGATTTTAGTCAGACATTGTTTCATCGACACCATTCCGAACAACATAACGGATCTTCAGATCTATGGAAGAATAACATCAGAAATACAATGCTTTCAAGACTTTTTGGTATCCATGAAGTTTTTCCCTGAGGAAAATTTTTCTATACTGCAGTATGTGGAAAATATAGACACTCTATTCGCCGATAAGTCTAGTGAACATTTCCTAAATGAGGCTAGACTGATAATGTTTCAAGATTTGAGCTCAACCATGTCCATTGGTGTGGAGAACATACCCGAGGAAAATAATGACAACTGTAAAGATGCGATAGAAACGGATGAACATACAGAAGAAGCATTAAAAGTTCTCGATGAAACAATACCAAAGAGCCTGTTCTACTTTCCAAGATGCATGATATCTAAGTCCACTCAGGAGTTGTTGGACTTAGTCTATGGTATAATGGAGCAGGCCGTTCAATGTTCCGACGTTGTAAGCAAAAAGCTGTATAACACAACTAGGCTAGTTTTTGAGCTGTATGACGCCGTGGTGCCTTATCACCATGAGAACTACTTGCAGACCATTCCTCACTATGTTGGTATGTTGTAGTTCAATTTTTAATAATATTAGCTCAATTAATTTATATTTGATTAATATTAATTGATTATAATATTAATCAATTAATATTGTAATCAATTTTTTGTTTTTGAATAATTTAATAAAAAAAAATTAAATTGATTTAAAAAAATTATGTAAATTTTGTAGAATATAATTTTTTGGTAAATTAATTAATAATATTAAATACCAGCTTTTCCACACGTATTACGTCTGCATAACTTTATAAAATTCAGTAGTTTCAGATTTCGGAGCCTATTTAATTCAAACAAACAATCATATCTTTCCTCTTTATAATACTATTAGCTGGTGCCCGCGACTTTGTCCGTGTTGAACGATGAAAGGTACCCTATGTCCTTTCTGGTGTCCCAGAAAATGTGTATATATGCAAAATTTCATGGTGATCGGTTCTTAGTTTTTGTGTGATAGAGTAACAAACAAACAAACTCACATTCCCATTTATAATATTAGTAAGGATTATAGGTTAATTATTTAACTTAAACACTTGTATGCAGACAAAAATATATAAGCCATACAGATTAAAATGTTTTAAAAAACCTAAGACATATTGTGTGATTTATTATTATTATTATCATCACGAAAAATGTAGGGAGGAAATAGGTTAAAAGATAGGGTATAATACAAAGTCTGTATTATGTGACAAATTATATCGAAAAATCCAAAATTTTTTAATTGTTATTTATTTTAATTTTCAGCTCTCTTCCACAACAACTGTATGTATCTTGCTCACAACCTGCAGACGTTTGGAGACAAGTGGCTCATTTTAATGGAGGGACGTGAACTTGATTATCCAATCAGTTTTCTAGATCTAGTACCTAAATTAAGAGACCTGGGATACAAACACTTGATGATACATATGCAGCAACAAAGGAAACAAATCCTAGACAATATTAGATCGTCAGGTAAAATTTGTTTTAAAAAAATATCTTTCCACAACAATTTTTTTTCATATATATAAAATCCAGTCCACTCTGTCTTCAGTTAAATCAAATTTATTAAGTTCTTTAACAATTAACATTTCTTTATTAAATCATAATATCATTTGGATTCATAAAATAAGTTATTAAAAAAAAATCCTTACTAAAAATTCTATACAATGGCTAAGAAAAATTAATCATAATTACTGATATTCATAAGCTATTTCTGTTTTAATTTATAAATTATATATTTATATTTTACTGATTGAACCTTACTATACAATTATATACATTTATTTATTAGAAATCATTCGTCAGTTTAAACATGATTTCTATTCAATGATATTTACTTTTATTGTTATTGGCCAAAAGCATAACCTCATGCTCGCGGTGAAAAGGCTTGAAGTTTCTTACCCGGGTCATGTTATTAGACATGAGAGACACGACCTACTTCAGCTGGTAACGCTAGAAAGAGAAAAGTCGGGCGAAGAAAAAAGTCGAGGCTGATGGACATCAGAGATTGGACACAGCGAGGACAGTTCCAGGCTGATTAAAAACCTTCACTATTTCGAGAGGCAACAATTAATTTTATTTATATATTTTTTTTAGATCTCAACTGCATTGTGGTTAAAGACGTGTTGGGTGCTAATGCAGAAGCGGCTGTGAGACAATGCCTAAGACAATTGCAACTGCTGAAGAATGTATGGATTGGTGTGTTTCCTAGTAACGTTTTTCTGAGGTAATATTATAATACTAAACGAGGAATTCTTGTATGCCACGACGATCTCGCAAACGGCTCTAACGATTTTGACTAAAATCTAGGGTTAGGGGTTTTTTAGGTCTAGAAATCGATCTGTCTTCGAGAAAATTCGTCTTGGGGGTAGTTTTTTTTAATGGAACGGTTACAAAAGTAATAAATACCACTTGCTCGTTTTATAATATTTTGATTGAATTATTAATTATTATTTAAAGTATTCTTGAAATATTTTTTTTTATAATATTTCAGACTTTCTTTCTTACATGTAAAAAACTTTAAGCCTGTCATTGGGCCGCCCAGTTTAATTAATTATTAAAAAAAAGTTCTGACCAAATTATTGTTAAATTATTTTATTTTATTTTATAAAGAGCTAAAATGTCTAAAATGTTTTTTAGATTGATGGCCACCTTGGTGAATATGTTTGTGGATGAACTTATTCACAGAGTGTGCACAGTTGAAGATATATCAATGGAAATGGCAACACAGCTGTCCGAAATGTATACTCTTGTTGTACAAAAGGCTCCACAATTATTCCAGGTATTCAATTTATGTGTCAATTTATTTATAAAGTTGACCTTGACCCTGTCTGGAATCGAACCCGGGATCCCTGAGACAGAGTGTTATTTATGTAAGGCAAACACCCTAACCGCTCATCCAATGGGAATCCAATCGTCAAATTGCTCACAGTGGTTCCAGAAACGTTTGATAAACGACTTTTGTAAATAAAATTTATTATTTATTACAGTCTCCAGAAACAATTGAAACCCACGTCAGTTCTTGGGAGAAGCTTCAACAGTTGATCTTTGTCCTCGGGGGCTCACTGAGAGACATTGAGAGTCATTGGAATGACGGAAAGGGTCCCCTCGCTGTTCATTTCAAAACTGAAGAGTTGCGGAGTCTTATCAAGGCGTTGTTCCAAAATACGCAATTTCGTTCTAATTTGCTGTCGAAAATTAAGCAATAAATATAAAAAAAAATGTTTGTCAGTCATTATGGATGAGTTCTTTTAAGTTTGTATTAAGTACATGTTTACGAATTAAAAGAAATAGTTTTATTTATTACTTGCTGGTGCCTGCGACTCTGTGACGACGGTGGCGCCGCCAGCCGAATTTTTAATATTTTTAATGACCTCTCGGGAACTAATAATTTTTCCAGGTTAAAGTATCCTATATGTAATCCAAGTAATAGACTATTCACTACCTATGTGTGCCAAATTTCATCCAAATCCTTTGAGTCGTTTTTGCATAACAAACATCTATCCTCACCAGAACGGTAGTATAATACTAAATCTATGATCCTCACAAACTTCTCTATCGCTGGCACTACAGTGTTGACTTGATGCATACTCGCATTTTTATTGAATAAAATGTTTGCTATTCCGAATGACTATCAGATTACTACCAAATTATCTTTAAGTCTGTGTTTTGACAGTTTTGTACCTCTATAGTCAGCGTCGTGGGCTTGAGCTGGTGAATGAGCAAGCTTTGCCATATTTCTCGGTTTGCATACAATGCAGAATGTATGAATTATAGTCTGTGGAGTTATCTTTCTCCTGCGGCTTCTGTCAAAGTGACAGTTTATGTTTTGCTCTGTGTGAATATGGAATAATAACCTCGAAATTTCAAATTAAAGTGTTTTCTTATTTACTTATTTTGTATCTTACTATCTTATATATAAAAAATGAATTAAACAATATGATGAAAACATTAAAATTAACATTATATGTTAGAAATAACTATATGGGCATAATACGCACTTATGCCTCCGCTAAAAAGAAAATTCTAGAATCGGATGAAAAATTGCCAAGTAAATTTACATTTATTTTTATTAATTTAGCCAAATCGATACATTATTCTTGTCATTATCTTTAGTGTTAGAATTATTCGGGAGTGTAGCTATGTGGATTAATTTTGTTTATAGTATTTCAGTATCCCATTAGTAAGTCAACAGACAGACGGGTTTACGTATGGGGTTTAGCAGAGACTGGTGCCCTGGGTATTCATTTGCCAAGAGGAAAGAAGGGCAGAAAATCTTATAAAAATGATTTTGTACTGGCTTGGCATCCTATGAGGTCTTCTTTTGCAGAAAGGTTTGATGTAAGTATACATCATTTACCATCAAATGAGACATGTTATGCTCACAAATATAACTCGTAGTTGTCTACTTAAGTTGTACTGCCATACATCCTATTATAATAGGACATGTCCTGGTTTGAAGTATTGTATCCAATAAGTCATTTCCCTGTTCTGTTAGAAACTTGCATATACTTTGATTTTTTGTTGCTGCCCTTCAACATATCAAAACAAGAACCAGAGAAAAATGTCAAGTCTTTTGAAAGTATCTCGTTATTTAGAGCATTTTCTAAAAAATAAATGTTATAACAGTTGACATTACACTTTTGCCAAGCTTTTGATGTTTACTTTTAGATAGCTGGTGCCCTATTGAAACATTTAGCCTATGTCCATAGTGAAATTCTATTCCATTGTTGAAAGAATTTTTCAAATTGGATGAGCAGTTACGAAGATTACCTTCTACATACAAACAAATATGCGAACTTTACTTTCAGATTAAAATAAAAACCTTCTGCTTAGATGCCATGTTGCGTAAAAATTTCAAGTCAATCTATCAGCTAGTTTTGTGCTGAAAACACAATTTGCTGATGTGTGAATAATTTTGTCTTCAGGTGACTCATATGGCTTGTGGCTATGGATACACTGTCGCCTCAATAAATACTGATGAACAGCATAAAGTTTTTGGCACCGGCATCAACACAGATTCACAGATTGGTTACCATGCGCCGCGTATGGGACATCCACTAGAAATATTACTCAGTCCTGCACCTATTTATATACCATACAAATCCTTGGAAACTAAGGTGAGCTTAAGGAATTTATTTACACTTTGATTAATTATATAAATTAAAAAAAAAATTAACTTATAATAGTATATCCAATGCAGTGTCACCTACAGTGGTTACATGATCTGTGTCCAATGGCTGTGACCTGTTGAATTTTTACCTGTAGTTTTTACGTAAAAAAAAAATACACCCCGGGCGAAGCCGGAAACGGGTCGCTAGTTTATAAGTATGTAATAAAAGAGTTCTTATATAAAAGTCAAGCGTTTTTAATGGGTTTTCTTCAACATGTAGATCATAGGCGTGGCCGCTGGCAGGGCTCACACAGTGATCCTGACGGACACGGAAGGTGTATACACTCTGGGCAATAACGCATACGGCCAATGCGGTAGACCCATAAAGCCCAAGGAGGAGTATAGGGGCAGTATGGCGACACATCACATCAACAAATTGAGACAAGAGAAAATTGTTGATGTGTGCTGCGGACAGGATCATACGTAAGTTTGTTTATGGTGCCTATCCCTTCATGATTCCTTAATCTTAATATGATTGGCAGCGCACTTGCAGCATATATGGTGTTGCATATTTTGTTATATGCGGCGGTAGCCACATACGATCAAGTGGACCGACAGGGTGGCTGACAGACTTAGACTAATAAAAAAATAATAATGGCATTGCTTCCATATACAGGCAAAGTTGTAAATGGGTGGCCAAAAAAAAAATATATAAATCGTTGGATTTGCTTGTCTTTTTCTCATTATTTGATACTAGACTGGGTGACTGAGCTTCACTCTGGCAAATGAAAGGTTTAAAGTTTTTTACATGTAAGAAAGAAAGTCTATTTTATATTATCATCATTCTCATTCGTTGCATTATTCTCCAGAGAATTGAAAGGAATATTTGAATATTTCCAGTTTATTTATAACAGAGAGCGGTAAAGTGTTTGCATGTGGTTGGGGCGCAGACGGTCAGACGGGTATCGGTACATTCGACAACCAAGGAGTCCCGGCGCCCGTCAAGGGAGACATCACCAGTGAGAGGATTGTCAAAGTTGCCTGCACTGGCGACTGCGTTTTGGCTTTGAGTGGTAAGTTGTCTCATGTTCTCAAAGTCAAATATGTATAAGAAAATTTTGAAAATCTATCAGGCAATTCTAAAATATTAATTAAGAATCTATTGAATAAAATTTTTAGCCCGTTAAAAAAAAAATTTAACTCTTGTCCATTGCCAGTGAGAAGAATTGCTGAACGGTTTTGATACCGGCACATTCCCTAATGCATCTGAGCCATCAAACTACTACAACATGGAACCCGCGTGCCACACAAAACACTACGAATTTATGGAACATTTAAAAGTGACATATGCGTAGAGCATGAAGTGTCATTTAAAACAAAACAAACATAATAATAAGTACGTAATTTAAAGAAAAATGTGACTTTACGTCAACCCATTAGAGTTTAAAATGAAATAGTAGAAGTTGATCTTTACTACCTTTTACCATTGACGCGTGAAGGCAAAAGTCCGCCATAATTCTGTCAAAGGCGTTCTTTTTATGTGCCTCTTTGGCATTTGTGATGCAAATTCCACTGTAGTATTTCGATGATCTGAGCTATGACATTTTCCTTGTACCTGATCTCATCATGATGGTTTTTATCACTGTGACATTTTTGTTTGTATCGTTCCAGACAAGGGCGAGTTGTTCGGCTGGGGCAACTCCGAATATGGCCAAGTGCCGATGGTCTCGAAGCAACAGCAAGTGAACATGTCATATGCACTTCTCAACTTCACCAGAGGCTTAGGGAAGATTGTGGACATCGCATCGGGCGGCTCCTTTTGCCTGATTGCAAATGGTAACTTCTATTATTGCATTTTGTGTTAATTCATTAATATAATTATTTAGAGATGTAACGGATAGTAGTTTGGCCGGATATCCGAAGAGCTTTAAGGCCGGATAATCTAATCCTTACTGCGGATTGACCGTAGCCTTCTTTTATTTGCTCCGCTCTCGAGGTCTATGGCTATTTTACTTATCAATTGTAATTCAGAAACGTTTCTATTTAACAGATTCATGGTGGATGATACCTCAGGGGCATCATAAATATTTTTTTCCGTATGTGCGGATGATGCCCGAGAGGCATTATTATCGTCTGTGGGGTATATGTTTGCTAGCCACGACGAGCGTAATTTTATATAAAAGGTCGCCGCATTGAATCGGTTAAACTTCACAGATCAAGGCGACGTGTTCGTGTGGGGCTTCGGTCTCCTAGGGCTCGGTCCGAACGTGCAACACGCGAACAAACCGAAACAGATACCCGCACCTCTATTCGGACGGAACGAGTTCAATCCTGAATGTATGGTGGAAAAAGTGGCCTGCGGAATAGGACATTTGGCGGCTATCACGAATAATGGAGACCTTTACATGTGGGGAAGAAACAGACACGGGTGCCTGGGTCTAGGCCATGAAAAGGACCAGCATTTCCCCTTGAAAGTGTCCGTCGGTGCTCACGTTTTGGAAGTGCAATGTGGTGTAGACCATACTTTAGCTCTGTGTAAACCGTTTACGTAATTTTTCAATTGTATTTGTTGTAGGCTATTAAATAAAAACAAAATGTTACACTAAATATTATAAGCTTTTTATTTTGCCTTAAATGAAAACTTGTAAGGAGAGCTACTTGTCTGAGTAGAGTAACAATCTTTAAATAAAAATTATAGTTATAGTATTATAACTAGAATTATAATAAATTGAAATTAAGTTGCTTCCATAATTCAATCAAAATAAATGGTAGGTAGATATTTTAGATAAGGCAACACTCATTAAAGATCACTTATGTGGGCTAAACACGTTCAGTTTTAAATATTCAGTTGGACTGTACAGTTATAACTGACAACCCTAGTGTCTACACACGTTCAGTTTTTTCAGTTGTAATCTCTTTTCGCTTGAAGTAACACGTTCACGAAATCACAATGGCTTCATCCACAGACTAACGTTTTAACTGTACAGTTTTATATAATGAAAATTTGATTAGATTGTCATTCAACTGCGCAGTTCTCAGTTTTGCCTACACACACACAACGATTTAACTGTACATTCCAACTGAACAGTTAAAACTGAACGTGTTTAGCCCGCATTATAGTATGGTGCAATTAGACCGAGACCACAACATTCAAATCCCAAAAATCCAATCCAAATCCAAACATCCAGCTCCAAATTGTTCTATAAAGTCCACATATTGTTTGGTAAAAAGTTACACCGTTTTTAGTGTCTGATTTGGGGGGAGGGGGGAGAAGTTGGAATTTATCAGTTTTTCTTAAATATTTGGAAAACTATGCGGTTTAGCCCAAAAGTACCAAGGACAAAAATAATCTACATTGAATTGCGAACAAAAATGGTCCGTAGCATAATCTTTGCTAAAGTGAACGGTTCCAGAGTTAGCAATTGTTCGTTTTTTTAGATTTTTAAAAAATATGACATCACAAGGAAACTATTTCTTTTTATACTTACTGGATTGTGTTTTATAAAACCAAAATGCGATTTTCGTGGCCGGTGGTAAGTTAGTGATGAGCCCTTGAAGGAACTACAACCTCACCACCCTCTCAAGGGGCGCTACTTTTTAAGGGAAAAGACAGGCTTAGGCCATATACCTGTGGTATGGAGAAACCCACTTAGGCCAGTCACTGAAGACATCTTAGGTCGCAAAAATTGTAGTCTTGATTTTTTGGGATGTTGTTAGGATAGATACCAATAGTGTAAAACCAAGTTTGCAACTCGAAAAAGCTCAAAATTTTCAGACTTTTATCAGTTTTTCGCTTATATCTTCTGAAAAGTGATAAAGTCACCATACACACTCTTAAAGGAGACAAAATTTTCTACAATTTCAGTGCAACCGCAGCTCTGTATGTCAAACAGATCCCGAGATACACTACTTCAAAAATGGATCTTTTTTCCCAAAAAAGTTAGAAATTTGTAGTTAGCCGTTTTTCGAAACAAAATATCGTCATTGAAACATAATAGAAAAGTTGCAACCAATCTGCCGAAAAAGGAACAAGAGGCTCGTACGTCTTCCACTCACGACACATCCGAAATTTTGTTGTCCACGGCCATAATTAACGTAACAACAGTAAAAGATCGTACGCAACTTACCATGAGAGCTTTAATACACCAGGGTTCTCAAATTTCATTGATAACTGAAAATGCTGGTCAACGATTAGGTTAAAAGAGATAGGTACCAGTGTAAGGAGAAAATATTCGGTGTTGGTGAAAAAGAAAACCATTGTAAAGGAATAGGGGAAATTTAATTGTGGTCATTATATAACAATTTCAGATTAAAAACAAACGTTATCATCATGAATAATTTAATAAAAAACTTACCGAACTCCACTTTTATAAAACCATCATATCCACACATTCAGAACATAAAATTAGCAGATCCTTTGATAATTTCCTGGTTATAATGTCCTATTTTTCCAAAAATCTAAAAAAAAAAAAAACGAACAATTGCTACTTTACACCATTGAAATAGAACATATTGGAGCTGGAATGGTAGCTGGTCTAATTGCACCATACTATTAATGAAATAGTTATATTAACTGTATTGTATTAATTAGAACGAGGATTGTTTTGGAGTGTTTCACAAAGAATAGGTACTTTCACAAGAAGTGAAACACATAATTAAAAAAAAATTAGTTCTCGCTTGGAAAAAATATTCAAGTTTAAATTTAGAAACATACTTTCTGAAGACATAACTGTCCTATTGATTAACAACCATTTCTAATCTTATTAGTCATCTTGTATTATACAAAATTCTACCATTCTAGCATATACATACTTGTAAATACACCAACATAAAAATACAAAATATAGAACATAAATACAATTATCACTTAGAAAGTAATGAGAAATCAGTTGATTTCTATATTATAATTTATTAAATAAATTAACTGAATCAATAGTTAAATTCAATTAAATTTAACCCTTTTTTTTTTCAATTTAACATATTTTTTTAAACATTTGACATAGTATTCTAATTTTTTGTTTGTAATTAATTTTGTTTGGAATTTATTTTCTTTCTATTTTATTATTTCGAATTTTTAAAATTTATTTGTCGGAGTTTTATACCAAATTGAATCATGTGTTCAGCTCTAATTGGCTGTTAGAATGTTAACTGTGCTAGGCTGTTGCTGTTTTGAATAAATTAATAAACCCTTTAAAATTAATCTTATTGAGACATATCATATGAAATTATGATAGTTGTGGTTAACAAAAAGGCCCTAACTATAAAAATGCTAACCATTTAAACATTAAAATATTAGTTACTACTACACACCTAATCTAGACAAAGGCAGAAGTACTAATCACAATTTTCCTTTTACAATCAATTAGCCATTTGAGAATATTACAAGACATAATTATTATACCGAGTGTCCCAAGACTATGCGACATAAAGGGAAAGTACCTTAAATATCGTAGATAGGATATTTAAGTTGGTTCGATTCCCAGACGAAGCAAGTGATTTTTAGAAAATCTTTCAATGCAGTATTACTAACTTTTAAAAATAGCAGTCTTCTTTCAGCAAAATATCTTATCTATGATATTTAAGTTACTTTCCCTTCATGTCGCATAGCCTTGGGACACCCCGTAGAATATATACAAATACATGTCACACTAACATAGTTTCATGCTAATGTCAATCCTTAACATACTACACTTGAACTTTGGGCGTATTGAATGGGAAACATCAGACAAAAAAGTTCATAATCCCATTCAATACCACATGGACTATTGTTTGCACTCATCATGGAACGGCTCCAAGGTGCGGAAGTCCCGCCATGCAGGTGGCAGCAATGAAGTGTGATGAAGATGGCACCCACAACGTTTGCATGGGTCCACAAACAAATTCACATAGCTATGCAACCAAGTCATGAAGGATCTAACAGCCAGTTCGGGTAAAGTGGGCGAGTAAAAATGCAACATGGCCGCGTGAGCGTTCTCTGTGACTTTTCTGAAGATATGATGCCGTGACTCAGTCCATAAATCTAATGATTCACCGTATCCCTTGACCATAACCCATTCCATAAGTAAACCTTTAAAGGCTACTACAGCCTTCAGAACGTGGCTTAAATTTATCTGCACTACAGCATTGCTAGCGAAAGGGCGAGATATAGAGATCTTCATATCGCTATACGATCGATCTATATTGTTGATAACAGAATCGACCTGCAAAGGTGCGACATTATGGTTCGATTGTAGTTTGCCCCGACGTTTTGTGTTTCCAGAAGTAATGTATGAGCGTTTGAGAGAATTTTGACTTAGCAATGTGTGCGCAAAAGAACTATATTCGTGTATTTTATCAGTCCACTTATAACTGTTTACTAATTGTGTGTACAGTGCCTGCCGGTCCTGTGTTGTTTCTTGGCTTAAAAAAGTGGTGTTTCCCAGGTTAAACGGTGCTTGAGGTATCGGCAGACCATTTACAGTTTGCTCCAAGTCTCTCAAATTAATATTGACATTGTTAAGAAGCTCCTGTAGTTCTAGAAGGAACTTATCTTTCCCGTCTTCGCCATGATCGGCGCGCCAACCATTGGAAAGTGTTTCGAAAACATGGCTAACGCTTGAACGCAGTGTTCTCAGTGAAGTAAGAGCCGAGTTCAGTTGATCTACGTTTGTTTGATTCATTTTTTCACTTTTAAGTAACACTTTTATACACTCAACGATTAGTACATATCAAGAAGTGTTTACAATTACTTTGCAAGCACAAATCACGCACAAAGCTAACTATGTATATAATTGATAAAGAAAATAAAAGATCACACAACGATGAAACGTGGAAAAGAAGAGATTATGAATATGTTTTGAATTATTTATTTTAGATTATAATAAATAACCCAACTTCAAATAACTTCAAATTTAATTCTTGCAGAAGAATTCTTTCAATTTCATTTCATTCATACCTCACAGAGTATTGATTGAGTTGAGAGTGAGTCAGTGAGTATGTAATGCTCTGTGGTACATACATAGTCTTTGTGCATAGTCTCTGTAGTCTATGTCACTCCCTGAGTGACATGGTGACAGTATAAGGAGGGTAGATATAAGGAGCGCAATCTTACATGGGGTGTTAAACTGAAAAAGTGGCAACTAAAAGCGATAAATTGAGATGGCGCTAATGTGTACAGAGAGAGTTTGAGAGTATGGTGAGTATTTTTTTTTTATTTAGTAAATAATAAGCCAGTAGTAAATATTAAGTGACGGTTATAGTCAGTATATCAAGGAGGATGGAGATAAGTAGGGCAATCTCTGAGTATTAAAAGTGTCCGTCGAAAGACGATAAATTGATGGCGCTAGTGAGGCTAGTGACAGTAAACAATTCAACCAAAATTCAACTCGGCGCACTTCACTCGGTCAACTATGCTACTTTCATTCCATACTCTCCATACTCTCACTCTCTCTGTACACACTAGCGCCATCCCAATTTATCGCTTTTAGTTGCCACTTTTTCTTTTAACACCCATATAAGATTGCGCTCCTAATCACTACCCTCCTTAACCACTGGACTGGTTGCTGTCAAATTATTTTTGTGCCTATTTGAAAAACGCCATTTTGGCGCTGTAGGCTATAGAACGAGTGTCCATGGAACTAAAATTAGTGATATCAAACGTCAAAATTACTTCTTGGGACAATCGAGGGCGGCGTTTCAAAATGGCACAAAAAATTAGCTGTCATTTGTATGGGACAGCCTGTCCAGTGGTATATTTTAACTGTTCGAAGTTGATTATCTCAGAATTTTCTAACCGAAGGTGGATAACAGATTAACAAATAAGTATCAGTGAAATATTATATAATAAAATCATTTCTTAATAACATTTATTAGTTTATTTTATACTAGCTTTAAGAGTTATGGAGGAACATACATACATTCTTCTTAGTCCGTTTCACTCTTGACAGAGTGGTCATGATCATCATTTTAGGTGTTGGTGGCAAGAGTCTAACACGCCGCCAATTGAACCCTCATGATGACTCTAAGATGACTCTCATGGGAAAAAAGATATGCAGCGGTTTCCCCATGCCTTCTTCATTTAAGCTTTTTAGGGGTAATTTAAGCCCCAAGGCCGTTTCAGCCTCTTCCACCCGGTTGCCCAGCCAGGTGAGTGATTACCCGCCATTTACTCGGTCGCCAGAGCCTCGTCTGTTGTCTAGCATGGAGCACCACGGAGATGATTTGATATGATACGGATAGTTTCAACAGAATTTTACCTAAATGCGAGAGTATTAACCAATTCTGAATATAGATTAGATATTATAATCTATACCAATATATAAAGCTGAAGAGTTTGTTTGTTTGTTTGTTTGTTTGTTTGTTTGTTTGTTTGTTTGTTTGGTTGGTTGTATGCTCTAATCTCAGGAACTACTGGTTCGAATTGAAAAATTATTTTTGTGTTGGATAGTCCATATCGAGTAAGGCTAGAGGCTATAGAGAACGCGGACGAAGTCGCGGGCACCAGCTAGTACAATCTAATCACCTCTATATTATAGTGGTTAGGGTACTTTTTTATTAATGTACCTAATTTAGTTAATTTGTCGTAAAGTAAAACACTAGTACCTATTCCATCAATTTATTTGCCATAAATAGACATTACCTCACAAAATTTCTACGGCCGGCAAGAATTTACGCTAAAAAACTTTCAAAATCATTATTATAATACCTATTAAAAATTGCTGCTTCTTTTTTTGGCTTAATTTTTTTTTATGGAGGTGAGTAATACTTTTGTTCCATATACATATTATTTTATAAATATATTTCTCACAATGATGTATGAGCATATACATACATAGGCATAGCGCAGCTAGACCCATCATTTATTGTACACGTAATAAGTTCGCAGATCGCACGCGAGCTCCGAGGTATCGCGCGATATATTCGCTAACTTTGGCCAGCACTTTGGCCTTTGGCGGAACTAATTTGTATATTTTAAACCAAATTCCTATTTTGTAAATTTTATCAGGTACTTAATGTCATGAACTTAAAAAAAAAACAAGGTTTTTCTAGGTTCATGATATTACCTCCCCTAGGTGGGCCATGACCTTGTCGTGGTGGGGGGCTTACCCTCGACAATCCGATGGGGTCGCGGGGGGCCGGTGGTTCTCACCGGCCTTTCCTCGTCCCATGGGATTGTTGTTGGGGACCAAGAAGGCCCACACCCGTGTGCTTCGAGCGGGCTCCGTTCAGCGGAGATTGTTGATGGTACCCCCGGCGGCTGGGGCGGGACTTGTAGTCCTCCATGCTCGTCCTCGCCAGCGGGGGTTTAACGTTACGGTTGAGCTTGAGTTCAGGGGAGCAGGGAGGCCGGGGGGGTGGCCCCTGGTCCCCTGCTCGTTGAGGGTCGGGGGGGAGCCACTGGACACTATTGGTGTCCATTGAGTCCTCCTTTAACATCATAGCAGATGGTCGGGCAGGAGAAGCCGGGCACTAGCCTGTCTTCAAATGCCCTTGGGGACCTGCGCACACAGCTGGCTTGCTGTGTGTGCCTGTACGGGTCCTTCCCGTCTGGGGATTGCTCGGGTGTCTTCGGGCAATCCCCCTCGTTGGTTCATGAAAAAAAAAAGGTTCATGATATTAAGTTAGTAAATAATTTGTTAGTCATAATAGTCATGATTTGTTAGTAAATAAATTATATAATATTTTATTTAGGTTCCATGTTAAATAATATTTGATTATGTTAATTTTTTTATATACATAGAAAATACTTAGACCAAGACATATAGCAATATTCATGACGAAAAGTTTGTCTTGAATTGGGATCGAAACGGCGATTTAGAGCCACTGCCACTGTGCTAATCGGTCAGTGATTAAATGTTAAATTTTAATCATAGTCACACTACTTTGTAACAGGTGACTATAAAATTGGTGGTTCGTTAGGCCGGCTCGTTTTCTTCACGACACTATTGTCCATTAAGCCTCGCTTAACAAGGATTTGCATGCAAATTTGTAAATTTGCACGGCCGCCATCTTGTAAATTGAGCGTTAAACTTTCTATTTTAGCTTAGAGCTGCTATGACCATTGTCTACTACATCTACACTGATAGACCGGGAGATGGTGACAGATTTTGGTAAGTCATTTATTACAGGATGGCGCTTTTAGGGGGGTTCATATACCTACGTAATAAGTGGAAGGAAAACGATGTTCTTACCGGTGGTGCGCGGGACGCAATTGCAAATGAAAATCCGGAGGTGCCAAACAATTTCTTTCACAAAATTTCTTCAATTTATCGATATTTAAACAAAAAAGAATCCGGCGATCTCTAAAAAACCGAACCGGTAAGAACATCATTTTCCTTTCACTTATTAGGTACGTATATGAACCCCCCTAAAAGCGCCATACTGTGAGAAATGACTTACCAAAATCTGCACCATCTCCCGGTCTATGATAAAAGAAAAGATTAGTTTTTTGTATGTTTGTTTGTAATTTTTAAATCAGTTGAGTAGTTTATAAGTTTATTCACCTATAAAAAGCTTAATTATCACCGAGTAAAGCGAGTAATGATCTCTCGGAAACAGTTTTTTTTCTGGATATAAATTACCCTATGACCTTTTCTGCATCCCTGCCAATGTGTATGCAAATCATGATTATTAGTTGAGTAGTTAAGGCGTGAAAGCGTAACAAACAGACAAACTTATTTTCGTAATTATAGTATTAGTTAAGATTAAGACAAGTGATAACTAAAATTCTCAAGAAAAAAAGTCACAATGAACAACAGCACAAGGAAGCGCGGGCTAGCGCGCATTAGCGCTCGTCATCTGAATACCTTGAATTCTCAACGCGGCGCTACCGCGCGTCAGTGCGCGTTACATCTGAACGTAGCCTAAATGTGCCCCTACGCTGCTGTAGCGAAATAAAAACGTAGCGGGTCTACGAACGCACTACGACGTAGCTTATCTAAATTTCGCTCCAGAGTTTTTAATTGGTACTAGCTGGTGCCCGCGCCTTCGTCCGCGTTGAACGATGAAAGGTACCCTATGTCCTTTCTGGTGTCCCAGACAACGTGTATGCAAAATTTCATGGTGATCGGTTCAGTAGTTTTTGCGTGAAAGAGTAACAAACATCCATAATCCATACAAACTTTCGCATTTATAATATTAGTAAGGATTGACGTATAGTATTTAAATAGAAATAGATCTTTTATTGAACCACTAGCTTTTGCCCGCGACTTCGTCCGCGCTTTATTTGTTAAATCATTTATTTCGATGATTTATTCAGTGTTTATCGCTCAATACATTTTTGTCATTGAATATTTGATTTTTACTCTTAATTAGAAAAAAATCAAATTTTATATCAAATTGTAAGGAAACCATGACACAAAATTATTATAGAAAAAAAAAAACAAAAAAATCTGTATTCCATCGCTACTTAAACTTCGCAGGATCACCCGCTGGGGCAATCTGAAGATTGCCTGAAAATTTCATCGATATCCGTTAAGCGGTTTTGGAGTCCATAGGGAACGTCTACATACACACGCATCGGTTTTGATATATAAAAATTTTAATTCAAAAGGTGTACATTTTTTATGAGACCGTGGTGTATCGAGTGAGCGATTGCGTTAAATATTTGATTATATTAAAGGAAGCGTTCGCTGAAAGGGCTGGCGAGGCAAGGGCGCATAAAGATTAGAACAAGTCGCTGAGAGCATCCCGCGATTCCCGGCCGAGGGCTGCACCGACCTTGAGCCCCGTGCCCTACTTACCCGGCCGAAATGTTTACAAGCCCCTTCATTTTATATCACTCATATATCAGTATTGGATTTCTATTATACATTCGCTATATAATACTCGTAGCAAGAAGAAATGCAAGGTTTGGACATGAGAGACTGATTTAGAATAAATTAGAATAGAATAGAACGAATTTTATTTGCGACCAAGGACAATTTTACTTTAAGTATAAATTTAAAAATGTTACACTAGAAAAAATACAGAAATACACAGAAAATACATAAGAACACATAAGTCACGCACTTATTAAAAATCAAAAACATAGTAGAAAAATTCAAAAGAAATAAATAAAAATTGAAGGAAAAATAAAACAAACATGTGTACATATTGTGTAGTATTGTAATTAAACTATTTTAAATTAAGACATATGAATGTCTCTTTCGTGATGCCACACCAGTGAAATCTGCTTAGAGGCCATCACGCACCGACGCGTTACGGTAATACGAAGCCAGCTTCAGGGGTAGGGCTCCGGGACCACAGACCATCCGGGACGTGAAGTGTCGCGCACCTGAAGACTGCGCAGCGGGGTAGGGGCAGGTGAGGTGGAGTGCTTGAGGGTAGGCGGGAGAGGCGCGCCCAGTCCCGCGCCGAGCGCCGCTCGGGCCGGCCACTGCTTGTTTGTAAGCAGGCCGCATGAGCGCGCCGGCGTGCTAGCGCAGCGTGCGCGGGTGTGGTATGCCCGCGCCTCGCCGCCATGGCCCCTATACTGGTGGCCTTGGCGCTGCTCACTCTGCTACCCGGTGAGTCGACGACTCGTGATAATACCTACACGCAACAGGCGTCCGACGCGCCCCCGCGTTTGTTTATCTATTTAAATCGATCAGCGTTACCGTGAGAGCTCGGAGCTGAGGTGTTGTGAGTGAAGCCCTAAGGGGTCTTAGGATGCTAGCGGACAGGTAGACTCGGTCAGAGTCCAAGGCGTTCAAAGGCTGGAAAACGGCCGGTGGTCAGGTAAAATTTAGTGTAAAACTTCGGAGGGTAGTTCACAAAGCGCGATGATGTATGTCGCTTTTGTTCGCAGATATTAGTTGGGAACAACAAGTTCAAAAGCACGTGTCTTTAGGATTCCCATTTCGTCTCTTTGTGATGGAGAGTCGTTTGCGGCAGAATAAAACCAAACAAACTCGTGTTTTACGAGTGATTCTTCACGCGCGAGCAACATTTATATATCCACACTTTTATGGCACCGATGTGGAAGGTTTTTCTCTTAAATCCATTATCATTTTGTATGAGAGTCGGTGTAATAATGTAGCGAGAGAAATTATGACTTTCTCTCGGAATTAAAGTTTTAAAAACGAAAGTCCCTCGAGAGAGTTGGGCACGTTGTCGTAATCACTTCTTCGATAATTGAATTGCAGACAGTTTAAGACTTTAAATGGATTTATGGACTATTCAATTTACATTTGTAAATTGGATTTGAATCTTCAATAAGAATATTGTTTTAATAGTGAAATTTTCACATTTTCCATTCAATAATGTATTTTTCATTTAACAAATTTTCGAACAGTTTGACTAATGACTAAAAATGTTAGTCTTTGTTTTCAAATGTGATAAGTAATTTTGTCACGATATTTTTTAACTCCGTTACTTAAAATTAAAGTAAATAACGCTCCCTTGAATTTTGTATTAGGAAGGATGTCAATCACTTCCGCTTTCCCTTCCGGTTTTCACAAGGTTGAGAAACTTCGCTTTGATTTCCCAACTGTTAATAAATGAATAAATAAAAAGCCCAGCGAAGGAACTCCTTATATATATATATCTCTTTACTTGTCTAACTTGTCTTTACTCTTTATCTTAACAAAATTGAATAGAGATTAATTTGTATGATTACTAAAAAAAACACTGTAAGTACGCCATATTACCGATGCTATAATTTACAAGACTGTTTAACTACCTATATATTATTTTCCATAATTATCTGAAATATATAGAAAAAATTAGACGTGTCCCGCGGTTTCACCCGTATTTAATTTGAATTTTTTTCTTTTCACATAAGCCACCTTCAAAGAATAATTGAAAAAAAAATATTATGCCGAAATTGTCCAGCCGTTCTCTAGTTTAGCGCTTAGCAACACATTTAGCAATTTATTTTTACTGGGTGTTTCCACGAAATTAAAGTTACTTTTAGAAGCAATTTGTCTTAATTTTAATTAAGTCCATGTTCCATTTTCTGTTAGAGTAAATAACAGGTGATTAATTTATTACGTCATATCTAAAAGGACCAATCACTGTGTGGTATTTTAGGAAAAATTTTGAGTTTTACGAATTAGCGACTAGTCGCTATTTCATCTAGATGAACAATAATAATTGTATTATAATAAAAAGTATATTATGCATAACTGTAAATATATAAAAAATATTTAGTTTTGACTAGGTAGGTAGTATATATTTGACATAATATTTCATTTGGTTCTGACTATTATCTGATCGAGCTATTGAGCTAGTTGCGGTTCAATTTTGATATCGGTTATTGTATAAACAGTATAACCGATATCAAAATTGAGAAGATATCAAACCAAAATTGAAGTGATGATCCGCTATTAAGGTGTTTGGGCAGTCGACACTTGAAATATTATAAACTCCAATGGACTTGTAACTAGTCGAACTTCTAGGGAACGAAATAGTCGAAGCTCATTGGTCAATCGAAGCAAAATGGTCAAGCTCATTGGTCAAGTAATGATTTGGATAATATCACGCTACGCCTAAATGGCTAATGTTACACGCATTAGCCAATGGGCGCACACTTGTGATTTTCTTTGGGACCTCGACTCCTAGAGTGGAGTTTATATACTTACAGAACTTAAACAGAATAACATATTGGTTATAATCTTAAAAGACATGCGGGTAAAGTCACGGGAGGAAGGTTGTAAAAGCATAAAATTAACTGTACCTGACGAGAAATTTAATATACTCAAAAAAGACAGTTCATGTTGGTGTGTGGTTTTATTAAATATATTGTTTGGTTACCGCTCGATCCGATTGAAGATTTGCGAGTGCCAGTAAATGGATTTATCCTGTTAACTCACGGAGCGACATTCTGATTAACCCTTTGTTAAAATTTGTGATTCCGGATTAGGTATTGCTCCGTTTCTAAATTTGTTTGAATCTTGATTTTGGACTTTGCTCCGAGGAGGTCGTGATTTGATTTAACAAATCTGGGCTCGGTGGGATCAATTTATTATAATTATCTTTCCTTGATCGTGATCGCTGATTAAATCAGCGTGATAAAATCCATACTAATAAATAAAATTTCAGTGTCTGTTTGTAATGTCATAATTGCTTCTTACTAAATTATTAGTTTTTTTATATATAAATATATCAGTAATCTGCCTCCAGAGCCATAATCTGATGTGGATTCTGGCTTTAGATGTTTAAATAAGATGGAGATGTAAATCGACTAAAGAGATGGCAAATCCTTGAGTTGGACCATCGAAGTTAACCTTGAGGTGATGTTCGCAGGAACATCAACCATAATTTAAACATATATAGGTATATCATAGTATACACGGTAGTTATTATAAAAAAAAAGTTTTTCTGTATGTGTATTTGTTTCTGGTAATCTCCGAAACGGTTGGATCAATTTTGACGAGACTTTCACTGGTAGATAGATGATGTTATAAGGAGTAACGTAGGCTACTTTGATTTTGAAAAATAAAAATATATATGACATATTACATAGTGATCAATACCGCACCAGCCAGATTACAATAAAAAATATTCCACAAATATTAAAAACGAAACAGATTATTCGATCGCGAAAGGTTTTAAAACAATTCGCATTCGAATTTACATCCGATCATTTGTGAAAGGATTTAGCTAAAATGCTTTTAAAAATTGGCTAGGTCGGTTTGGCTGAGTGAAAATTGGACTACCTATTTAAATTTGAATTAATTACATTTATAAAATGGTAATATTTTCCATTAATAACCTAATATAAAGATATTTGTAAGATATAAAGATAATCTGTAAGGGTTGGTCATGGAGTAAGTTACTTTGTTTTCAGAGATCGTGTTTATAGGCTCTATACATGATACTGAAACTAAATTTACGATTTTTAGATTTTTTTTTCTGTATGTGTGTATGTATGTTCCTCCATAACTCTTAAACGAATTAACTGATTTTCATGAAACTTGGTAGATAAACATTTAGACGTACAGAACACAGGATAGGCTACTTTTTTCTTTTTCAACGCGTACGAATTCGCGGGCGCCAGCTAGTTTAGATAAATAAAAATGAATTGCTAATTGTGTTGCTAATGAAAAAATGAATTGCTAAATAAAAAGGTTTTATTATTTTATTTATTTAAATTAAACTGTCAGTGAAAAATTATTTATCTGTTGTGAAAAACCGCATCTAAATCCGTGGCGTGGTTTAGTTATACAGATACACACACATACACACGCGGAAAGCGACTTCAAATTATACATGAGAATAAGAACCAGGAGTTACCATTTTATTCCCATAAAAACAAATTTTCAAATCGGTAGTCCAAACTAATTTAATTTTGTTGTAAAATGTTATGCAGGTACATAAATAAATATCAAATGTTAGAGGTGCAGTTCATTCTCGACTGTATAGGGTTTCAACAAGCGTTTCAAGCGTTGTCTTAAAGAATACGTACTTTATATTAGGTATTATGTATTAGGTACACATTAAGATTTATAGTCTAGATTTCATGTCGCACTGTTGATTCCAGCGATCTATCATTTTCGTGCCATTAGCGTCGAAATAGCATATACGAGTGGTAGGTACGACTCCCCTCACGTTACGGGAATGTTCTATTCGTCAAACGATCTCAGTCGTTTATCATTTTCGTTCACGTTTATTTGGTGACATGGGTAAATAGTTGCTGAGTATAACGCGGTATACTTAATATAACGCCGTGTAAGTCTAAGCGCCTGTTTCACAAACGTCAAGTAGGCCAAACTGTCATTTAAAGTCACCGGTAACCGGGAATAATGGAGCTGATATACCTTTGTTTGAACGGTAAACGTCCCAAACATTAAATAGAAAATAATAAAAAAAAACGGCTATCGAATGATGCAGTAAACCGAGTACATAATTCAATATAACAGAAAATGATTTCTAAAAGTAACTAATCAACACTTTACATGTAGTTTGTGAAAGAGGCCCTAAGTGTCTTTACTTGCTACTTGCTTTTAAAATCTAAAATTTTATTTTTAGAATTAGTTAAACCGTATATAGGGTGCAACGTTTCGACTGTGGAATCAAATGGTCTCTTACAATGTCTATTAATCTATTAATCTATTATTATTAATCTATTATAGTTTTGCCTTCGCAATAATTATACACCGCATGAGCATTGAAAATTTTCCTGAGCTCATTGCTCCTGTACTATGTATGTACTTGTATTTATTAATTCGATTGTCTATAAATTCTATTCTAGATACATAATAAACGAATTGCAATAATAATTAAAAATAACATATTTATTGTACCTTTAATGGCATCTCCTTGGCAGTGTTTTTATTTTTATTTTTAGATGATCCTTCGAAAACGTTACTTTTTCTCGACGAAAAGTGTCATTTTCTGTATCCCTGACAATGTGTATGCAAAATTTCATGATGATCGGTCGAGTAGTGCGTTATAGCGTAACAAACAAACAAACAAGATCAATTTCACATTTATAATATTAGTTAGGATATATTAATAATGTCGTATAGTCCTATCGTATCACTGGATGGTAGCTTAAAAACTTCCACAGTCCCATTTTATGATGAAAATGGAGCTTTTCCATTTTAAGCTCGGTTATTGTCCGGATATTGGACGCGATGTTTATTTTAGTGATATAATGCATCAACACAAATCGGTTCGAAAAGGAAATTTCGAACCGATTTAATTTAAAAAACATTGCTCGTGCAGTATAAAAATCGATCGTTCTAAAAATAGTGGCACATTATTAGATAATATGATGACGAGTTTTCCCACAAAGGGTTTCTCAGTGGCGAGATTATGAGCGTAAATCTACTTATAACTTGCGTTAACAATGTTACTGGCAACGTAATATAACCTTATATATGAGGCGATATCAAAAAAATTGTACATTTCGAAAAAGCTCAATGTCCCCATATTAATACGGGTGTAAAAAAATCCTATGGTGAATAAATAAGCCGTATTTTTTAAAAAGGCGCTTCAATATTCATTCTTTGGTATATAAATACCAGATCAACTGAATTAGTCCAAAGGAATACAATAAAAACCAAATCTAATGAAGTGAAGTTTTTTTTTGTCATACAAAAAAGTAGTGTCTCCCGTGGTACTTTTAAAAGAAAAAAATTATAACTTTTTCATAATCCATCGAACACAGTTTTTTTTTTATAAAGTGTACTTGGAAAACGATCACTGTGCATAAGAAACCTTTTTATTTCTTTAGAAACGTTGTAATAAATAAGAAAACTGAAGTAAAACTGATGTCTCCATATTTCATTACCTTGTGTGACGACCGTTGTGTGACGATATTATGTGTCCTGTTATATACTTTCGGAACGCATCCGTATTTTTTTACATCCGGAAACACTCGATTTACCACTCAACCTCACAAAACAAAACGTCAGCCACCTTACTTTTGCTGTATTGCTTTGTTTTGTGAGGTTACCGTTTTGTTGCATTGTAAAATATTTACTTGTGTTACGCAATATCTCAGGTAAGTTTAATGATTTTACTACAGATATATTATCTTATGATACTATTTGTAATAAGTAAATCGTGTGATAGACAAGAATTGTGAAAATCTTTTTACTTTGTTTGTAGCGCGTGGTTTCTTGTTTTGATAGGTTATATTTTGCTTCCATTGGGTGACGCCACACAAAAAAAGGGTGCATACACATTGGCAATTTTTATATTCCATTATGTTTCTTTCGTGTGACACATTTTTTCGTTTTAAAATGTACGTTGTAGTCTGAATATATTTACGTTGTATATTTCTACATTCAAAATATTAAATTTATATGAATAAAAATTCATTGTGATCCATTAATTCATGATAATTTTGTAATGTTTTTTTTATTTTAAACCGACTAAAAAAAGTTGGTTCTCGTTTATATGTATCTTCGCGATTTTATAAAGAACTACTGATCCGATTTGAAAGCTGTTTTCGCCATTCGATTGCATATTTTTTCGTTAACTTATCGCTCTTACTTACTGTAAAGAAAAACACCGCGAGGAGCACAGTACGAAATTGCCCATGTATAGACTCTGCACTAAAAAGACTTAAATATAAAAAAGAAACAGATTTTTTTATATAAGAAATATGAACTTCAAAAACTTACCGAACTAAAACGAAAAATATAAAAACATCAATAGACTTAGATCAGTTTACATTACCTAACTAAATATATACTTTTTCATTTATGTTTAAAAAATCTATTTTGGCATTTTCTTTTCCGTTTTTATTGTGAAAAAATATATAATTATCTCTATTGGTGTATTTACGTGATAGAATCATAGTTACAATTTGTGCTTTCTGGAGCAGAGAGACAATGACGATATCGACAAAAGTTGAGTCAAGAAAATCCGGAGAAACTGCTATTGTTTTTACTTGCAAAATGTTGCATTTTAGATTGTTTTCTTTAAGATTTTTAATTAGTGATAATATAAATAAGATTTTTAAACTATTTTATTTTTGTTTATTTTCTAAATACCTAACTACCTTAACTATTCTACATAATGTGTTAAACTTTATAGTTTTGCGTCATGTCAAATGTTGATTAGTATAAAATACATTTATTCAAGTCAATTAAAATACAAAATGTAAAAGATAAAATAATGTCCGTAAGCAAATACACTGTTGGTATAATGCACCTTTATATTCCTTTGTGTTACAGAAATGTTAATATTCCATTGTGTTTCTTTTGTGTTACGTACAATTTTTTTGATATTCACTCATATATATTATATACTAGCGACCCGCTCTCGGCTTGGCCCGGGGGTGCATTTTTTAAAGTTAAAACCTTCCCTGATTGTCCCTCTATCCATGAGTGAAGACGGAATTAAAATCGGCCCAACCGTTCTCTAGTTTTGCGCTTATCAACACATTTAGAGATTAATTTTTATTTATCTAGATAATCTTATATATATTTATTTTTGAACACTTACTGCACCATATAAAATATTGTGTAGGAACGTAATAACGGGATAAAAATGTGTCAAGCATTCTTTTGCAAAGAAAACATTTTGGTTAAAAATTATAATCTAAAAAATTAAGCTGAGCTTAGTTTATTATTTTTCAGTTAATTAGTTTAGTTACTAATTAACTAAACAAAACTAAAATTGTTACCTAAATTTAATCTAAACTTGTACATTTGTACTCCAATTCTAAATTTAGATGTTTGTGAAGAATTTTGGATGAATTAGTTCCTTTAATAACTAGTAGAGTTGGAATTTTTCTAAATAATATTTTTGCTGCGATGTAACAGTAAGTTTTTTACCAAACAAGAAATTATGTATATTTGTCTGTCTTCCACTAACTTCTTCTAAACCCAACGGAAATTGATACGGTTTAGAGAAAAGAGTTATAGACGAAGAAGTATACCTTCCTCGTCTATAGCTCTTTTCATTTAAAGAAAAAAAATATGCATGAGTGCAGGGCGAGCCTGTTGAACTTAAATAAGTACGATATAGTTTTTCTCACTGAGTAAGGGTTGCCAGAGCCCATTTTTCTATCCCTGGACCCCTAGCCATATGTGTTTTCTACAGTCGTAAACGCTACGCTACGCTAAGAGATAACATTGTGTCAAAATTTTATTTTGACGTTACAACAACCAATCACCAAGCTTTCTCTTAGCGTTCTCTCTTCGTTTCCGAAGTACGCAACGAAGCGTTTCCATCTTGGCTAGGCCTCGTAGCCAATTACAATCAAGTGAACCAGTCAGCATGTTTGACGACCTTTATTTAAAAAGTTAAATGTGAGGAAGTAAATGAAAAAGCGAATCAATGATTGCGGTGGCGTTGAAGGCGGCTTAACTTTACACCGCAACAGATTCGAGATCAACCCTGTTTAGATGAAATCTGACGCTCTTGTACAATTCCGCAAAACATGTTGAGAGTTTCTCTTTGAAAGGGCTCCGTTGCCGAGTCCGGTACGTGCCAGCCCCCGACTCCGTATGTTTATTCTGGGAAATTGGGTCGATTCACTTATTCATTAGTGAAAAAGTACATTTTATACACAGACATTTACTTTTCTTTAAAATATTGAAAGGAGCGCTTTCAATGCGAGTGGGCATATGAAGCCTGAATCATCTCCCAGTTGAGTTTTGTACAATTTACTTATCCGAAAACTTTGAGAGGCTTTATATGTTTATTAGCTTTCGCCGGCTACTTCGTCCGCTTATCTCTATCAATTATATTTTTTGTGCTATTCATGAATTAATTATGTCACTGTAAAGTTGCGTCGAAATCCGTTCGAATCTGAAACTTATTACAATCAAACTTATGAAGCTTATTAAACAACTAGTTGTTAATATGTATTGTAAATGTACTGTAAATTTTGTAAATCCATCATGTAAAATCTGAATAAATAGAAGTAATATTTTGCAATCAAAACACAAAAATAAGGAAGTGAAAACATTAACAGTGGAACAATTTGAAAATTCAAACAAGCAATGGTTGATAGTAGACGAAAGAACACTTCCCATCATCGTCGCAGTTCCTTTGTGCATTCCTAGATTGCTACGAAGAACAATAGGCGCTGTTGTGAACTGTGCATCGCTGGAAAAATTTAAATTAATTTTACAAACGATGAAATGAGGGACACTTTGCAAAGAATTCGCACTTTTTCATTTGTTTCAGTGTTAAATTGCACCGCCATGAATGCTTCGTCAGTCTTTAGTCGCGGGAACTATACAATCAACAGTTTTAAAGGATATTTTTCAATTTGTTTCAATGTGCAATCGTTTCTAGATACAATAGCGAATCACGCACGTTGTTGTAGCTTCGTGGACGTTTTTACTCTTAACTTGTTTTGGTTTTGTTCGATGCAATTTTTTTTATTGTATTGTTTCACGAAAAAAGGCGATTTCAAGAGTAGTTAGTGAACTAATCTAATTAAAAAGTCGACTGTTTTAAAAAGTATTGAAAACGAATGCCCCATTCGACAGTGTTTTAAAAAACTATTAATTAAAACAAAAGTTTATTTTATTGGAAACTACATTTTATTCTATTTTTGATTAAATTGAAAAAAAAAAAATCTATTCCTATTTTTTAAATTTTTTGTTTGTTGGCAATAAACTAAAAAAAAAGTGGGTCACAAAGAAATAAAATTTTCTTTATAGTCATGTTACAAGATTTTATCAACTTACAACTTTATCAAATTTAAGTTTAACAATAAGTCTGACCAAAACCAAATTAATTAGCTTACAATATATAAAACACAGTCGCCATACAATTATAGTTGTCAGTTGATTTTGTGAATAATTTTGTTCCATGACTGTTATAAATCTAGGGAAACTTGAATTTAGATTTTCATCTCGGTACTTATAATATATTTTGTTTTCTCATCGAAAATAGAAAAGGTTAGCGTATGAAAAAAGTTTAGCATTTTTGCAGCTTTAATTTTTCAACGACCAAAATGATACCGTAAATAAACGGTTGAAACAAATAACAAGGAACAGCTGGAACAGCTGTAAAATACAAGGGTCGCACCCTACCCAGTAATTACGAAACATTGGTTCGTAATATTAAAGGCGTGTCTACACAATATTTACAATTTGTTTTTATAATACGCTGTGTTATCCTAACATTAATTAACATTGCGATATGCAGTGTGCACACAACTTTTCAAAGCATATTCGTCATAGATGTTTCTATCAAAAGCACTGAGATTCAATCGGGATTCGAATTGTAGCTGCAGCCAAACGTACCACTTAATGAGTTATCACTGTCAACTTAACCTTCAGCCTTCAACAAAGCCTTCAGTTAGTCTCTGAAAGAAGGAAGCAACAATATCTGTGTAGCATTTCAGTGAAGTATCCTAAGAGCAAATATATGTAAGCATATAGCGTAGGTGTTAAGACGCGTTCGCTTTGAGAATATAATGGTGTTCTTCCTGCGAGGGCCATATGAGTGAACGCTCGTAATGAGGTATTGTTATGAAAGTGCTCACAGTACACTCGGAATATGAAACATCGCGTTTTTCAGAATGTAAGCGTCACACAAACTGAAATTATAATTTACCAGATTTTGCCCGTGACTTAGTCCGAGCCCCATTGTTGAGGCAAAAGGCTTTTGAAATTATTATTCAATATTTATTTCTAATATACTCGTATTTTTTGTTAGGCATTAAATTTTAATATTTATTTTTATTTTTAGATGATCTCTCGGAAACAGCACTTTTTTGAATGAAATGTTCCTCATACCACTTTCTGTACCTAATTACCTAGTACTTTCGGAGATTTGCGGTTTTGAACAAATGTACGTTATATTTTTATTTATATAGATTATCTATGTTACGCGGCTTTGCTTGTTTGAATTTGAGAGCATGAAATGATTTTATTTATTTATTTATTTATTTATTTATTATACAAGCCCCCAACGAGGCAGACATCCAACTGTAACATATTGTTCAAAATAATTAGTACAAGGCGGATGCCGCCGCAATTATAGGAAGCTCAGCATGCACCAATAAAAGCTCCAAGCAACATCCTATGTACTACCTAAATCTAATCTAATGTAATCTTGAATGGGAATAAATAATTGAAATATATATTGTATAATGTTACATTACATTTAGTCGGTTAATGATGTCGTGGGCTGTCCTTTCGTATCGTCACTAGGTAACATCGAGGCGATTTCAAGTTAATAAATTTCGTGATATTTTTAAACTATACCACCTAAAAGGTTAAGTAATGTTAAATGTTATTTCCGATTAACATTCGTGATGATAGAATATTTTTTTTATAAAAAAATCATATACATATTTTTGCTAATGTTTTCAGAAAAAAATGGTTGATTGTATTGTATTTCTTATATTTTAAAATATAAATACTGATACTGTAGCTTAAAAGTTAGTTATGTACTGTCTCAGAGTTTTTTTATTAATCTCTTTGAAGCCTATGTTTTTGGGATATATTGTAATATGTAATATTATTTTTTTTAATATTTATTTATTCACAAATCTATAGACATATAAACAGTTGTTAACACAATTCATTTTTATAAACATACAGTTCAATTATGTTGAGTACCAGTATATATCAAACCATTTCATATAATATATCAAATTCACAAACTTTGATAAGACTTAATTTAAAAATATCTTCATTTTACACTGAAAAAGCAATATTAATCACAATTAATACTTACAGAACACCATCACCACCGTGAAATAAATAAATAAGAGCATTGTGTGCTTTTGTATTTCGGTGAGTGTATAAGGGATGCGAAAAGGCCATTTCCCTTATCCTTTATCTTACCAAGGTTGCTTGTGTTAATAGGCGATGGTAGTCACTTATGATCAAGTACCCCGTCAGTATACTTGCAGATTTTAATATAAACAAATTAAAAAAAAAAGCAAATTAAATATAAGAAACGTGTCAATAATCTTGTTTGTTAGTGAGTATATTTTTAAAACGTGCCAGGGATGTTGTGTCGATGTGAATTTACCCTCGTTCTGTAGTAATAACATCGCTTATAAGTTCGCCAAGTAATACACTTAGGTGGAGGACCTCACAGTGCTATACGTTATGAGTTCGCAGGCATATCAAAAGCAGCTTTTCAAAGCTCTTTCACTATTTCGCTTTTAAAAATGTCAATTGTAGAAAGCGTACAAACTGTCACCAAGGTTCACTCGTTGACGCCGGATTGAAAACATACTTTTCAATTGAATTTCATTTTTAAATCGATTCCTTTTATCTATAATTTCTTTTCATTAATTATTTATGTAGATTAAAAATTTTACTTCGACAAATACTCATTTTTCTTTTCCTTTAATTACAAATAACAATAATTGTTATTTACTATTATTGGATTGATTATTTATAACCGTGCGAAGTCGGGAACGGTTCGATAGTTGTATATCCTTACATATTATAAAACAAAGTCCTCCGCCGCGTCTGTCTGTCTGTTTGCGATAAACCCAAAAACTACTACACCGATTTTGATGCTGTTTTCACCAATGGATAGAGTGGTTCTCGAGGAAGGTTTTAGTAATATAATTTACAAAGTTACGCGGGCGAAGGCGCGGGCAGCAGTTAATATTATCAATACTAATAATAAATCTGTAAGAGTTGGTCATGGAGGAAGTTACTTTTGTTTTCAGAGATATCGTATTTATAGGCTCTATACATGATACTGAAACTAAATTGACGATTTTTAGATTTTTTTTCTGTATGTATGTTCCTCCATAATATATAATATATTACTTAGCAGAGTGTATACTTATATTGTTCATGGTGCCACATATCTGTAGGTATACTCGCATAATCGTATATCGTACAAATCAATCGAGGTTAATGAGATTGAGGAAAAACTACGAAAATATTATCCTTTTTATTATTTGCGCCGCGTTTCCTTCACGGTTCTATATACTTTGAATATTATACGAATGGAGAGACAGATTATTAACTGTAAAATACACACGTCACATTTTTATAACAGAATATATTATGATTATTTAAATATACATGTGTTAGGATTAAGAATTGGGATTAGGAATAGGGAAATGGGCTCTGACATCCCTTACTCACTTACCAAAACACAACAGCACACCTGCTGTTATTTCACGATGCTCTTCCTGCATACCTGCCGTTAGACGGGCTGCCCAAATGACTGCGATATAACATATTATATAACAAAGTAACTTTTTTGTATACAATGAATTTTAAGCGAGGGCAATGAATGAGGTAAAAAAATACATGTCAGTCGTTGAACTGCAAGTGAGAAGTAAAAACTAAGCTTCACAAAAAAACATTATATATTACATTACGAGTACATGACAGTGTCGCTAGTTCAATGGTTTTTTCCCATCTCAAAAATTGTTCTTTTTTTTAAATTTATTTAAATTAAATTTAAGCGCAATATCTGAAACTATACAGATGTTTTGGTTACATTACATTACATGACAGTGTCGCGAGTTCAATGGTTTTTTCCCATCTCAAAAATTGTTCTTTTTTAAATTTATTTAAATTAAATTTAAGCGCAATATCTGAAAATACAACTTACATTACATTACATTACATGACAGTGTCGCGAGTTCAATGGTTTTTTCCCATCTCAAAAATGCAACGCGCCCAAAAAAGCCTAACTTAAAAAATTGCATCCATGCGAAACCGAGGCGGTTAGCTAGTGTTATATACAATAATCCACAGTGAAATTACGCATGTGTAAAGCATATAATTGTTATAATGTATACCGAATTGTTGACGGACCAACGACGCTCAAATTAATTACAAGGGAATTAGAGATGCGAACGTATAGAGGTGTAACGAGTAGGGTGACAAAGATCATTTAAAATTTATTTAAAAACTTATCCAATTTTTTTATCCCATACGACCCAATATTTTTTCAGAATAAAAAGTATTCTATAAGTCAATCCATAGGTGATAAAACTATCAGGCAAAATTTCCCTCTCCCTTTCCTAGTTCCTTATCCTTCTTAGGTAGGCAGCGCACTTGCAGCACATATCTCTTTCTTGTGTTATAGGCGATGGTAGCCACTTACCATCAAGTGAAATTTCACATAAAATAAAAATGAAGAATTTTTTTAAATACTGATAAAATTTGTAAGTAAACTAAGTTAAGTATAATTTTATACTTAACTAATAAACTATTTTCAGATGATTTTTTTTAAACAAATATTCTCGAATTGTTTAATTTGTATCAAAGTAACTTGATTGAAATTGCATTTGATATTCCGTTTAGGTATTACGAAAACTGTATTGATCTAAATAAAATTATTCAAATCCATTATTAAGATGTCATTGTTCAATTATTTTGTTCAAGTGTCTTTCAACAAGTAAATAAAAGAGAAATTCGTGCGAGGCTCCGATACGAGTACATTACATTTCTTACTGAAACGCGATCTATACAAGCTGTTTCCTTTTCCTGCTCTGACAGGTAATAAATATGTAACACAATCCGAAAACAGAATTATATGAATAAAATGAATAGTTATTAGAATACTTGTTCGTACACTTGTAAATGTGAACTCCTACTTGCCGACGAATTTACGCGGCGTAGGTGTATTACATAATATCTAGTGGCGGCCGTATGTTCCAAATCTATTTTTTCTACGAAAACTCACCTGTTCCTTATAGCTATATCTATACTTCTATGTATACTAATATTATAAAGAGAGAGATTTGTAGTTTTGTTTGTAATTAAACTACTACACCGATTTAAAAAATATTTTCACTATAGCAAGCTACATTATCAGCGAATAAAATATTTTATCAATACTAATAATAAATCTGTAAGGGTTGGTCATGGAGTAAGTTACTTTGTTTTCAGAGATATCGTGTTTATAGGCTCTATATACATGATACTGAAACTAAATTGACGATTTGTAGAATTTTTTTCTGTATGTATGTAAGTATGTATGTATGTATGTATGTATGTATGTTCCTCCATAACTCTTAAAGGAATTAACTGATTTTCATGAAACTTGGTAGATAAACATTTAGACGTACGGGACACAAGATAGGCTACTTTTCTTTTTCAACGCGGACGAAGTCGCGGGCGCCAGCTAGTATTTCGTAAAGATACGTGGACGAAGTTGAATGCAACATTAGTCTTCAAATAAAGATCTTGTTTAAAATCTATGTTGTTTCTTTAAAGGTTTAGTTCTCTTATTGTATTTTTAAAAGTAAAAATCACTAAGCTGGCAGATTCAATATTTAGACGGTGGAAACCGTCGTCAATTCTCTGAATTGCCTCCCACTAAAGAAGCAAATTTAAAGACGACTATAAAAAGGAAGATACGTGTTTTATTTATATTTTGAATTCGGAACACCCAATACCGTACAATTGTGAAAACACACATAGTTCAAGATTAACTGAATGCTCTATAAAATATAAATGTAATCCATGTTCTCGAAATTTGGTTACCCTACAAACAATAGTAGGGTTGTACACGATCAATTATACAAGCATTTAGCTTTTACGAGTTTCAAGCCGTAATTTGTTACTCTATTTGTATTGCCGGGCATTCCTTGGTGTAAGGACGCGAAGTTTATTTGTGCTGTTGCTGGCGGGTAATTGCCCCGCTGCTTAAGTGTGGTTAAGGACACTTTAACAGCTCATATGCCAGCGTTTGGCCGCATTAACTACCTCTTACCGAGACCACAGAATAGATAATAGTACAATATTTTTATTTTCATTTTTACATAAGATCCACCAACATTTGCTCACACATATACACTTAAATAACAACTCAATGAAACAACTAAAACAAATATGTGTGGCAACCAATTAAAGGTGAATACTACTTCTAGATAATTAGACAATATATATTGCTTGTGTAGTAGGCACCTACCATCAATTGGACAGTCAGCTTGTCTAGCTATGTTTACACAAAAAAGTTCAAATAAGATCTAACACTCAAATTAATGTTCTAATCTGCAGTGTTTGAAAATATGATATAATAACTCGGAATTTATCTCTGGTCGCATGAAAGGAATATTTAATAGCCGCCCGCTTACAAATTGAAGAGAGCGCCTCTATTCAATGTGTTCAAAGTAAAAGAGTTAGCGAACGAGTGAATGGATGGCCCTCGTGAGACCGAATGGGCGGATGAGCGGCCATCGAGAGTTTCATATTCCATAGCCGTGTTTTGATGAGGGAAATAACTCATTTTACACTGATTAATTAGCGATGGTTCTTTACGCTGTTTTATCTAGCTTTCTTGAAAAATATTGTTACCTCTCTTATCTGAATCCAATTTCTAGTTTGTCATTGAAATTAAATTTAGTAAAAAAAAAATCTTAGACAAATTAAATTATACTATCTAGATTCTAACTATTAAAATATTATAAATGCGGAAGAGAATTTTGGATACGTCAGGGATACTGAAAAGAACATAGAGTTATTCATTCAAAAAAATAGAACTGTTCCCTTGCTCGAAAATATATGAGCAATTAATATTAATAAATGTCTTAATACCTTAGAAATAGGCCTTGGAAAAGACACCGACAAAGTCGCCGGCGAAAGTTAGTATTAAAATATATTGATTCTGAAATTCATTAACAAAAAAGGTCGAAAGTGAGTTTGTTTGTTTATTTATTACGCTCTCATTTTCATGCCTCAACTACTCAACCAATCATAATAAAATTTTGTATGTACCACATTGTCAGCGATACAGGGTACCTTTCATCCAGAAAAAATGAACTGTTCCCGAGGGACCGATCATGTAAAAATAAAAAATCTACTCCTGAAAAATAATATATGAGCAACATTGAATAAAATGTATTTTTAACACATAAATATGTAAGCAAGTGGCAATGGAAAAAAAAAAACGAAAATGCGGGTAAAATTTATTACCGGAACTCAGTTGAGGTAGCTCACGAATGAATGTCACGTCACTAGTACAATACTCGTGCTGTTGTCACTCGGTCGTCGACTGACGCTCTTTTGTTCCGTCAAGTTTGCCCCGGTGAAAATTATGTTGAACTTTTCACTTTAGCCTCGGCAAAATTCACTCCCACCCATTGGTCGATAACTAATTTTCAAATTGCGTTTTTGTGTTCATTCCAAATTGTTCATTTTAATTCGATATCTTTATCGGCACAATCAATTACACGTTTTCTGCATTACGGTTTGTTTTTATAATACTTTATTCGCTTTTTCGATCATCAAATATTTGAATACCGATTGATCAAATTAAGTATATTATTAGTAGCGATTTGAAGTATTACCAAGCAAGCACGTTATTTTATGTTATAGTAGACTTGCTCCCGTCTTCACCCGGGCTGCAATTTTTATATATAAAAATCTATCCCGTTTATTCCTCTTTCCATATGTGAAAACCTAATTAAAATCGGTCTACCCATTCTCGAGATATTGAAGCGTACACAAACCAGCTATTTTTTTATATACCTATATAAAAAAAGATAGAGTAAGTAGCAAATAGAAGTTAATTTATAAAAGATTACAAGCGTTGTGAAATTATCCTCCATCATATTTGCTATCAGCTAATTTCCTGCGGGCAACACGAGCAATTTCGTGTTTTTCTTTGTTACATTTTCTCCTGTTGGAGGTATCCAATTAATTTGCCATAAATCTTTATATTCTTTACGTAACGCTGGTATTCTGTTTGTCCGCAATATTTAATATCATTGTTTGTACTGAAATACCGTATTCCGTTGTACGTCCATTTTACAAAAAATCAGCTGGTTAGTAATAATTTTTATGACCTTATTATTATGATTTATTGGGAGTGGTTTTTTGTCTGCAGCTTAGTAAACATTTGTATAATAAAATGGCCGCATAGTCCTACAAATTGAGTGGTACGTTTTCCCTGTCCTACGCTTGGAAGTTTTTTACGGCTGCTAACTCCTTTAGCTCTACCACTATTGAGAATTTTCGTAGAGGAAAAAGTTGTTCGTATCGGCAAACTGAAGCTACTCACGAAGATTCAGCCTGTTAGTAATTAGAAAAAAATTCCTTTGAGGGATACTGGACCAGTAACTAAAAGATTTAAAGAAGGCACACAACTTTGATACATTTTTCACTAATGGAAAGAGCGATAAATGAGAAAGGTTTGTAAGGTAAGGTTAGGTTATAAGGTAAGGTAGGGTTTGTAAGTAAGGTTCAGAGAAAATATGGACCGTGCGAATCATTTTTTGTTCGAATCGAATCAATTTTCTTTTACAATCTAATATTACGTTATAACACTTAATATTAGATTGTAAAAGAAAATTTTTTTCTCAGCAAATTAGAAAAAATACGCTTATTTTTTTTCCATAATAATTACGAGCATAATTAGCCTTTATTAACCCTCAGAACACTTAAGCTATCTCGCGTTTCAGGGCCCTCAAACGAAGACCTCTTTAGCTCCGCTCACTCCCCAACGATTTACCCTTCGACGAGTTACTACGGCTCATCATTAAACATATTATCGAATATTTATTCCCTTGTCCACTCACTCACCAAACCGTTCGGCAAATGTATTAGACTAATTACCTAGGATAATTAATATTAAAAATATCATATTAAATCTCAATCCTTTAACTTTTAATAAAAAATGAAAGACAACATAATATGTTATGATATCAGACACTTAGTAATGGCAGAGCGCAATACATAAATCTTAGCGCCTCTTTCACGAACGTCAAGTAAGCCAAATTGTCATTTAAAGTCACCGGTAACCGGGGATAATGGAGCTGATATACCTTTGTTTGTACGGTAAACGTCCCAAACATTAAATAGAAAATAATAATAAAAATTTGGCTATCGAATGATGCAGTAACCCAAGTGAATAATTCAATAAAACAGAAAATATTTTTAAAAGTAACTAATCAACACATTATTTGTAGTTTGTGAAAGAGGCCCTTAATCTTATAAAATACATAAATATGTATTTGTAGATATTTTCGCTACTTACCCGTGGTACTACCGGTGGTTTGTATCCTATATGGTATGATTTATAATGAAGAGGTAAAACTGTATTAAAACTACTAATATAAGAATATATTGTATTCTTATATTATTGTTGTATTGAGTGCTGTGTGACTGTGTTTCAATAAAATTAAAAAAATATATATTGTCTAATATATCTGCATTTAGTATAGGTTATTTGTATTATGACTATTTTTTCATGTTAAAGTCAGCAGATAGAGAGACGGTCCACTTGATAGTAGGTGGCTACCATCGCCTGTAGCAACACCGCAGGTGCTGCCGACTACAGTAGGATTAAGAATCAGGAGATTGGGATAGGAGGGATAGGAAAACAGGTAACTATCCCTTCCCAATATCGGATAGGATTACTAATTGGGAATTATGGCAACCCACAAATCTAAAGAACTACCAATTACATTTGATTTTATGATTCAATAGGTAATAGGGCGAAAATTGGTTTTCACGGCGCGAAAATAGACAATGCTAATAATATTATTTTTTATAGCATCAACCCCTTATTATAAAATTAACAGGTTATATTTATAGGGTACAAAAAAAGGTATGTGGTTAGTGCGATGTTATGAATGTCAGGGCTTGTGCCGAAGCAATTTAGGTGTCCTAAGATACTCGTTCATGTTAGTAATATTTTTAGCTTCTATGGGACAAATTTAAGAAACGTGCATACAAAATGTGTCCGTGTTAAAATTCATATCAATGCATGTCCGAGAAACAGTTCTGAAAATTAGATAGGTAGTGGACGCGGTCTGGATGCGTTCACTAAATTAATTTGCATAAAATGTTCTATGGAACAGCGTGAGTTTCAAATAACATTTCGTATTCAATTAATGTGTCCGACTTAAAAGCACTTCTGAACCAATGCGACTGGGTTAATTGAAATATCGTTTCGACCAGTGACGTCACTGTCAAATTAAAATTATCGATAACACAAAATCTACAATCGTTATCGACAGTATCAGAAAAATAAATGATAGATAACGAATCAATTTATGGAAATCACAGTAAAAATAATACTTCATTGGCATACTTTCGTATTGTATTTTTTATATTAAGTTTTTAAGCATATTTGTAACGGTTTTTAAATCACCTTCACATAAAATGTATTCTAAAACCTTTGCAACTAAAGTTAATTTAATAACAGACAATAATTTAATATGTAGTATATGTGATATTTTCTAGGTTTTTAATTTCATGATGACCTTTCGAAAGAAAGAGATGGCTATCACTGTAAAATGTCATATAATATATTTTTATGATATGAGTTTCTCGATATCGATGTTTCATTCATACAACAGCCCTACTTGGTAACTTACATGCATAACATCCCGTAGATAACAGATAATTCTGCTGTACAGAATCGTTTCGCTCCGGCACACAACGGATTTATGCTCATTCAAGTGATACTACGCACCCCGGCAAATATTGATTATTACCAAGTTAATGTTATATTCAATAAAGGCTTTTATTATCGTGTTATAAGTAGCCTATAACCTTCCTCGATAAATGGACTATCCAAAACAAAAATAATTTTTCAATTCGAACCAGTAGTTCCTGAGATTAGTGCGTACAACCAAAAAAACAAACAAACCCTTCAGTTTTATATATTAGTACAGATTAGTGACAGATATTTTTCGTCATTTAAAATGAACTGTCATTTGAAACTAAATGTCTAATCCAGTTATAAATTAAATACCTACTGTTCCAGTACCGCAGTACGCGATAGTCTGAAACCGTCAATTCCTTCCGATTTAGTTGGTGTACTAATTCCTAGAACTTGTAACGGACTATGTTAGCGGATAACCTAAATGTAACCGTACGTACACTGGAATAAGCTTAATTAATTAGTTTTGTGTCACAGTATAAAGAGTCGTCGTGTGGAGTCTCTGAAAATCTTTCGGCATCTTGAGAAAGTTCTAACAACACATTACACTTGGCCTCTAGTTTCTTGGATTCGGAGCTTTCATATACTTCTTAAAAAAAATAAACATATTTCAAAACTATATTCTATCACTTTTAAGTAGTCTGGTGGGTTTCGTTCAAGGGAATCTTATTTTTTGGTCTTTGGTCTTTGGTCATGTAGGTTGATTGACGTTGGGTTTTAAGATGAAAATGGCTACTTTTGAGTACTCGGCTTACTTTATCCTGTTTCAATTAGTGAAAATCGTATCAAAATAGAATTTAGCGGAGAAACAGACAAAGGCGGACAGCGTCTTTATATTATATTTCCGTAAATATTATCTTCAAGCTACAATAATTTTAGTATTTGTAAAATATACACTAAACTTATTAGTCAAACCTTTTTCATTATTTTTAACATTTATTGTATAAATTAAACTTGTCATTTTACAAGAACTTAGACATCTTAAATTTTGTTAATATGCTATACTGTTAAACCACTTGTACTGTGACATAGTAGTTGAAAACCGCTAGTAATGATGACTGGCCTGCCTTCACCACTCGTCGGCCCAACAACATGATTCGACTCCCTTTTTATCTTAATTAGACCTCTTTTTTAGTTCCTCCTCTGTTTAATGTATTTCTTGTGGAACTTTTTACTATAATTTAGCATCCTATCGTGCAGCAAATACAGTGTAGTGATTAAGTGATGTACTGCAACTTTGTGAGTTTTTATAACAAATTTAATAGGGTTGCTGCTTGTTTTGCAGTGTGAATAATGTGATTGGTTTTGGATATCTATCTAATTATGCGATTTTTTTCTTGTTGTGCTTACAAAGTGTTACTAAAGTGTCATACTATAGTAGAATCTCTATCAGTTCTACTAACTTTTACCTGGTGTCAGCTTACGGTTGAATTTTGAGAGGCGTATAAAAAAACAGATAAATAAAACAAACAAATGCATAAAGTTATCTCAAAGAAAGCTAGCCTTACTTGGAGTTAACCTCTAAAAAGTCATTTTTTTTTATTTATTGCGAAAATGAATTTCTAATTTTTATTCAAAACTGACTTTAATTCCACTTTAAATAAGATCTCGTAGCTTATAAGAGATACATTTTAATTTTGAAAGTTTAACACCGTATTCAAATCAGCGGCGGTACCAAGTTTCCTTATCTGTTGCCGGACGAACCGAGCTTAAATTCAAAATTCCAAGTTTGTGAACTCTTGTGCCCGATGGTTTAAGGGTTATACAGTGAGATTATCAAGTGGGTGTTGCCAGTCTTACCTAAGTATTACATCGGCCTGTCTTTAGAGCCATTTAAATCTATATAGTTTTGGATTAATCATCAAATGGAAACACTCTTGAGTTATTCTAATCTACCTAACGGTTTTTATACGATTTTCACTAATGAATTGTGGATAAACAAGGAAGTGATTTGCAGAATTAATTACATCTGTGCGAATCCGGAAGAGAGTCACTACCTAGTTTGAAATCCGTACTTCTATACTAATCCGTACTAATATTATAAATGCGAAAGTTTCTATGATGTATGGATGTTTGTTACTCTTTCACGCAAAAAATACTGAACCGATCACCATGAAATTTTGCATACACGTTGTCCGGGACACCAACAAGGACATAGGGTATCTTTCATCGTTTAACGCGGACGAAGTCGCGGGCACCAGCTAATAAGAAATAAGGCTTGCAATGAGCCAAATGACGTTGTAAATGACGCAACGTACTTTGAAAGATAGGCTTTTATCTAGATTATTTGCAGGAAAAATGCATCCATGTAAAGCCGGCAGTGGGTAGCTAGTACATAAATAAAGTGCAAATGTATCGAATAAACAGAGCCAGGCGACGGGTGTGTGAGATCTTCTCGATTTACGATCTGTTCGCGACGTAAAATATGCAGCGGACGGATGCAGATTTGATATCTGACATTATTTATTCGAGTCTTTTCCCAGCGAATGAAGAAACTCTGCGGTCTGGTGTTAAATAAATAACAGCGGTCCCCGAAGAACAATGTTCAATTGTATATGTGCAGGGCAAGCGAATCGAAACCTTATTTTCATTGCGCAAAGAACACTTTACAATGTCTCGTTATAGAACATATGTACGTGTTTGGCCTGAATGAATAATTTATACTCGTATGTGTGCCGTGACTGCAACCGTTTTACTGGATTTTAAAGAATCATAATATATCTAAAATATATATAAAAAGGGTTTTCTTCTTTTCTTGGTTTAAGAACTTGGTTCTTGACTTTAAAATATATAAAAAGGACTTTTTTTAAAAGCTTCGATATTTTTTACGTGAATATACATCTTTAAATATGCTTCCATATTAGAAGAAAATTCAAAAAGCTGATGCTAGCAAAATCGGGTGATACAGTTTGATGCTGTATTTATATATCTATCATATACATCCAAAATTTAATTACATCACTAGATAGCTTAATGATCAGAGATTCTTTTTGTACATATAAGGTTTATTCGAATATGTTTGGATACATATAATACGCTGAAAGAAAATATTACTGGTAACGTACACGTATTCACGTGAAACAATTTATTCTGAATTGTATTAAGGAAATACATGCATATTACAAGAATTTTCAACCGACTTTCAAAAAAGGAGGAGGTACTCAATTCGACTGTATTTTTTTTTAAATTTTTGTTACCTCAGAAATTTCGACTGGGTGAAATGATTTTGATGATTCTTTTTTTATTTGTAAGCTGGTGCTTTCCGTGTGGTCCCATTTCAATTTGGTACAGTTCTGACAATGGAATCCATGAGAAAACGGTTTGAAGTCGGTTTTTTTTTTTAAAAAGAGTTATTTAAATATTAATATCTGAGCACTTCTTATGAATTTAAGAATATAAAATTCTTAATGGTTAGGGAGCCCACGATGCTAAATGTGTAGTCACTCGAGCGTCGTGGGGATCTATTGGACTTTGAAGATTGGATGGTAAGAAGAAAAAAAGGTTATATGAAGTTTTTCATTTCAGCGGTGGGGTGAGCGTCTACAGGCGTTCAAAATTTTGTAGGCGCTGTATTTTAAAAAATCCTCCATATAATCAGATCGTCAGATTAAGAATCAGCACGATCAGGAATTCGGGCTGAACCGTCTGTATGAAAATCTGACGCGCTCGAGTATTACAAAATGAGAATAGTCAAAAATATTTTTGGCATTTTCAAAAAGCTGTCACGAGCTTGCGTTACAGCGTTAAATCCGATCCGAGCGGGAGCTTAGTTTAGGTTCCCTCTAAAAATCTGACGCGCTCGAGTTGTATTTAAAAATTTACCCCCACCCCCGCCAACCCCACCAACCAAACCGTCAGATTAATTCATATCCGTTATCGGAGACACGTGGGGTATATATATTGGCAATATCTGACCATAAAGGTTATATAGTGCTGGCCTTGTATTGTAGCAGTTTAATTTCAAAAGCGCCTATATAAAATACTTAATCAATTCCTCTTGGGTCCTTCTATACAGCCTTGAGCCATCTCGGATGCAGACGTGGCGTGGTCACAGTAGTAGCGGAAATATGACTTTACGTACAACAATTTTTTTTAATATTATTTATTACCATAAACCACTTGATTTTTAATTTCTGGTAGTACTCTTTTTCTAGATGAAAGCTACCTTATATGCTTTTCTCTCTGATAAGGTGTATGCAAAGTTTCATGATGATCACATGAGTAATTAAGGCGTGAAAGCGTAACATACAAACAAACTCATTTTCCAAATAGTATATTAATTCATTCTATTACTATTAATTTTACTAGTAGTTATATTAGTAGAAAAGTAGGTATATTTAAAATGATCCACCGTTAAGAATTTACTCGTTTCATCTTTTAAAAGCAAGATGACAATCAAAATTCTTTGTTAAAATTTCTAAACGAACTAACTGAAGTTGGGGCTGTTTTTTAGAAAGTTTAATGTTAAAAAAATCCGCTCAAACTGGCAACACAACTTCATCGATCATGCGACACAATGGCTCTTTCAACGCTATAATAGCTATTAAAAGGGCTTTCAAAGAAGATGATCGCAGGAAGTATTCTCTAGTACGTTCGAGATGTTCCCAAGTTTATCCACTCCGATGCTAATTTTTACGGAGTTTCACGAGGTACAGTAAAACTTGTCCCGTCTTTGAACGTCCAAGTTTATTTTGCTTAACATTTTTTAATGAACTCTATAGTCAACGACTAGTGACATGTAAATTTAACCTAATGAAGCACATAAATACAATACTATTAATTTTCATATAATTTTAAATAGAGTTCATGTATCTTGATATTTGAGCCCACGAAATACAAGGTTTATAAGGTGGCTTCTGCCGCTAGACGGTCTGCCCATTTATGATTGCGAAATGCAGTGTGTCCTGCCACTACTACATGTTATTTTATCAGTAAAACTAGCGACCCGCTCCCGGCACCGCCCGGGGTGCAATTTCAAAAATTTTGCAATTGTTATCCCTATTTCCATATGTTAAACCGAATTAAAATCGGTCTACCGTTCTCGAGTTTTTGAAACGTACACCAACCAATTTAACATTTTTGTATGTATAAAGTAACAGTAAGTTTGCTAAGGTTTTTTTTTATTATTAAATATGACTACATCCATTTTCGAGAGAGTGCTCACTAAAAAACGACATTATACAATGTATAGTAATGTAGTAAGATAAAGGATAGGTAATTATTGAGTTAAACATATGATTATTTTCATAATCTGTCTCGTGCGGTATTCGCGTGCGTTTTACGGCGAGAGACGTCATACTGCGAGGAAAATTACACCACCCGAGGCTGTGGGTTTATTGTGAAATTGAAAAAGGAATTTGCGAGCGAGTTTAATTTAAAATGCACTACCAACTATAACATTTGGAATGCGAATAGCAAATAACTAAATACGAATTACATAAGAAATGGATACAGGCATCTTTTTAGATGCTATATTTTTTTCTATTACAATAATACTTAATGTGGAACTGGCCAATCAGTTCCACATTAAGTAGTAAGTGGTCTTTTTAGGCTACATCAGATTTTATAGTGTCTTTAAATCACATTTGAAATTTAGTTAGTTTTTCTATCTATATCATTCTATAAATAAAATTATAATGGATAGCAAGTTATAATTTTAATACGTTCCTATAAGGTACTTTCTTATATATATAGTATAGTAATAAAATATATAGTATAGTAATAAAATATAGCATTAAAACATTAAGCTACATTATAAAAAAATACAAAATATACATAATAGCATAAAAAGTATGATATTTTAACATGAAAGAAAGCTGTAATTTGTTTAAATTATTTTACTGTATTGTAAGCGAAAGCGCTGCATTAGACCAGTTGTAATTTTGTAATATTTATTTAATTTTTATATTTCTCTGGACTGTATTTAACTTTTTATCCTACAATTTTTGTTATTCATCTAGGTACTTAAAACATTCGAATCGCATTTTCGATTTTCCTTTTCGAAATACGTCTCCCAAACAAGATCTTATATGTGGTGCTTGTCCCAAGGAAACTGTAATGGCACAATTTACGCGGGAAAATTATCATCAAGAACGCCTCGGCCATTTTGCATATTCGGGCCCTTGTTGTGAAGCCCATAAACCATTACATGTTCACATATAAATTGTTTGAGTGCTAACCAGGGCAGATATATTTGTTTGCGTGAAATATATTGTACAAATACAAACATAAAAAAAACTTTTTCATTGCATGCGAATCTACATGTTACATCGCCTGAAGTGTTTTTCGGACAGTTCGCACAATTTCTATGAAATAAAAATCCAATTTACGAATTTCATGGGTGACATTAAAAATTCATAGTAACATGTCACTGTAAATGTAAGGCTCGCAATTTTAAACAGCGTGCTTTTTCGTTTTGTAAAAATTTAGGTATTTCCTAACCGGATACACAAATAATTGAATGTACGCAATCTAAGTGATGGAAAAGTCACTACTAAGATTTACGTTAAATCTTGCCCCCACTGGGGAATAGTTACAAAAAACTTGACAAAAATAATAATATTCAAAAATCGAAATATCAATTTTCAATTTATCATGTCATGTTATTAATGTGACTTGCTATTATAAGGATTCACTAGGTCTACATTAGCTAAAACCCCTTCATAAAAAGCTTTTTAAAGACTTTTAAAGGCTTCTCCATATAAGTAGATAAAGCCTTCTGAAAATTTATCTAAATCAGTTCGGAAAAGTAATGAAAATCTAACGTAAGAATGGCCAGAAATTGTCCCACTTAAAATATCGGTAGCAATGAAAACATTCGAAATTTCAACAATAAAAATGATTTCCATTTGCAGAAATAGATATCTAAATTCACAACAACCGAGGACAGATGCGAGGCGGACAACAAAAAGGTCTCGTTTCAAAGAAAACTTATATTCAATACGCAAAAATGGGAACTCGGGGAGGGGAAAAGTTGGATTTTTTCATCGACCTTATCACGCTTCCTCCGAAGGGATGCTTCTTTCAAAAGGGTGTTATATCGCGACAACTGATCTGAGTTAGTGGGCGGCGAGTCTGTGGTACTTGTAATAAGCTAAACGAGAAACTTTCTATAGAAGAAATTAGTAGGAATTTGTGCAAGCTTTTTTAAAATGTATCAAGCTACACTAAAAAATATTTACGCAAAGATAATTATAGAGACATGGACGATGTCGTCCACATAGATTGATGGTTCTTTCTGAACCTTTGCATATATTGTTATATGAATGTGTGAAATATATTGGTGTAGTCTGTGGTATACAGTGTTGGTTATGACAGCCATTTTTTAAGTATTGAAAATATACATTTCTTACATGAATAGATGTCGATATATACATTTGTTTCTAATGTTTACTTATTTATTTATTACTTAACTTCGTCCGGTTCGCTCGGATGCATTGTGTAAGACGGCGTAGAAGCGTAACAAACAAACTCAGTTTCGCATTTATAATATTATATCGCTCCTTAAAAACTAAGGGCCACAAATCAAAATTACACTTTTTACAGGAGAGCTAATCGAAAAAAAAAAATTTTTTTTTGTTTATTTTTTCTTATTAGATATATCTCAAATATATGCATATTATACATCGTTAGAAGCGTATTTTTTAGTAGCATTAAATGTTTTATGTACTTTTATAATAAACTGAATACTAGAAGAGATATAAGCATATAAGATACTTTTCAATATATAAAAAATGATCAAAATATACTAAATATGGAATAAAACAACCACAAGTATTTTTGCAACATACAATATGAAGGATTGTTATTGTATTTTTGCAATAAAAACATTTTTGGATTTTTTTGTTTTATGCCCCTTTAGTTTTGAAGCAGCGATATGTAGTTAGAATATAGACTCTGATATTATATTAAGGGGGCTCACTCCAAAATGCGTCACCATATTTTTTTAAGAAACGCTAATATTTATCGATATTATTAGGTATATATATGTGTGAATATTGAAGATATAATCTTGTAAAAAGACATCTTCGATACACGATTTATATAATTTAATTAATATGTTTATTACCTATACTCCGAGTAGATGCTAACTTTTTTTTATTACAAATGAACCAAACTTTTTTTCCAAAAGAGGTCTTCCTTTTCCGCTATCACTTGTAAGTCGTGATGGTTTTTCTATCAGCTACTCAAGTCTTTATTTATTGAGACACGTTTCGCCTTTTGTCGGTTCGGATTTAAAGAATATTTTATTCCTCTTTCTGTTGTACATTTAGTTTTTGTTGTGGAAATTTGGTCAATTTTATTATTGTATGGAAAGGCGATTGTGTAGCGAAAGGACATAACATATTGAAATACCAAACCAATTGTAGTATTAATTCAAAAAACAGTATATATATATATATATTATTAAAAAAAAATGATAAAACATAAAATTCTTTTAATTCTTTTAATTTTAGCAGGCATTTTTTGTGGTTAATATCTTATGTTTAACTTAATACTTAATATAGTGCTCTTCTATAAAATATTGTACTTTGTATATGTCAGTTTTAATAAACAACATTAATTTTTATTTTAGTTTTATTAAAAAAAAATGTAAGTGCAATTTCATTAATAAAATTGAAGGCGCGGAAAACCCCAGTAAAGGGGTGGACGAAATCTAAATTTCGTTGCGGCGGGATTGCGACAGAATCACGCCATGAATCCCTGTTAGCGATTTAGTGGATTGTATATCTGGTTGCGGCTGTGCGAACAGTATGACTGCCTGAAGGACAGGATAGGTAGCAGAAGGAAAATGCACGTACCTTATACCGGTGCTCTGGTGCGCGCTCCTGCAGGAACCACTAAATGTCCAAACTGGCAGACACCACTATTCACACGTATGTCGATGTTCAGCGAGAAGGCGCTGATGAACTCCTTCACTTCCGTGGTTGATTAAGGCGCGGATAAACTTCATATAATATACTCGAAACACCTCTCGAGCGCGGGCGCGGTTTTCTCGTCTTCCTCTCGAGACGCGGTCATCGGTCACAGTGCATTATTTGAGGTAAGCGGGTAAAGGGAAAAATGTGAGGGCACGATTATTAGGAAGGTGGGTACACGTGAAAGAAAACAAAAGGATTTGACAGCCAACTGTCCAATCACGGCGCAACCAAAAATAATATTTAGTAGTGGCAGGACACATTGTGTTTTCACAGTGTCCTTCATTGAGCAGGCTGTATTGCAGAAATAACTCGAGCCGTACAGAAGACCACAGAAGTAAGTGAGAGAATGCCGAGGCTAATCTTCTATCCCCTCCGAATTCCTTATCTCCCGGCTTCGCACGGGTGAAATTTTTTTCTGCAAATTATATATATAAAAACTTCATTGTTTAACGCTCCTTCCATTAGTGAAAACCGCATTAAAATACGTTGCGTTTAATAAAATTAAAGCGTACATAGACAGACGGAGGGAATTGACTATTAAGTAATATGGAAAGATATTCAGGAGCGCATTTGCAGCACCTGTAGTGTACTGTAGTCATATAATAAAATAAAAAAACAGATTACAATAATTTTAACCAGAATATTGCAATTTCATACTTTATTTTCATAACTATACCTTCTGTTTCCGCTTGAAATTAACCTAAAAATCACAGTTCTCGCCCACACGTCGGACTCAACTTTTGATTTCATAAATTCATAATAACTGTTACTATAAACTAAATTTTGCTGGCAAGCTCTAATAGCTATGTTTTAGTTTGCGTATTTTCAAACTGGCTGCCAAATTATGCATTAGTAATATTAAGCGCCTCTTTCACCAACTACAAGTGTTTATAAGTTACTTTTAGAAATAATTTTGTGGTTTATTAAATTATTCACTCGGTTTAGTGCATCCTTCGACAAGCGATTTTTTATTATTATTTTTTTATTTAATGTTTGAGGCTTTTACCGTACAAACAAAAGTATATCAGCTAAATTATTCCCGGTGACAGGTGACTTTAAATGACGGTTAGCCTACTTGACAGATGGTGAAAGAGGCGCTTATAGATATATTTTATAATTATACTAGTTGATCTCTGCTACGCTGACCATGGTTGCCATAACAACGGTCAACGTATGAAAGTTATGTTTTTTTATAAAAAAATTCAGTATAATTATTTATCAAAAATTAATAATACATAAAATAAATTATATATGTATGCTTGTATTCCATCCCCCATTTCACTCTGATTGGCAGAATAATAAAGTACCTATTCGGGTATAAGTAAACTATCTTTGTGCCAATATGTGTGACAACGAGTCGAGTATAGATTCTGTTTGCAATTGTACATGCAAAAACAAAACACAGAACTAGGCAAAATGCGTCTTTGTCATTTTGTGTTTAGGGTGTTATGCGTTTTAGTATCTTTAAGTTTTAGACGTATTACGCGGTAGGCATATTGCGATGTAGGCAACATTACAAACTAGTCAAATTGCGTTCTAGACCGTCTGAGACCCACCCAAAAAAATCGGTATCCGTTGGAATTTTGGATATATATAAGAACATTGTCATATAATATATAAGTTGTTATATAAGTATATAAGATCATTGTTGTGTAAAAATTTCAAGTCAATCCGTCGGCTAGTTTTCGAGTTTTTGAGGAATACACAAACCAACACCACATTTTTATATATTATACATATTAACATTTTTATATACATACATTTACGTGAAATAATATCTTCTATATAAATAAAAATGAATCCCTAAATGTGTTGCTAAGCGCAAAACTCGAGAAAGGCTGGACCGATTTGGCTGATTTCTTTTCTGTTGTGTTTGATGAAGTCTGAGGAAGGTTCAAAATACGAGGAAAAATTAAAAACAACAATTTTCTTTTCCCATACAAACCACTCTGTTCCCAGCTGTCAAATGTTTGATGTCAATCAAAACAAAACAATGGCGAGTTAGTATATAGTAGATTTTAATTCTGTATTCACTCATGGATAGAGGGATAATCAGGAAAGGTTTGTACGTAAAAAAAATGCACCCCGGGTGAAGCCGGGAGCGGGCCCGGCTTACAAACTACAAGTAAAGTGTTGATTAGTTACTTTTAGGAATCATTTTCTGTTATATTCAATTATGACGTTTACCGTACAAACAAAAGTATATCAGCTAAATTATTCCCGGTTACCGGTAACTTTAAATGACAGTTTGGCCTAATTGACGTTTGTGAAATAGGTGCTAAGTATTATACATAATATTTGAAGTTTACTAGGGTTAAGTAAACAGACATAAAAATATAACGATACAACTATCGTTAAACAATAACTGTCATATTCCAAGTAAGCCAGCTCGCTTATGTGTAATGAGCCAAAAAATTGGTTTGCCATTTCCGATTCAAACGGTTTGGTATAAAAAGCTTTTTTATACTAAAATCTCCTTAAGCCTTTTCTATGATAAAGCGTAGCGGGCAGGCTTTGAAGGTCTATTCGAATGTAGGCTACATCGTTGTTGTCTAACAAAGCTGAATCTCTTCGGTAGAGCTTTAAACAAGGACAACCCTTAGATCCGGGCATGGATAGAGGTGTAAAAATATAACAAAATGATATCACTTGTATGTACTCACTCAAGGACTGTCTATTTGTAGGTATATAAAGTCAACAGGTGGAACCGGCGTTATAAAAGCAGATTTTTAGTCTATGATTATTCATTAGTATCTTATTCATTAGCTCTTTAGAGTTCACAGTCTAGTCATTGAAAATTTCTGTGGATTATTATGATTTTCAAGATGTACCTAATATACCTGCACAAAAAACAGTAGTGATCGAATCAAACATAATTCTTAAGTTCATTATTAAATATTAATAATGACTATATTTTAACTTAAATATTTACTTTGAATTAATTTTCCCATTTTCAAGGAATTCTCAATGGTAGTGACAACCTCATTAAAATCTACTGCGTAGTTAAGAAGATCTGAAGCGAACAGACAGATAGATGCTAATAGCGACTTTGTAACACTCGTATACCATTTAACTTAATTAACTTAATTGGCTCTAAGCCAATTGGCTTTAACATTGTAATCATGTGAAAGACATAAAGAACAGTTTGAACCATTAACTATATAGTAATAAAATTAATGAAGTATTGAAATTTTAATTCATCATATCTTATTTATCAATTAGGTTTCTCCAAGAAATTCTTATGATCGTCATTATACGAGTAAATTTAAATTTACCAGGGTTTCGGAAAAAATATCCAAGATGATATCTTCATTTAAGTATATAACTTTATTATGTTTATGTACTAATAAAATATATATTTAGTTAGCTTTGAATCAATAAATAAATTACATATTTAGAATAAAAACCACATTACAGCCGCGCGGCCAGTCAGATTACGCTGACTGCATTTTTACTGCAGCGTTTAAGTGCATCTACTTTATCCCAGGTGATTGAAGACTCTTTTTCATAAATAGTCCTTAATCGCCAAAAGGAAATGAAAAAGAAATGAATGGGATTAAGTATTTAAATAATGCGATTAGTCTGCTATTAAACTGAAAATGAGATCGGAAATGATTTTATTCGTTGAATAGAGAGTTTCAAGTCGACCCGTAATTTAAATATAATTGCTACGTTCGATTACGTTAGATACAATTTTAAACAACGCAATTAACAGTCAAATTCAAAGACAAAGATAACACCAATCTTAGCCTTTGATTTGTTGTATATATATTTCTTTTTATGTGAATTTATAATTTAGAGTAATATTTAAGTAATATTTTCCAGAAAGAGAGAGAAGAGGGAAAGAGATAGACAGAGAGAGAGGAGAGAGTGGATTTGTATTGTATAAAATTAGAAAAAAGAAAAATATCCTCAAAAGTATTGTATTTATTTCCAAGAGAACAAATTGTACATTTCATTGCTTCACAATTTCTTCACAACCAACGCTAAGTGTTGGCTATTACTATAATTTCCAGTGTATAAATAATTCAAATCTCTTGCTTAAATGGTCCTTAATTGTGTGCACTGAAAATGAACGTTTATATTAAACCTCCCCCACTCCCGAGTTTCGCTTCAAACACAGCTCAAAGATTAACGAACTAAATTTATTATTAAATTTTGTGTCAATATTAGCCTATTTCGCGACATTAGGATGGAGCCAGGTGCTTCGTTTCATTATACAACGATAAATAGTGAATGTATTTGTCGATAAATATTATGTCGATGCTTCGCTTGTTTTAACATCGTCTTTTATTAACCGTATAGATCAGTCGTTATTCTTTTTTAATGTATAGAGTCTACTTGATGGTAGGTGGAGATTATCGTATGTTAACAAAAGCTATGTTGTGGTGTGTTGCGAATGTGCTGAAAGACAAGGTTGCCTTACAGATAAGGCATAAAGAGTAACTGGATAAAAGACTGGGCATTCCTTACGTGTGTAGTTTACTGCAAAGGGGTTGTTACTACCGTCATACGGCCTGTGCCTGGTTAATGACTGCGTAATGCAGTAATATTGCAGATTATTTATTTGAATTAATACTATCAACTAAAATATTCATTTTAAATTATATATAATAAAATTAATGAAATTGATTTAATTATATATAATAAAATTAATGAAATTGATTTCTGAGAGATAAAATGTTCTACAAAAAAAAACCCAAAACTTGTACAAAGATTCCAATGACATAAAAGTTAATAATAATAAAAAATATTTTATTAATATTTTATAATATGTATTTTATACATATTATAAAATAGCAGAGGAAGTAGCTGACTTCCTCTGCTAAACCTCTCTAAACCGATGAAGATTTTTCTATATTAATTTCCAGAAAAATTCTAGTAACTGTGCGAAGGGTCGGTTATAGTTTTTAATCAAATAAACTATTTTATAAAATAGTTTCAATTAAATTTCGATATCGATGTTTTGAGCATATAAAAGCGATGTCACGACTCTTGTCTAAACTCATTTATCACGCACTTGTTTCGGGGAATTAATTGCTAAATTTGTTGGTAAGCGTCACTCCTGAGGAGGTCTTAAAACTTCTAAAGGGGCTGCGAAATTATAAAGGTGCGCTATAAATTAATGCGAGCGTTGGCTGCGTCGCTCATGTTTTGTATAAAATTGCCCTTTGTCCTCTCGTTTAAGATTTTACGACTGACATTCAAAATTTGAAAACTTTGTAACGAACAGTAATGAATATATTAATACTATAGCTGGTGCTCGTCGCGTCCGCGTTGAAAAATAAAAAATATATAACGCCTAACTAAACATGTAGAGTAAGCAAAATAACATTGGCGCCGGACATATTACTTTTGCCTAGGGGATGATATTTATTCTTAAATGTCCATTCTAAAATGTTTGTTAATAAAAAAAAAAAACCACAAAATTGCGAAGGTGGAGTAAAGGTGTTTTATTAATAAGAACGATTTTTTTACCAACCAATTTTTTAATTTTGAATTTTTTGTGAAAAAAGTTTCACAAAAAAATTGAGAAAGTGTATTCTAAAGTAAAAAAAAATACATGGTTACCATGAAAAACTTACACAAGTACAACTAATATTATAAATACGAAAAATTGTTATAATGTTTGTTGCTCCTTCACCTGAATGGATTTTGGTGATACTTTATAATAATATAGTTCATACATTAGAATCACAAATGAGTTTATAACTTATAAAGATACACGAACGAAGTCGCCGACAATAACTTAGTAATCAATAATTGGATATAATATTAACTAGCTTAGTAGTAATATATAAAGCTGTAAAAGGTAACGAAATCCTTCGTCTAAAGGAGCTGTTTCTTGATAGATTTTATTTGTGAAAAAAAGGTTGTTTTTTTGCTTTATATTGTTTTAACGTTGACGTCCAGACGAATGTATAATTGATTAGGACCCTTTCGGACAAAGTAGGCGGCGTTGAGTGGAGGTATTGGGAAATTGTGTTTATTGTGAGTCTTTTTACTTTTTTAAATTTGTGAAATAAATATTTTGAGTCTTATACAATACGCTTTATCTGTGTAATTCTTTGATTATACGCGATTTGATACATCGATGATCTAAGATTTTGACGCTGTAATCACATTGCATAGTATTCAATTTTTTTGTACGCGATTTTGTTAGCGAATCGAGTATCCAAAAAGCTTTTAAATTGCCTGTCGCTAAAGCTTTTAGAGAGGTGTCCATGTATGGATAATAATGTCAAAAGGTACATAGGTAAATTTTTTTTTTATTTTTTTTCATTTATATGTCATTCATTATTAGACATATAATGTATAATTATATATCTAATAATGACATATCATTATACATTCCATGCTTTACGGACGTATGAGAACGTTGACACGGGTTTTACTTATGAAAATAGCGTATAATTATAATTTACACAAAAAAAATGCATCCATACGAAGTCGGAAAGCTAATCTGTAATATGAAAAATTGTAATAAAGAGATCTTTGGAATTAAATGGTTATGCTCTGTATGAACGAAGCATTTCGTTGACAGCCGGTGTTCGCGAAATGGCGGCGACCGCTTGTCGCACCGACATTTAATACCTACACGATTTTTTTGTAGGAACGTTTTCATTCTATTCCATTTCTTATTTTCGCCGCCTGTCATTTTGATGCAGGTTTATTTTGTCCTACGTTGTGCTACGCTCGCGATAAATGAATTTCGACGCGAAGATTAAAGGGAATGTTTGCTGAAAGGGAGCTTACATACATATATCCTTTACTATGTATATACATATCGAGTGTAGCTTATTCAAAGACCGTTATATGAGTCCTTTAACGTTTGTTTTAACAGTATAGTTTATTCTTTTGTATTTTTTAAATATTATCACATCTTCATTTTCTTTTTTATATGTATATAAAATGTTAAGTTGGTTTGTGTATACGCTTCAAAAACTAGAGAATGGGTTTTTAGTTCGGTTTAATAAAATAAAATAACTAAAAACAATAATAAAAATATAATGTATTTTAATACATCGAAATAGATTCTTTTGCTAGAATATTTGCATTATTTCATTTTTGGTTTTAATTTAATTTTATTCGTCAGGCTACTGAATTAAAAAAACTTAGGCATTCAAGTTAAATATGTTCCATATCTTTTATTAATAAGTTGACGTTTGCGGATACGCCCACGATGTCAACTAAAAATGAGGCGAAAGTTTAACAACAGAAGCTGTCACCCCGAACCGTGCATGACGGGGCAACGGTGACAGCTTGAACGAAACAAACTTTTATGGAACATGCCATATCCAGTCACGTAACATAATATACGTTATGCATCTACGTAAGAAATTTTACTCAATTTACTTTGTCACGGCGACAGCAGTGTCGCAACGCGAAAATTTCTAAAGTTGATTATGATCACTTCATCATTGTTTGAAACTTTTGTTTTAAATTAATTTTATAAATGTTTAACAATGTATTGTGAAATGCATCGGAAAAGCATTGTCATGTCGTAATACAGACAAGAAATGCGAGGCTTTTTCCGTTACAAAATAGGGCTTTTCAAGATATCTGTAAACAAATTCTTGGTTGGTATTGCTTTCTACTGCAAATTCTGATGACGCTTGTGTCCCTAAGGTAGTAACTATTATTTAATCTGAGTCCTAGGCGACGGTGGCCATTTTCTATCAATTATTTTGACTAGTCAACTAGATGAGTTTAAAAAAAATTAAAAATGGGTTTGTTCTTGGCCTGCATCAAAGTCAAGATCAAGTTTGTTCTTAGTCGTGCAGCAAAGACGAGGCCGATGATAGAGCGAGCTCATCCAGAAGATGCTTATTATTCAAAAGATTTATTTCAATGATACAGTCTAAGTCGATACAGGGGCTTTCCTTATCTATCTAGGGGTCTAGGGTCTAGATCTAGGGGTTGGAATACCGGCAGGATCAACTTTAGAAAAGAACTTTTAATAGTTGGCTCTGGTTTGGCTCGGGAGTTTCACAATTATTGGCGTAAGTAACCGTCCCAATACAGAATACCACCATGAAATTACAGCATGTGTGCTGTTGTGTTTCGGTGATTGAGTAAGCTATGCCAGGTTCCATTTAATCTTATCCATTCTCAATCCGTTTTCCTTAATTTGTTACACCCTCTGAAATGAACCTTTAGTTCATTTATACAATTAGGGAAACAAGAAAAATATTATTGCGTGAAAAAAAAATCTGTAAAACCTTTTCCCATCCACATGGTATCTATAAGATGAATCATTTACCATTAATCTTCGTTAGGGCGTGAATGCGAATAAGAATGAATAATAAAGGGGAGTGCACACAAAAGGAAGCTATCGACGCGTTAAACGAGGCTGGGCAGGCGTGATGCCGCTGCCAGTAGGTCACTACGTCCAATCTTGTTCCGCTACACATATATTCAATTTACTACCAACAAGTTGCAAAAGAAAGACTTTTCCTTTTATTGTTTTAATTGCATTATTATATACGCATTTAGTATATTTAATTCTAAAAACAGTAATATGGCTGACTCTGTTCTGTTACTTTTTTGATATAGTTTTTAAAATTCTTTAATTAAACATTTTTTATTCATATTACTTATTAGATACTTTGTTTTACTGTGAAAATAAAAGTCTCATAGGATTTCGCTACAATTTTTGAAATATCGAGGATGACAACTTTAATATATCGAGAAAAATCTGTAACCTTAACGCAACACTATCTACTAGATCAAGTTGTAAATCTAAACAATCCACTCAATTTTTGATTTTTTATATCAAAATCGATCCAGCCGTTCAGGAGGAGTTCTGTGACATACACACGTACAGAAGAATTATTTTTATATAAAAATAGCTACACGCTCCCAGCTTCGCCCAGGTTCAAAATAAAAACTATCCCATCTTTTAAGTTGGACCAAATTACACATAGTTAGGAAGTTTTATCAAAATCGGTTCAGTAGTTTAGAAGTTCATTGTCGTCAAACAATGTGACACGTAATTTATAATATGACGTGACAATATAGAGATGTAAGAATAAAAAGCTATAAATAAAAATGTTTTGTAAAAAGGGTCGAGGTGTAGCCTTAAACAAAATTTACATTAAACCTTAAATAAAAAACAATTATAAAAAGAACACCCCGTCTAACAAGTCCGCCTGCGGCAACCCCTTTATTAAATTAGGCATTTATTGTAAATTATAAACGGGAGGGTGGGTTTTTAATCTATATCTATATAATGTATACATAATTACGTAAAATAATTAGAAGTCGCTTTCCGCGTCTATTCTCCGCTAACTAACCTAAACCAACCAACGCATCTTGACACCGTTTTTACTAATAGAAAGATGGACAAACGAGGAAGGCATCCTGGGTGAAGCCGGGAGCGGGTCGCTAGTATTATGATATGATATAAAATCCCTGTCTGCTTCTATCTATTTCTCAGTTAACTTCCTCTAACCACCTAAAGCATTTCGTTACAATTCACTAATAGTAAGAGTGATATTTGTGTATAAAAATTGCGCCGCTAGGGGGCGTGCCGCTAAAAATATATAAATGATATATAAATGAATCATATAATTGTTTGAAATAAAGATTTTATTGCGAGCGTCGACGGCTACTGTCGACTGTCGTGTCTCGTGTGCTAAGTGTGGTGTCTGGGTGGCACTGGCTCTGTACTTTCACTGTATATCCAGCAAGACACGCGTCCACTCCCGGCTCCGGCCCACGCAGCGTTCAGTGTGACCACCATTCAGTGTGTCCAACATTCGGTGTTGCCCCCACCGGTATTGTCACCGTCGGTGTGGCCATCATATACAATGAACGCGAGATAGTGTATATAACTATGATCTAGTTATATCTATAACGTATCTATGCACATACACTACATCCCTTCCTTATCAAAAGTTTTATTAATCATTTAATATAATTTTGCATCTCCTTGTCAACGATCGTTACAACTCGATGATTTCATTTCTTGTCAGTATTTTTCCTGGATTACGCAGACCTTGTCAAATCTTTGATTGTCACATTACACTCTCGTCAAATCCCTTGATTCTTCAATTTAGAGATTGATCAAAACCTTATTTCGCAGACCTTGTCAAATCTTTGATTGTCACATTACACTCTCGTCAAATCCCTTGATTCTTCAATTTAGAGATTGATCAAAACCTTATTTCGCAGACCTTGTCAAATCTTTGATTGTCACATTACACTCTCGTCAAATCCCTTGATTCTTCAATTTAGAGATTGATCAAAACCTTATTACGCAGACCTTGTCAAATCTTTGATTGTCACATTACACTCTCGTCAAATCCCTTGATTCTTCAATTTAGAGATTGATCAAAACCTTCCTTCCTCCTTCTCCTTCTTCTTCTTCCTTCTTCTTCTTCTTCTTCTTTTTCTTCTTCTTGTTCGCCTTTTTCTTGTTCATCTTCTTCTTGTTCGTCTTCTTCTTGTTCGTCTCCTTCTTGTTCGCCTTCCTCTTGTTCGTCTTCCTCTTGTTCGTCTTCCTCTTGTTCGTCTTCCTCTTCTTAATGATAACTAATGCCTCCAATTTAATGGCAGCCTCCACCAATTTAATGGCAGCCTCCACCAATTTAATGGCAGCCTCCACCAATTTAATGGCAGCCTCCACCAATTTAATGGCAGCATCCACCAATTTAATGGCAGCATCCACCAATTTAATGGCAGCATCCACCAATTTAATGGCAGCATCCACCAATTTAATGGCAGCACCCACCAATTTAATGGCAGCATCCACCAATTTAATGGCAGCATCCACCAATTTAATGGCAGCACCCACCAATTTAATGGCAGCATCCACCAATTTAATGGCAGCATCCACCAATTTAATGGCAGCATCCACCAATTTAATGGCAGCACCCACCAATTTAATGGCAGCATCCACCAATTTAATGGCAGCACCCACCAATTTAATGGCAGCATCCACCAATTTAATGGCAGCATCCACCAATTTAATGGCAGCACCCACCAATTTAATGGCAGCATCCACCAATTTAATGGCAGCACCCACCAATTTAATGGCAGCATCCACCAATTTAATGGCAGCACCCACCAATTTAATGGCAGCATCCACCAATTTAATGGCAGCACCCACCAATTTAATGGCAGCATCCACCAATTTAATGGCAGCACCCACCAATTTAATGGCAGCATCCACCAATTTAATGGCAGCATCCACCAATTTAATGGCAGCACCCACCAATTTAATGGCAGCATCCACCAATTTAATGGCAGCATCCACCAATTTAATGGCAGCATCCACCAATTTAATGGCAGCATCCACCAATTTAATGGCAGCACCCACCAATTTAATGGCAGCATCCACCAATTTAATGGCAGCACCCACCAATTTAATGGCAGCATCCACCAATTTAATGGCAGCATCCACCAATTTAATGGCAGCACCCACCAATTTAATGGCAGCATCCACCAATTTAATGGCAGCATCCACCAATTTAATGGCAGCACCCACCAATTTAATGACAGCATCCACCAATTTAATGGCAGCACCCACCAATTTAATGGCAGCATCCACCAATTTAATGGCAGCACCCATCAATTTAATGGCAGCATCCACCAATTTAATGGCAGCATCCACCAATTTAATGGCAGCACCCACCAATTTAATGGCAGCATCCGCCAATTTAATGGCAGCATCCACCAATTTAATGGCAGCACCCACCAATTTAATGGCAGCATCCATAAATTTTAGGTATTGGCCATTTCGTACCATCAACCAAGGCATTGGCTAATCCGTACCATCCACTTCGTTTTACTATACGATGTTTGTTTCCGTTTCAATTTAGGTCAACAACTAACCATTCACTCTTTTAAAGGTAAATTGGTATAAACTTTTATTTGCAATTTAATGCAAAACTCGCTATTCCGCAATTGAATGATTTAATTTCACGCAATTAAATGCGCTAACTCTACGTCATGCATTGAATGCAAACAGACGATATTCCGCAATTTAATGCAGTGGCTTCTGTCTCGCAATTTAATGCATAAAACCACAGTATTCCGCAATTCCATGCAGTATCCAACGCAATAGTTCATAGCGATCAAGTGCGTATCCTAGTATTGAATAAACTCGTAACCAAATATGGATTGTCTTCAGCTTCATTAAATGGCGTTACCAGTCACACGTATACTTTTCATGTTTGACATACCTATGTATCATCGCATCGTGTACTTACAGGCATCACCTGTACTGAATTACATTATGAAGTTTTTACCGTCCCCTGTTCCGGGACTACCAGACATCTTCTGGTAAAATCGCAACTTAACACAGACGTCTCGTGTTCTCGTTTGTTAACATCATTACTTGATAGAGTAACATTACTTGATACAATTAAATGATCTAACATAACGAAAATCACTCATGAAGCTCAACAATATTTACGCTTTTTGTGTATATATTTATTGTAATTAGAATAATATATACATATATCCAATTCCAAACCAACGGGGATCGAACCTGGACCCTTGTATAATGGTTCAGAGACAATAATTTTAAATATAACTTGTATTCGTTAATTGTATGACATTAATTAAATCATGAATGACCCGCCGCGTATATAAATTATTAGAAGAATTACTGATCGCTAGTCCTATCCGCATACCGCTGTCGTTTGTCGGTAGAGTATGTGGACATATCCACACTATTCATGTACAAACCATATTCAGCAAATAAATTATTTCGAATCCGAATTTAAAATTTGAATTTGAAAACTTTTCTATTAGCAGGTTTCTGAGACCGAACTTGTAAATAGCACAATGGCCCTCTGTGGCATTACACAAAAGCAAAATACTGTAAGTCACTATTATGAAAGTAGCTACAATACACCATAATTTCTTTCTCTTTTCCAGAGATGTGTCCGCTCTTTAGCCAACACCCAGCTGTGATTCTCACGGCATTTAAGTACGTCACAAGCTCGCGAATTGTTTAACAGCGTAAACAGCCTACTATAATTTAAAGGCTAGTTTAGTGTGATCCCACTGTATTTTGTAATCGACATTTATACTTAAGGTGACACAAATCAGCCTTTCCTCCATACAGATGTAGAAAGATTATTACTCCGCCGTTTCATGTTTAATCTACATAAGTAAGCATGATACCGATTCATCTCGTCGCTAATTAGGTTAGTTTTCATATACTCTCTTTTTTTAGTATTAATTTAAAAGATAGGATCCTTGAAATAAATTCGTATTTTAACACAAGTTTTAATGCAATTTTGAGGGTGGATAAGTCACTCTAGTGTACAAAACTCCAAAATACTTTGAATACAAACATTGATTAGTTATTCAAGAGTTCAAATAACTTTACACGAAACTGATATAATGCGGTAGTTTTGTCAAAAGGAGTATACGCCCATACGTCTGTTTATGATTTTTCTGGCTCATTTTTTGATATGAATTCATTGTGCATCTCACACGACCGCTCCTCCCGCACATTGCACTGTGCGAAACAGAACGAATTCCAGCTACACGCACCGATGAGCTCGGACCGCCGACTAACCGACTAGTTTTGCCTTAAGACATGTAATCGACATTTTATTGAACCAGCTCCAACATTTCTGTCTTTCTACAAAAACATCAAACACACTTTAAACAGACCTTGAACACGTTTAAATAAACTGTACTACAAAAAAGTGTCTAGGCATATTTTGGGGTTAGACAATGTCTGAGCATTATTTAATTTTATACACCGCCAGACGCCAGATGGTAACTAACGAGAATCTATCCAGTTAGCGGCCTCTCTTCTCTGGACGTGTTCTGTCACCTTGAAATCGTCTGCGCAATATTAAAGATTCCTTTTGATTTTTGATAATTTACTAATTACGATTCGATTATGGGCAATGTTTTTTTGTAAACGAACATTTATAAATAATCTAACGTATTTGTTGTAATTTAGGCTTTATTCCAATTTTTTAATTTGTTTATGTCATTACTATAGTCTGTAATAATTGCTTGTGAAACCGAAAATTCATCTTTATATGCCTATCAGATCTGCGTAAAATCAAAACCGACATGAATGAAGGAATGATGTTTGCCATTTCCTGCACTTCAACACTGTCCACAAAACAAACATAAAGAAGGTTTATTGGTAACAATGTTACTAAACTATGTTTAAATAGTTATACATTGTCTACGTTTAAACAGTGCTATTTCATCTTTTGTAGACGGTCCCATTTACATGAACGTTATTATCGATTGATATGACATTTGGTAAAAGTGAATTTAATACGAGATTACTTTATTTATCGATCAAATGATCAAATAATCGGACTTCTAAATTCTGTCCTAACTTTTCAAAAAAAAAAAGAAAATATTTTTTTTTCTTCAAATATAAATGTCCTGTAAACTTATTCAAATCTCCACCATACCCCTGAGGTGTCGGATTATAACAAAATATATCTAAATTTAGTGCTTATACCAAACTTTATAAAAAGTATATTTTGGTAGGTAGATATTCTCTCTATTGCGCTACGCTTTAAAATAATGCATTTAAACAACTTTACGCACGGCTTACAATTCCTCAATTACCCACTAGGATTCCTAGTCTTGCTTGAGGATGCCATGTACACCCCGACGACACCCAGGCAAAGAAATAGACATCTAAGTCGTCACCTAAATATCTGCTTAGACCAGGAATCGAACCCGGGACCAACTTATTTACTGTCCAATGATATCGTCCCCTTAAAATCTTTTACATACATACGTCCATGCATACAACCCAACTCTTGTAACTGGTAACTAAGTATATTTCATAATTATTATTTTTATTTTTAACCAAATCTACTAATGAATCAATTAATTGCATAACATACTGATACTTGCTCAAATCTGTATACTGTATCTGTATACCTACCCCGGTTCTAATTTTTCTTTGCCAATAGTATCACCAAACCAACCAAGGGTTAACTGTGTGCTATCATTTTAATAAATTAAGGTACAGCTGGCCCCACGCTCTTATCATCATAATAAGTAACACTCTATTTACTTTAACGCAATTACAATTATTATAAACTGTGCGGTAGGTATTCTTTGTTCCGAGAATCTATTGTGTCCATGGCTATCCGCTACGTACTATTTATGTAAAACAAAAACTATTATTTTAACCACGCCAATACCTTGGTCAAACCCTTGGAATATGTAAGGATAGCAAGGATACTACTGCATTAAAAAAAATATAATTTGTCATTTGTCTCGATAATTATTCTATTACACGACTAAAACCCATTTTTTCCGGCAGGTAGTGAAAGAAATCTTATGAAATCCTTTTCATATTACTTACGACAAATTATCTAATGAAACTATTTATGACATAACAACTGATTTAAACAAGAACATATTGATTTCACTGGAAACTTTTCAAATCAGTTGACTTTTAAAATGAACTTTTTAGAACATTCAATATAATGTGTTTCTACTTAGCTCCCTCCTCTTTCCTTTTTTTTTTTTTTGAAGTTTGGAGTTTATCCTCGTCGCCATTTGTGGTGTCTGGGTGGCACTGGCTCTGTACTTTCACTGTATATCCAGCAAGACACGCGTCCACTCCCGGCTCCGGCCCACGCAGCGTTCAGTGTGACCACCATTCAGTGTGTCCAACATTCGGTGTTGCCCCCACCGGTATTGTCACCGTCGGTGTGGCCATCATATACAATGAACGCGAGATAGTGTATATAACTATGATCTAGTTATATCTATAACGTATCTATGCACATACACTACACTAAGCCTTGATATATTAAGTCCTAGCCTGTCACAACACGTTCCAATAGCACTGTGTCAATAATACTTACGAGCGATCATTGTAATTTTCACTCTTCATTTTCGCGGTCGACTATCACGACTCTTTTTTACATTAGATTTTGTCAACGGCTTTGCCCGCGCCGTAGGTTAGAAGAAAGCATATGTTTTTCCTCAGTCATAGCTTAAGATGTCGCTTCAATATCTGCTGTCGAGCAAATTGTACCCGTGCGAAGCCGGAAGCGGGTCACTAGTACGCGTTAGTAATTTTCATAAAAAACTTGTTAAGTAATAATACTCGTATTAGGTAGAAATAGTAGTAAAAATTAAAGACAAATATTTATAAAAGCATGATAAATTATTTATGTATTGAACTCGCTCAGGATATTTTGTCCGCTTAGTACTGTCAATTGGACCACGTAAATCTGTTTCCTGTTGGATCTAATAGGCAATCGGACCATTATTGGCCTCTAGCATAATAGGTGTTTATTGTAATTTATTTTTCTATCCCTCTGTGTTTATTGTAGTTTGGCTCATTGTGTTTCGCAAGTCATTTATTGTGGAACCTTCTGGTGACAGTCATTTTACAATAAGGGATGTCAAGTGATTGGATTGTCTTTAATCAAATAAGGAGCCAATATGGGTCACCTTACCATCTAATGAACCGTCAGTATGTAGTCAAAAATATATCATACTATTTATTATTTACTTGCATATGTCATATATTATACATACATTTATAAAGAGAGAAGACTTGTATTTTTGTGTTTGTAATGAATAAACTCAAAAACTACTCGACCGATTTTACAAATTCTTTCACCTATAGAAAGCTACATTATTAGCGAGTAACATAGGTTATGTTTTATAAAGTTACGCAGGCGAAGTCGCGTGCAACATCTAGATAAAATAAAGTCGCTGTCCTCATCTATCTGTTTCTCCGTTAACTTCTAAACCACTTGATTGATTTCGATAAGGTTTTTCATTAATGGAAAGAGCTATAAGCGAGGTGGGTTTGCGTATATAATTCTCATAAAAGCATCTGTGCATCCAGCGGTCGCTAGTAAATAAATAAATATATGAATTGCGAGCGGTGCTACGCGAAAAGCTGCGCACTGGAAAAATTGTAACCATTCAAATATGAGTTTCTACGAATTTAAAACTGGCATTCCAACATTATTTTCACGGTTATTGCTTCCTCAGTCTGCATATACCTACCTCCGTTACGGCGGCCGCTACGTTGCGAAATAAATACGATAGTGTCGTTATTTAATATTATGTTTCTGTTTTCGTTTTTAAGAAGGTGATTGCCCTTTTAAGTTCTTTTGTTTAGGGGAATAAAAACCTTTTGAGGACTTAAATATTCAAATAAAATAGATTTGAATGAAACTCATTTTTACGAATTTTTTTACGAAATTTCATTTTTAAGAAGGTGGTTGCCCTTTTAAGTTCTTTTGTTTAGGGGAATAAAAACCTTTTGAGGACTTAAATATTCAAATAAAATAGATTTGAATGAAACTCATTTTTACAAAAACAGCAGTTCGCTGAAATACAAATAACACCAGATTCTGAAAGAATGAAGCACAAGGGCCAAGTTGCGGCAAAGACAATGGATTCTGGAATATCTTACTCACGACCCCATACATCACTGCCCCCTGACTGTCTAGTCTAGTTTAAATTTTGTAGAAACCATTAATACATTGTTAATTATTTAAATCTAATCATAAGTTAAAAATAATGATAACATAACGTTTAACAAATAACAAAACAAAAAATACTAAAATCCTAAAATAAGTATGACACATCAAAATTTGGTAATTTATTACATAAAGTTAATTTAACCTAATTATATTAATTAATTAACAATAAAACTGAACTGGGTCAAATTTTACTTTATCATAGAGTGTGCAGCCACAAAAAATATATTACACTCTACATGTTCAAACTAAATTGGATTTTAAATCGGAGAGTATAAAACGCAATCTCAACTGTATCCGATTACAAAGAACGCAACCGCGAATTTTACTACGCCACTCGTGCTACGTCGTAGCAACGCTACGGCTACGCTCACTCGTTTTTGCTACGTACCGCTTATCCGGGATAATCGCTTTATTTTTCGTGAATAGCTTTTGTAGTAACTACGTCACATATTATAGTAAGCAACGGTGACCCGTTGATTAAGTTTTCGGGAGAAACTTAGAGCTATAAATAATAAAAGGGTATTTTCACTAAACTTTGTATATGTCGAATATAATAGAATTGGTTTTTATTATTAAATCGCTACCCGCTCTCGGTTTCGCCCAGGATGCATTTTTTTTACGAGGATAAACGAGGAAGTCTTTCTCGTTTATCCCTCTTTTGAACCGTGACAACTGTATCAAAATCGGTCTACCCATTCTCGAGTTTTTGAAGCGTACATAAACCAACAACATTTTAATATATTATAACTAGAAACGTGCTCACGGCTTCGACCAGGGTGCATTTTTTTATACAAAGATCTTCTCCGTTTATCCATGTTTCTATATGTGAAAACGGAATTAAAATAGGTCCACCCATTCTCGAGTTTTTGAAGAGTATACAAACAAACTTAACTTTTTTATATAATTCTTACATATTAATAAAACAAAGTCCTCCGCCGCGTCTGTCTGTCTGTTCGCGATAAACTCAAAAACTACTGCACCTATTTTCATGTTGTTTTCACCAATAGAGTGTTTCTTGAGAAAGGTTTTAGTATATAATTTACAAAGTTACGCGGGCGAAGTCGCGGTTTTTTAAACAGAGGGCCTAGTGTGAGTTTTACTCGATCATACGCGTCGAGCGCGTAAACGTAAATTTGTATAGGAATGAAGCAGCGCCACCTAGTGGTTAACGTGTACGTCTACTTCATTCCCATACAAATTGACGTTTACGCGTTCGACGCGTTTGATCGAGTAAAACTCGCACTACGCCCTCAGATCTCATTTTACATACACTAAAGTTGCAGAAGTTTGATATTAAATTTTGTAATTTTACAACAGAAAATGGTTATGAGCGAAGTACGAGTAGTTAGTGGAAAAATGATTAATTGAATGCAGCGGCGCGTGTGTACTCGTTAGCGACTGTGACTACGGACTTGTTTTAATTTGAACACGTGTCTGACTCCCGCTCCGACACAACAACTTACATGGTTAACTTTCTGGGGAATTTTGCGCACATTTTCAACAGTTAACTGTTAGTATTTTCGATGATATTACACAGAGATAAGGTGAAGACCAAATAGAGTATATGTTCCCAGTTATAGTTATTTTGATTTTTCTTTCTTACAAAATCACAAAGACGAATTTATTTTAAACTAGCCGTTGCAAGCGACTTCGTCCGCGTAACTTTATAAAATGTAGCCTATATTACTTGTTGATAATATAGCTTTCTGTTCTATAGGTGAAAGAATTTTTAAAATCGATCGAGTAGTTTTTGAGTCTATTCATTACAAATATAAAAATATATAAATATTCTCTCATTATAATATTATAGACTAGCTGTGATATTCGGAAGAGCGCGTAACTTTTATATTTGTACACTAATTAAAAAAAAAAAAAAAAAAAACTAAATGTTAGGGATGCTTGCTATAATACATAGGTGAAATTCGCATTTAAATCGGTTAAGCATTTTCTGAGATTAGTATGTACAAATGCACAGCCATTTAAAGATTTTATAATAATACTAGCTGGCGCCCGCGACTTCGTCCGCGTTGAAAAAGAAAAAAGTAGCCTATCCTGTGTCCCGTATGTCTAAACGTTTATCTACCAAGTTTCATGAAAATAAGTTAATTTGTTTAAAAGTTATGGAGGAACATACATACATACATACATAATACATACATACATACATACATACATACATACATACAGAAAAAAATTCTAAAACTAAATTAGTTTCAGTATCATGTATAGAGCCTATAAACACGATATCTCTAAAAACAAAGTAACTTACTCCATGACCAAAACTTACAAATTTATTAATAGTAATCGATATGTATAATATGATATATGGTATGATTTTATGCGCGTAGCTTATGTTACACGGGCGTATATCTTGCCTGCAAAGTTAAGATGAAGCCCTCCGAACAACAACTTCACTCTCAATGATTATACTATAGGTACGAGCCCCTGGTTTTGCACGGATACGTTTTTTTTCTGCAAATTATATACATAAATCTTATATCTTATATGTAGATAGACATAATATGTCTACATATTATATAGATGTGGATATCTTTTCAAAAAACAGGCAAGACATAGATTCTGTAGATGTCTCAGGGCACACTGCGTTTTTTGAAGTAGTAAATTAAGCAGTTCATGTGGCCAAATATACAAGTTTTACTGCATGTCACTGTACCTAAAGCATGTGTGCTGTTGAGTTTGTGACTAAGTGAGTGAGTAAGTAAAGGAACTTATTTCGTTATTCTATCCTAATACCTTATTTATATCTTACTTAGTTTGGCAGCACACTTACTACACCTCTAGCGTTGATAGTTTTAACAGGCGACCTACCATTAAGGGGGCCGTCAGCCTGTCTCCGACTTTTCCATAAAAAATATAATAGTTTGCTTAGTTTTTAAACTCTTTATGAGTGTGAGTATATGTGTACATGATGGATACGTTACGCACACATTCGTTCGCTCTAATACAAGTTTAAATTGCAAATGCTAAACCGGCGTACAAGTTGAAAGGCACGTTTTAATATCCCCGTACGTGACTTTTAGCGGAATATGTCGCATGGAAATGATAGTTACTCCATTAAAAATCATTTTTGTGGTGGAATCCTATCTCTAATATGACCAAACGTACAATGTACAAACGTACATGTATGTCACGACTTATGCAGTTATCTCATTCTATTAAAAAAATATGTTAAAAATGCATATATTTTTAGAAATTAAAACAGCTTGTATTATGGTGGTCTGTCTAATTTGATGAAGAGTAAACGAATCCAAAGCCGATTCCCATCTTTTATATATATTTCAAAGAAGGGTGTCCTTTGCATATAGATAATTAAAAAGTCTTAACTGGTTATAGTTGAGTGCGACAAAATGAACTTCTAAAAAGACAGACTGCATAAACCGAACAGTTACTGAGGATCTCGTATATTGGCCCTTTATTTGTATCACAAAGCTTTGTTAGAATCGCGCGATATCGCCGTAACTGGGGCAAAAATTGAGGTGCTCGCTCGACCCGTTGTCATGACAACGCGCCTTCCCGCCCCTCAACAGTTACCGTATACCCCCCTCCCCTTTGAGGAGGGGGGATTTCCCGCCTAAGTTGTTGCTTCAACAGATTCCCTTTCTCTCTCTTTAATACAATATGATGTCAGGTATCTATTAATTAAAAGTTCCAGGTAGTTCTCTTCCGTTATAAAGATGAAGTGATGGGTTAATTTTGTTGTAAAACGGTTGTTTAGGGGATGTTAATTGGATTATATTCTTTAATAAGACAAATTGTAGTAGCCCATGGACTACTAGATGATTGGTAGTGCAAACTTTGATATAATATATCTAAAGGGAAAATTTCTCTGACTGCGTTTGCTCACGCACTGAAACGTACTTGTAACAAACACGTTTTCTTGATTGGTGGTCTTCTGTGAGAAAGTTGTTTCTACCGTCCAGTGGAATCTAGAAGGGTATTTTTGATATGTATATTCTAAAAACATTCTTTTTAATATATCATAAGCACTATAAGAAAAAATCTATCTCTACATATTAATGGTTGAGACCACCGTCTAGTGGTCCTCTAAACCACTCAACGGATTTTGATTTCTCTTATGGAAAAAGCAATAAAAGAGGAAGGTTTGTTTATATAATTTATAAAAAAAATAATAATAATTGCATCCGTACGAAGACGGAGGATGGTCGCTAGTTTACTATAAATTTAATTACACCAAAGTTGTGAAACTAAAATTGCAATCAAGCGGATACGAGTTGGGTTTCTAATTATCAAATATTGGATTCCTAATATATTAAAAGGCTCGGTGAGTTCAGTAATGAAAATAAGTAATTGGAATCTGGGACGAACCCCGACATTATTGATAGCGTTAGTGATAAATTGTTCGACTGTCGATCGTGTAGTACGTGTGGAATTGTGGATTCAATTAGTCCATCTCATTTACAATTCGGACTCCGTTTTATTTATATAGTAGTTCAGTTCCATCTCGCGACACACCCATTTGGCCGTTTGAACCGATTTAATTTAAATTAAGACCGTTTCGAATGAAACTAAATTAACTGTCTCGCAGAGTAAGAATCGTTTTCAGTGTAAGAGACAGCTTGTAGAAAATAATTTTAAACAACTGACAGTTTAAACAAAGAGTATACACTTTTTTTGTAGAGTTTTGTAGACTTTAACACTTTTTTAGCAAACACTATTATATTTGTCATAATCATTAACTATATAATGTAGCTCTTATTTAATTTCATATTTTTTTACCAAAATAAATTAACAAATATTATAATGTTTTAACAAACATTACTAGTAGCAGAGCAGACTACATTTCTCATCTATCTCTTGTAACTGTTGTAACACTAATCGTTTATAGTTAAATTTAGGCCATAGGCATAGCCTAATCTCTATTCTCTAGATTCAAGCTTCGTGTAATTGTTGGGTCCATTCTGACCCCATAGAAGTTGCATATATTTATAGGCGGACACCACCGTACGGTAGGTTCTTATGGAAAAACAAAAAAAAAAAAATTAAACTTGTCAAGTTGCATATTTATAACGTCAATTTATGGTCACAAACTCAGTGGACACAACAACAAAAAAGCATGCCTTCTACTAAAAATAAATGTGTTCGAGGCCACTGAAGCATCCAAACATGAAAACCTTGTCTGTGCACGTGGTGAAATCTGGTACATACATAATAAACAAACTTAACAGTAGTTCATCTATGCGAATATATAAAACTGTAGTGTCTCTTGGAATGTGGTCAAAATAATTGCTTTTTACTAAACGTATATCAAAATACATTTTTATGTCTGTTTGTTTATTTCAGCAACAAAAAGAATATAATATAATACACGTGCGCATAATTGAAAACAACATAAATATTTTTCTAACTTAAAAATATATGTGTAAATATTACTGCGATCTACAGTAATAAACTGGGCAACCGGATGGGTACAGTAAGCACTTTTTTAGACAGGCCGTAATGTATGTAACAATAAGATGTATTCTTTTTTCATTGACCAAAAAGGTAAACAAACAATTCACGATATAGAACTAAACAAACAATATGAACAAGCGTCGCCACGCTATATTTGTTTACGTTTTTGATCAATAGAAAAAGAATAGATTATAAGTATTCTAATGTTTAGGTACGTAAGTAAACCATAACAAGGTTTAATTATTTGACCGGCAGCTCTTAAAATATCGCCAATGGTTGCAATAACTACTATGTTTTGGATGAAATTAGGCTAACAGGTAGTTTAATATCTGGATTAACATATATTCAATGTTATTTTGAACATGTTCTTGCGTAATTTAAAAAAACAGAAAACAAATATATAACAAAAAACAGAACTAGAAAAAATATATATTAGTGCGAGTATCTCTTCTGTTCATGTTATACCTGGTGATCCATTCATGTCGTCTCATCTACACTTCCCCGCTCCCCGCTCCTCCCTTAAACCCTCTTTCACCCCCTCTACTCACCCGGGCTGACGCCTGCGTACGTTCATTACGATAACTCGTGTATTGTACAGAATGTACGCACAATTGTGTTCACTCCAATTAATCAATAGGTATGCTTAGATTTTGATTGTTCATGCGATTTTTTTTTTTGGGTCACACAGAGTTCACCGAGATTCTTCTATTATTTTAAACACTGCTGCAGCGGGTGCGTGGGGCGCTGGGTTTTTATATAGGTACATATTCATATAATATAATATAATTTTATTTTTCTAAGATAAAAGAAGCTTAAGTTACTCTTTATAACAGAAGATATCTGCCAGTGAAAGTGCCGTCAAAATCGGCCTAGCTGTTTCGGAGATTAACCCGAACAAACTAGGTATTTATTAATTTTTAAGTAAAAAAACTGCAGTTATAGTGTTTTTGAGGAACTAATGCTAATTCAACGATTTACCGCTAATTAATCAGAGATGTAAATCACTTACATCGCCTCCAATAGTGGAAAGAAAGCTTTACTATTAAGAGGATGTCAACATGCCTACCGCTTGTATTCATAAAAAAATAATGTCTTCTTATGAAGTCTCTAATCTATGCAGTGAATTTATCTTACACTAGCTGTTGCACGCGGCTTTGCCAGCGTAACTTTATAAAATGTAGCCTATATTACTCGCTGATAATATAGCTTCTCAACAGTGAAAGAATTTTTCAAATCGGTCCAATAGGCTATTCAATGCAAACAATTAAAGAAACAATCAAATCTTTCCTCTTTATAATATTAGTATATAGACTATACAAACTCATGCTAATGTGTATCAGAAACGTTCGAGTAAGTCAGTGAAACAATATTCATCTATGTTTCATTTGGATTACTAACTACAGTGCTTGACAGTACCCCTTTTATTGTTTGCTTGCGGACCACTGAATCTTCCTGAACACGCAGAAACATGCCGCCGCGCGCCATACTATTGTTCTACACTTTATGAAAAACGGAATATTCGAATCTTCAATTTTAAAACGGCTCTGTTTAGCCAGAAAGGCATGATCGCAAATTGCATGGTTTTTTTTTATTGATGTAGTATCTTTTGAATAGTTAAACAGACCAATATTGGACATGCCGGTCAACAAGAATATAGCCAACATTACTATTTAGGATTTTCAGAAGAGCATTGTGTCCAAGTGTATTGTACATTTAATTATAGGACAAACTGTTTCTTTCTTAGATCTTTAAACTGTATTAATATTCTCATAGATTTTCATGAGCTTCATTTGTTTAAATATATATATCAAAGAAATACAAAAATCAAATAATTTTTATATAAAACATTACTCAACGATTCTCGGTCTGCTTCCTTGATTGCTTTTATTTTTCAGTTTCCTTGTTATCATTTTTTTAAACATCTATAGTTGTTTTAAGTAGGTTCTTTAATGTTTTAAATTTATATGGGAGAAACGTCAAACCAAGTTTTGAACCAGAAACTTATACAAATAGTCAATGGCACACTAAATTTTGCCTGATTAATTTGGCATATTAAATGACTGTTTTGTCTTTATTACTACTCTATTTCCAAATAAAGAGAAAGAAATTCGCAGTTACATATATATAGTATTTACCGCAAAATGTCTTTCAAAGTGGACATATAAAATTTATAGCACTTCAAAAAACTATCAATATGGCGGCATCTATCGTACCCCTTTATTTGCGAAATAAATCACCTGTTTTTACTACCTCGAATGGTGTTTTCGAAAACATACTGCCGTCCCTTTTCCCCATTGTGCACCGGGGTATATCCGTCACATTTCTACCTCTATACATCACGTTCATAAGCCCTTAAAATGAGTGTTTATTGCTGGTCCTTCGAGCCGGACTCTTGTGAATTGCGGACAAGATTTTAATAGAGAATACTCTCTATTGTGTTCTGTTAAGGTCGCTTTTGTGATTTTCGTGTGATGTAGTGCAGGTGCGTGGATTATGGGTTTATCTAGTCGTTACTCTGTGAACAGATGTGGGTAGTAGTCTGGATAAACTAGGAGAATTGCTACATATCTTGCTCAACCATAAGTATTAGCGTTCAATTCAAGCGTTCAAAATGTGATTTAATATCACCATAGCAGCAGGAAAATGTTTTATACAAACTTATCTACATGCAGGGGTGAGATGTAATAAATATCAGATAAAAGTTTTGAATTTACCACCAGTTGGGTAATGCATATTCTATGAGAAGTGGCAAGAAACCTCATGTTTGCTCTATTCCATATCAACTTGCGTTACAGTCTATTGCCACTTCAGCGTTCTAATTCTCTCCGATATGTCGACAACTTTGCTTCTTCGTTGAATTTTAGAATTTCTAATTTTATCCTCCGAGTATAGCCCGCTCCATAGCTAGCTGAGTGAACTGTCTTGCCGTGAGAGGCAAAGTATCGGCACCATACGTCATTATATACTGGCAGGAGTCACTGATTATAGACTTTAGCATTCACAGTCTGGGGCAGTTTTGTTGAAAACATTACTAGTATACAATAAACAAAAATATCCATCAGTCTCTATAACTAAAATAATTAATAACTCAACGCACGAAAAACAGTATTCCAAATCGATCCACCAGATATAAATAGGGGATAGGGGATCTCCTATAAATAGTGGAATCACCACATATAAACCCCTATAAATAGGGGAAATCATTTTAAATTGTTCCATCAGTGGAAATAAATAATAATAATAAATAAATAATAAATATCTTTACACATTCCACACAGCACAATCTAGTTCCAAAGTAAGCAAGTAATGCTTGTATTATGGATACCAGACAGTTGATATAATACATACGTTACTTTTTTTTTTGTAAATACATACATATTATAAATACAAAACATCCATGACTCAGGTACAAAGGTAAAATGTTCACATAAAACATTTGCCCCTAGCGGGATTCGAACCCGCGACCGTTTGGTTAACAGCTAGGGTTACTAGCCACTAGACCAAACGTGTCGTCTAATTGAAAAACTGTATTCAAAATTTACACTCCAGCTGTAATAGAAATATATTAAGATTGCCTTTCTAAATATTTGAATCAAGGGCGGTTTTTTTTAAATCACACAACACCTCAGCTCTTCGCGACAACGGACTTAAGCGATGTGGATTTAAGCAACGCAACGCACTAATGGGGCATCAGCCTAATAGTTACTTTCTTTTGTGTCAGTTTCGGAGCAAGGTCCTCAAGAGAAGCGTTTACTAATCGCGCTGCTTGCGAACTACAACACCCTGGAGCGGCCCGTTGCCAATGAGAGCGAGCCGCTTGAGGTCAAGTTTGGGTTGACCCTGCAGCAAATCATCGATGTGGTGAGTGTCTTTGAACTTCATTATACTTAACGATCACGCTGTACATTTTATTCTTTCGGCAGTGCGGTTGTTGCACCTTATGTAACATTATTTCGAAAGATTGGTTGGTGTTTTCAAAATACGCGAAAGACAGACATAATATTTACATATTACATCGATAATGATCAAGGGGTTCCAGATCTTTAATTCTTGAAGAAAAGTCTAATGTTTAAAAATTTTATGAAACATGTGATGTTGGTTTTAAAGAACCCCGCTGCCGAAGCAAATAATTAGAGATACATTATATTATATAGTTCTGCGTAGAATATAAACTTGATGGTATATATTATGTGGTATAAATTATGTGGCAACATAAAAATGACTAAAATATAACAATGCAATATCTGCACATACTAATGGGGTATAAAATGTGCAGCAATCCGCAAATTTGATGTTAATTGTATCGAGTAAATAATTTTAAGATCAACTTGCGTTTTCTTTTTAAAAAAATAGTATGAAGAACTACAAAGAGGCGATTTTTAATTTGATACATTTAAATATTTAACTATATTTAATTTTTATATACATTTTATTGTTTAAAGATGAAGACTTTGAACGATAGATTTATTTGTTTAATATACAAAATAATTACCTTAAAAATTATTGTTTGACGAATATGTGAATGAAAATATATATTCATAACATATATATGGGTTAGGTTATGAACATAATATAGGTTAAAATTTTTCTTCGTTTTAACTTAAAAATTATTATTGAAGAAACTTATAGGAATCGTGAAAGATTTTCAATTGGAAATCGGAGTTATAATGCAGAATATCGTTCAATTGAAAAGCTACTAATTATTAAGAATCTATTAGAGCTAATATTTTCAGATGCACTCAGAATAAATTGAATTTCCAGTTTAAATGCTTGCAATACAAAATCCAATCTGAATAACCATTTGAAACGGAGCGTAATTACAAAATTCAATATAAATTCGAGCGAACAACTGTGAATTAAGTGTTTGCGGTTAAAATAGGTTATGCACGTAATTGGCTATAGTGGTGCACTTTTTTTGTTCACAAGTCAATATTCTTCATATTCAGTCGTCAAATTTATTGAACACTAGTCTCCACAATAAGATCTGAGGTAAATAATGTGAAATATAATTAAAAGTTATTAGATATAATTTACAAATTACAACAATTGGGTCCTTCACGCAGGGTTTCAAGCATGTTGGCTGCATTAAAGATTTGTGACTTATTATTTAGTAATAAATATGGTACATACAATTTCCTATGTATCAATAATGTCACGGAATTCACCAAAATGCTTCTCGATTTGCTTTTTCCCAAAAAGATTTCCAAAAATGTTCCAAAAAGAGATTGGGCGATGGTATCAGTGGAATCTACAGTCTCTATTTTTGTAATATTTTATTTAAATAAACTCTTGAAAGAATTAATAAAAAATACATGACTCTTTTTCGTTTTAATCCAATTCGCTGAGCTTATAATGTCAAACAGTTATCAAAATGTGGCTTTCAAACGCAAATTAAGTGAAATATTCATTATTAGATATTCGAAATTAGTCATGAAATTAATTTCGATTACTGTAGTGATAATGTTGAACACAAAAGTATTGGGTAATATTAGCTGAACATTTTGGTATTTTGGAATTTAATAATGCTAACTGGTGCCAAAACAAATTTAGCCTATATAGACGAGTTGCACGCTTGACTATTGTGACCTCTAATAGCGCTGTTTTTTTTAATGAGGGGAAAAATCTGAAAAACGTTACCTCATGCATCTATGCAAGAGACCGTAAACATAAGGTTTTTGTGAAATTTTTGACTCATTCAAAACCCCATCGTACATGGGATTTATTTTAGTACTGATGGGATTTTGAATCAACAGGGTCGGAAAACGGACAGGGTCGGGGTCCTCTCACAAATAAGCTTAAACCTACTTAATAAAGAGGTATCAAATGTTCTTTTTTTCAACCATGGTACAAGCGGTTCTCGAATTGTGATCGATTGAGTTTTGATAATTAGTGCAGTAGGACAAAACTTTCACAAATATAGGCAACCCAATTGTTTCTATGGCGTTTCTTGTGTTAATAAACTATGGTACAATAATGTAAAACTAATGGATATCGGAATAAAAATGAAGACTAAAATATAGACAGAAAATAATTAATTTGTGAAAGAGGCATTGTAATGAAAACCACCGAAGCAGCAACGAACTATTTAAACTTTGTGTAGTTTCCAACTCGCCTCAACAGTTAAAATAGATTCGAACCTTTCAGTAACAGATTAAAACCACGTAACGGGCTTGCTCAAACATTTGCCGTGTGGACCGATCTCATACGGAATTAAAATTAATCCAATCTGACAATACCAATTTTGATATTCAAATCAAAGAATTAAAATACAAAAATATACGTGACATGACGGGAGGACGATCCACATTCATCGAATTAATTTTTTTTTTTTTAAATTCAGACATAGTGTTGAGAGTAAAATTCTATTAAAATATTTTAATTTGATGACTATTTTAATTTTATTTTATAGGTCGACTTGCTCGCACTCTCGTACTACGAGAATGATGAATTTCCATCTTACTGCCAAATTATCCACTGACTCGTCTTGCGGTTCATTCAAATAAAATAGAATAAATGTTTCACTCTGCTCAGAGCCGAATGAATAGTGAGTTTAAACTTGTAACAAAAATGTTAGCACAGACTAGATCAAGGGGACGAAGTGGAATGAAAAATGGAACAAAAGTTGGTTTTAAAATGGAACAGAACCCGAGACGGAGACAAGAACGAAGTGCAAGGAGCGCCTGTAGGCATTGCAACTTGAGCTTCACTGTGGGAAAAAAATGTTTGCTCTCTTCCACATTGAAAAGGACGTGTTGAACCGCTCCGGTTATAATAAAGTTTCTTTTGTTATGTCTACGCTCTCTTGCTACTTGATATTAAATAATTCGAGGGAGCATTTGTGCTGGTGATTTGTTTATTAATTTGATGATACTTTGGATGAGTGGTTAGAGTGCTTTTGCTTGTCTTAAAGCTCTGTCTTAGGTGTCTCGGGTTCGATTCCCGGCTCACAGAACAGCATGTGTGCTGTTGAATTTTTTAAAAAATAACTAAAAGAGTTGTCTGCCTATACATGACTGTCTATTCAAAAAAATCAATTTGTGTTTGTGTACGTTTTATAAAAGTACATAAACTACATTTTAATACTGTTCAAATAACGAAAAAAAATACTGTACAATACCTTAAAAAAGATATCACAGTTATTCGCTCGACTTTATTTTTAATAGTATAAGGATTATTTTATATTATAGACTTTATTGGTTAACGAATTTATAGTGGATAATTTACATTTTGTAATATCATCAATCCATGTACAGTTTTTCTAATCCTACCTTTATCAAATGATGGATAAATTAAATATCAATACTTTCATTGCGTATTTTTTTTTACTATTATTAATCAACTCATTAGCGTGGGACCTATATTTATTTAAACAGAACATATACAATATATTTAAACACTTTTAGGTGACGTTGAGTTTAATTAAGCGAAATGAATATTAATTAGTCAATCAAGTTAATTTTAAATCTAGGTAATAATGAATGTGGTTTTAATAAAGCAAGTGATAAAAGCTACAAAACTCATTTAATAGCATAAAAATAAAGACGGTCAGATTTGCGAGCTGTTGAACATTGCCATAATTGTAGAGCGACATTTCGCATTTTGCAAAATATTTTTTCAAGTGATGAGTTGTAGCTGTCGTTAGGTGCAAAGAAATTCAACTTAAATCTTAATCTTTAAAGGTTATAGTAGTCTATTTCTTTTTAATTGAGACAATGTTTAATGTGTTAAAATAATTTAGTATCATTTATAAGCCGATGCGATTTAAATCGATCAGTGTGTGAGTGTCCTTAGACAGGATTTTGATATTCATTTTTTTTTCGTTCCTTTCTTGCGTTGCCGCGTGTTCCTTTAACAATGTAAGGACGAGAAAAATCAAATCCTGAGAACAAACGTCTGGCTTAATTTGGTAAGTGGTAGGAGCCGGTTTTGGCGTCCCTGCCTCGCTCTATCGTCCACCACCGACCGGAAAAAGCAATATATATCACGTTCAATTTCTATTCAACAATTACAGCACTATTAATTTAAATATTTCCTGTGGCACTTTATTTTTTAATTGAACACATTTTCGATGAGCACTTATTTGGAAGGTATCAGGCGGCGGGCGAGGTCAGAAGGCGCTACCAGCGCGGCAGTTCTGTCGACAGTCGGTGTTAAAAATGTTGTAAACAAAACGCATATCTATATTAGATTGTGTGTGGGGCGACGGACGAACGACAAATTAATCGCATGCGATTGTTCGCGCGTCGCCCGTTCCCATTGTACCCGTCGAATCGCCGTTGTCTAGATTATGAATACTGACTACGCCCTTTCTGTTTTTTGTTGACATCGTCTAACCCAATAGGACGAGAAGAATCAACTACTTATAACAAATATTTGGCTGTCATTGGTAAGTGTATTAAAAACCAAACCTAAATTAACACTTGATAAAACTTCTGAAGTGTTTTTTTAACTACTTTTACTTTATCTTGTTTTATGTTTTCTATTTCGTAAATTCTTTTTTGTTTGTCTATCTCGTTGATTTCCTTCTACTATTCAACTAGGATTGTTTTATTGAACATTTGCATAGCGTTGTGGGTTATGCGGCAGTTTTTTGAACTCTCTTTCGATTTTATCATGGTTGGTAATCAGCTCTGTAGATAGAATTAGATCCCTTCATGCATCCCATCATATGAATATTCATTAGTTATATAGTCCTCATTTTTTCTTTAGTTATCAGTTAGTATTTTATGGTGAGCGTTCTAACATATCGAGTGTTGAATATTTTGCAGCAAGTTGATCGAGAAGAGGGATGGCTCAATATGATCTGGATTCTATCTGTTTTTGCTGCTATCTTTTATTATTATTTTGTCAAATTGAATGAGTTATAATTTAATACTCGTTTGTAAACACATAAACCTGTCTCGTCTGAGTTGCATACAATTTTATTATAAGAAACTATGTTTTTTTTTTTTTACTGAACATTATTGAGAGATGGCATTAGATCTGTGAGTCTGTGAGGCATTAAATTACAACTATACTAAAAAAAAACTTCTTTAAAAAACGTTGCTGACTCAGGATTTTTGTTAATTTTAAATTGCAAACTTCATAGTCGTTTTTGTATTATTTACAAAACATTAAAAATTCATAAATAAAACTTGTTAAATGTGTACGCATTTAGTCCCGAGTAATTCATGATTTTTTTTATATATTCCTATATATCCACTGCCGTGTAAGCCTCAATGCGACTTAACACATTTACTAATAGTTGACGTAAATAATACACTAAAAACATTTGAACAATATAAATTGCATAGGTGTGTAGTTTGTGATTGCGTTCAGAGTTGTATAAATTTGGGATTTTTGGGTCTAAAAAAGTGTCGTTTGTTTTGAAATCACAAACTTGTTACAATATGCACTGTGATTCGGGTGTGTTTATGTCCACTATGTAAATTGATTATGCACATCCTGGATACCCGCTCTTGTTTTTTATTTGGCTAAAAAAATGGTAGTTATATATCATACTCTGCAAGTCTGCATGGCTGTGGAATGTTGTTGGGATTTTCTAATTTGGGGCTGTTTACATAATTGATTGTCAAATATTAGATTTGCCTGCGGATAAGAAGTTACATTTGAAGACATATAATTTATTGAAAAAAGGTTTGTTACAACTTTATTCTCCTTTCGAAGGTTCTTTTGAAAAATATGAATTCATCAAAGGATACACTTTGTTTTCAATATTTTATTTTGTAAATTTATGATAAGTAAATGAAATTATTATAATTAAATTTAGTAGTTTATTTAATTTATTTTTCATTTAAATATTTTCTTTTCAGTTTTTTTTTTCATTAAAAAGAAGTTAAATTTTAACGCTTAATGTACATACTTTTGATGTTGGCTGTACATAAGACTTTTGTATTGCATTCTAAGACAGTATCCGCGAATTTTATTGTTTTGTGAATGATGGATGCCTCTTCCAGCACAAAAGGTATGTTTGTTAAGCAATTTAAATAATACTTATTTTAGCATTTACCAATACGGCAGCTTAGTTAAAACCTTGGATCGTAGTCACCCCCTCCCTTAGTCTTGCCCCCCCCCCCCACGCCCAAAGAAATTAAAAAAGATTAATCCATGCAAGGATTACACATTATTTAGACACTTTGCTTAAAAAGACAGTGTAAGAAGATGTAGATATTTTTGTAAAAAATCTTTGTGTGCATGCTACTGTCTAGCCCTAGCACGTAACGCTTTTGTAATCTTTAAGTATAGTTTGAACCTTTTACGCTCTTTTTTTTTGTACATTTATTATTTGTATAGTAGATTGTCTTCTCCTTTGATATTTTATTACTTCTTCACTCTGTAGTGTTTCGTATAATGTGGTGGCATAAATTTGTGTTGTGTTATTTTGATGTGCCTATTCTTTTTCAGATATCAAATGTATTTATACGTGTACAAACAGAATACAATCATATGATATTTTTTTCTCTCACATTTAAGGAAATAACATGTTAATAAAATATATTATTCTACAAGTAGATAAATTGAAAATATTTCCGGACTTGCGTTAGTGATATGTTCACATATTATAAGGGTATATATAATTTTTTGAAAGGTTTATTAAGTAATAAAATAATGGAGTAAGTAAGATGGTTAATATACGATACAGTTCAAACAACCTAAGTTATCAAAACTTTATTTAATATATTTTTTTAAATATCTGTATCTATTTTTCTAATATCTTTTGTAGCGACCCCGTAATATGAATGTATTCTGTGTGTAAATTTTAACAATTTTTTCACTATATGAAGACGGCGATAATTTTGTTGCGACACTGAAAGTCGCCGTATGTGTAAACTCCTTTAATAATAAAATATATACATTTATTTGTATATTGAAACTATACTACAATTCTGTATTGGTCAACTTATTGGATATAATTATTATAATAAATTAATTGTTTTCTTACGGATAAATTGACCAAAATTATGTAGTCAGTAGAAAATTTTTATACTCTGTCACTGATTTTTTCTTAAAATTTTACAAATGATAAAATAAAATTTTATAGGGGAGTAATGACCACTCAATATATTAATGCCAATTATAGGTATTATTATAATAATATTATAACGACTGGTTTTTATATAAATTGAAATTAAATGTCAAAATGAGGCTGGTTAGGCTGATGTATTTAGGTTAATGTTAAAGTTAGAATGATGTGTTTTAAAAAACAATTGATATAAAATATTTAATTAAATCAAACACAAACAAAAGAAAAACAAAAAAAACGACCTAAAACTAAACGAAATTCAAAAATAATTATAATATTATTGTTTCTTTTAATGGAAACAACCTAAACGCATTAAAAATGAACATTATAAATGAAATTTGAAGCATATTCATGAAATAATTCATGAAATAATTCATGAAACACTGTTCTGATAACACGAAACACAATGTTAAATGATAGGTAATCGATATTTGCATCCGTTTTCGACTGTACGGTTGATTGGTGACCAAAAGCAATTAGGGCTTCGGGAGAGAACAATAATTGTGACAAAGACAAAAAGATTCTCTGTCTCACTCTACACGCAATCAAACGTCGCCGCCAAGCCGACTATAAAACTGCCATCAAATCTTGACAGCTTGTTGTCAACATAAGAATTAGGTATTTTACATACTAGCCATATTGCGATGTAGGCAAAACTACAACAAGTCAAATTGCGTTCTAGACCGTTTGAGACCCACCCAATATCAGCAGCGACATGTCGGCAAATAGATGTCGAAAAGAAAATGGGAAATTAATGTTGTTTGATTTTCTTTTACGTTTTGTTAAATTATTTAAGATCTTTCTCGAATCTCCTCCTAATAGCTTATCCTTTGTCCTACCGAGGATAAGGAATGGAGTACAGTAGCCATCAAGAATCAAGTCGACCTCGGTTGGTCTGAAAAACTGTTGTTTCTATAGTAGAGCTACCAAAAAGACGTCCAAATATAACTTCACAGTATGAAGACATATCGCTGCTTAAAAACAAGGGCCATAAAACAAAAAAATCCAAAAATGTTTTTATTGCAATAATACAATCACAATCATTCATATTGTATGTTGCAAAAAGACATGCGTGTTTTATTCCATATTTAATATATTTTGATCATTTTTTTATGTTTATTATAAAAGTACTTAAACCTTTTAATGCTACTTAAAAATATGCTTCTAACTATGTATAATATGCATATATTTCATATACATAATATGTCTAATAAGAAAAAATAGACAAAAAATAATTTAATTTTTTTCGATTAGCTCTCATGTAAAAAGTTTAATTTTAATTTGTGGCCCTATAGTATTTAAGCAGCGATATAATATAATAGACTAGCTGTTGCACGCGATTTCGTCCGCGTAACTTTTTAAAAATTAGCCTATGTTACTCGCTGATAGTATATCATATCTATATCTAGGTATAGCTTTCTATATCTAGGTGAATGAAATTTATATAAAAATCGGTCTAGTAGTTTCTCTAGTAGTCTAAATCTTCTCTTTTTATAATATTAGTATAGATAATAGAATATAGATGATTTTGACCAAGATCATATATTTTAGTGTATTAAGTACAATTGAGTACAATTGAGTACAGGTTGCGAATTAAGTACAATTGAAAAATCTCGGTTAAGTGCTCGGTGCCTAACTTTAACATTAAGGTGCATTGAATTTAACAATTTTAGTTTTCGTAGCATTTAAAAGGAGATTATTGATGAAGTCAACGATTTTATCAACATAAGTACTCACTGCTAATGACTTTTATAGGTATGAGTATTCGAAAAACAGAAACAATTTGTGGTAGTTATACGTAAATATCTATGGAATTCGTAAACGCGAGTTTAACAGCTGTTTGCTTCGTATACAGCGGAGATTGTCGCTAAGTTAGAAACTAACTTTAGTAATATCACTCGTAGTGGGGGAGCTAAGTTGGCTGGGCTTTGTTTTACTATCAAAACTGGGAAGATGATATTATTTTGCCTTTCTAGTCGGTACGGCGTGTATTGATTGCTCTAAGGTTATATTGAGAGTCGAATACTTTACTACTCGAAATTCGAATAATCGAAATTAGGTTAAAGTTCTCATTTCCTATAAAAAATTTTTATGTTTTCTACTGACTACATATTTTGTTGTTTCCATCAAAATTTATTGTTAGATAACCAGAGAAAAAATAACAAAAGTAATCATCAAAATAAATAAGTGGAGTTTTATAACAGTTTTCTAAATACTGATTATACCTACTCGCATGATTTATATATATGCTCGTGAGAAAACATATAAATTATTGTAAAGTTCTAAAAATTTAAAAAAATCTGATTATATTTCGTTGTAAAAGGTTTATTGAAAAAAATAGATATATGTTATTTCTCTTTGATTTTCTTGCAAATTTGAATCACTTTTGTCAATTTTCTTAACTCAATTCAAAAGAAAGATACCTTTTTCGGTGTACTAAAAATATTCTTTTGATAAAAATGATTTAATGATAATATACGTAACGTAACTACTTAAAGGAGTACGTATTAATAATATATCAAAAGGACACAAGAGCTTGTAATGGCAATAGTAGTTTACTGTGATACACTATCTCTTTTACTCCTATAATAATTGTATTGCGTGTGACAGGAATGGAATGACTACAACCTGCGGTGGAACGACTCAGAGTATGGTGGCGTTAAGGATCTCCGCATCACCCCGAGCAAGCTGTGGAAGCCGGATGTTCTCATGTATAATAGGTGAGATTATAGTCCAGGAGACGGCGCATAAAAGTAATTTACAGTTTCCACGGACGGATATTGTGGAGGGGAAATTCGAGATTATTTTTTTTAAGAACGTTCTCGAGCGACTTGGGAACAGCCGGTGATTTGTAGTTACGACGTGGTTATTATTATAATTTATTTTTAACTTTCTTACACGGTAGAAAGTCACGATATTTATGAGTCGATTAAGCGATTATCAACTTTTTAATTTTCTTTTAAAGCGCTGGATATATTGATGAACAGTTCGATTTTAGAAAAAAAAAAACCAAGTGTAAATTATTTAATGAATACAAATGTTCAAAAATGTTTATATTTCGCTTATTCGATTTTAACTGAATTTAGTACGAAAATTAACTTATTAAAATATTTTATTCGCATGATTTAATTTGAAATAAAAATAATATTAGAAGAAAAAACAAGGAAGAAAATATTTATATGACAATTCGATTAAAAAAAATACATTCACAGCGGATTTCACACTAAGCTGTATGTCTGTATAGTAAGAATGTGTGATACAATTATTAGTTTATATAAAATGAATTAAAACTAGGAGAAATATATAAAAGAATATGACGACATAAATTTTTCAGAAGTGTTTAATATGTAGTTTCTGTGTATTATAATATCGATATTTGTAAGGATTTCATATGTTTAGTTAAACGTTTATATAAGTTTCTATTTTGGACTCCAAATTATGAGCATATCTATTTGGCACTCTTCAGAGTGACCAAAGTCATGGGTGACCAGACCTATAATTATTATTTAATAAAAAATAACAATAACTGTAGCTAGTTATTTTATTAAGATCAAAATATGAATTTTGTCATAATTAATTATTTTGAAAAAAAAAAAAAATCAAGTGCAAAAAAACATTTTTTTAAAGTTTTTTTTTTGCCTTAGTCTCCTACACTAGCAGGGCATGTGAGCGCATCCGTTCTGGTTGGGGAGCCCAAGAGGAGATTTCTGGAGTCACTCGAGCGCGTCAGATTAAGCTATGGTAGATTAATTACATGCTGAAAAGTGTGCATTTTAATAATCTGACGATTTGGTTGGTGGGGTTGGCGGGGGTGGGGGTAAAATTTTAAATACAACTCGAGCGCGTCAGATTTTTAGAGGGGATGTTAAGTGAACCTAAACTAAGCTTCCGTTTAAAATTCAGACGATTCGGATGTAACGCAAGCTCGTGGCAACTTTTTGAAAAAGCAAAAAATATTTTTGACGATTCTCATTTTGTAATACTCGAGCGCGTCAGATTTTCATACAGACGGTTCAGCCTAAAGTCCTGATCGTGCTGATACTTAATCTGACGATTATATGGAGGATTTTTAAAATACAGCGCCTACAAAATTTTGAATGCCTGTAGACGCTCACCCCACCGCTGAAATGAAAAACTTCATATAACCTTTTTTTCTTCTTACCATCCAATCTTCAAAGTCCAATAGGTCCCCACGACGCTCGAGTGACTACACATTTAGCGTCTTGGGCTCCCTAACCATTCTACAGGGTTCATTCAAATGGAGGTTGTGTTGTGGCGCACGTCCTTCCACCGCTCTGTGACTATTATGTCTACTACATATTCGTACGAACACTAGGGCAGACAAATATAATCCCTCTCTTGTTAGTAGTGGCGCCGACTGGTCTAGATACGTACTCACATACTCACCTTAAACCGGGTTTACTAACAACGACACCGAGTGATTAGTATTTCTGTCAAATACATATACAGGGTGTTTTACTATGTACATGTTTATGTATAGGTGAGTTAACTAAACTTGGCACGTTCACAGTACTCACACTAATGCATTTTTGAAATACAGTATGTTGAAAAAATGATTATATTTTAACCAATTTTGCAATGTTTATGAAATCTGTTGGATGGAGATCTGAAATCTCTGTAAAAATCAATGTATTGCACGTGCCAACTCTTCTTAACTTGCCTATACTTATAACGAAATACATAAAAAAATGAAAATCTAGTATCTAATACAAAATCTAGTAAATAATATGTACCATATTTTACCACAACATTTAGTATTAAAATTGTAATTCACGAAGAGTTGCAGTAGCGGTTGCAGTGCAATCATGGCTGTCATCTAATTACACCAATTGTACCCAATTATGTTGAATGTAGCGATGCGGTTTCATATTATAAATACTGTGTTGTTATAATTTTATGTATAATTGGCGTTTCACATTATTAACCGGACATTACGCTTATTTATAGAATCACATTGAAATTGCATCACACTAAGAATAAACTTTAGTATGCTGTCTGAATAAAAAAATGATATAAAGTCACCAGAATACACTATAAGTATATTATAAAAAATAAGATATAATAGTGAAGTTAAGATCTTAATATTTCGCAAACATTCATATCCAGAAAGAAATTTCTGTTTCTTAGGGATAATATAAAAATAAAAACAACACCTGACAAAAATATATGATCAATACTTACAGATTTAATAAATGTTTTGTAAATGTATGGCAATGAGTAGTATTTTATAAATGTGCATATGCATATTCAAACACACATAACACATAGACAAACATAAACACAAACGTAGAAATACACAACACAAACGTAGACACAACACAGATAGTTAAGAAAACTAATTTTTACTATTTTTATTACTAATTTTTCCTAAATTATTTAGTCTTAAGTAATTATTTAGTCATAAGTTAATTTTAGTATAGAAAGTAACTCACTATACAAGCGTATCATTGTGAATATGTAAACTTTTTTCAAAAGAAAAAGCTATAACAAAAAAAAATTAAAAGTAATATAATATTTTTAAAGCTAAACTTCAAAAACGATATTTTATATTTAGACTTGACATTTCAATGAAAGCCAAGTTTTATTAATTAATTCATAAGCTCGCTAATAAATTGTATTATATAGCGAATTTAAGCTAATATCAATAACCACTAACCGGAAACAGTTGAAGTTAATGCAACCCGTTAACCGCCACACTTGGGACCCGCCCACGTACGCCCGTGGGAACAGAAATTCATGCTAAGGAGGTAAACGCCGATTGGCACTTCGCCAGAACTTAACTACTTATGTTATGTACATATTGAATACATTTAGCATTGTTTTTTTTTGATAAATGTTTAAAATGTTAATAAATGTTTTAAAGTTTAAAAAAACATAGTTGAAGATCGCGCGGCATGGCGTGATCCAGCAAAATAGAACAATAATGATGAAAACACATGGACCGCGAGAATATAACTCGATATCGAGGTCTGACAAGCATCTGACAAGTTATCGAGGTCGATAACTTGTCAGATGCTTGAGAGAGTTGTATCATGAAGCCCTGTGAAGTCAGCTGCCGCTCCTTGTGTTGGTTTCAGCAGCGGTGCCCTCCCAAACTTGAATAAAAATGTCATCGAGATAAACCAGCTGACATTTTTATCAATCAATCAATCAATCAATACTAATAATAAATCTGTAAGGGTCGCTCATGGAGTAATTTACTTTGTTTTCGGAGATATCGTGTTTATAGGCTCTATACATGATACTGAAACTAAATTAACGATTTTTAGAATTTTTTTCTATTATGTATGTATGTATGTATGTATGTATGTATGTATGTATATATGTATGTATGTTCCTCTATAACTCTTAAACGAATTAACTGATTTTCATGAAACTTGGTAGAAAAACATTTAGACGTACAGTACACAGGATAGGCTACTTTTTTCTTTTTAAACGCGGACGAAGTCGCGGGCGCCAGCTAGTTTATTCATAATAGAAGATAAACTTCAACTGTGACAAATTTTCAACTGAGAAGAAATGTGATTGGCTGACGTATAATCCAACACTTTTTGTTTTACTGAAAACACATTCATATTCTTATTACTATTACTTACTGAAAACTGAAAACACGCTTGTATAATTTCATGATGATCGGTCGAGTAATAAAAGCGTGAAAAAGTAACAAACAAACAAACAAACTCACTTTTACATTTATTAAGTTGATTTGGTTAAGTAGGGATATAAAGAACTAGAACGATGTCTAATGTAGTTTCTAAATTGAAGCGTATAATTTTCACACGAAAAACCCATTAGCCATGTACAGGATGAAACTGTACGAGTATTTCTGTTTCACTTAAAACCCGATGGCAATAAAGTTTTCAATAACTTAAAAATAAGCGAGTACAGTTGGCTGGCCGTGTGCCAGTCTTGCAACGCGGATGCCATAAATATCAGTTATACCTGATTTGTGAGGCGTGTTTGTTTACCTTGCTACTTTGGCACTGAAGTAACAAGTTGAAACTTGGTCAAAACAACCCGCGTATGCAGATTTAACCGACAAACGTTTCAACATTTTTATACGGCTGTTTAGTTTTGTTAAATCTTTACATAAAAGAGCATTCTTTAAAGAGTTTTTTATCGAATAATTTGGCACTCCATAAATTGCAGTTTATGGCCACGTTTTCGAAAACAGTACTGTTTTTTTTCTGAATGAAAGGGACCCTATGTACTTTTCTGTATCCCCTCTAACGTGTATGCAATATTTCATAGTGATTGGTTAAGTAGTTAAGGCGTGAAAGTAAGTAACAAACAAATAAACTCACATCCGCATTTATAATAATAGTTAGGATAACAATTTAAAGTGAGTGTGTATACTTCTCTTTATAACATAATTATGAAAAACATTCTGTTCAGTATAATTAAGCCTTAAAAATAAGGTGTGTACCAGTATCTGTAATACAGAGATTCACTAGTATTAGTGCCAATACTTCTTTTTGCTACACTAATGGTTAATAAGGAATGCTTTAGTTTATAATTATAGTTTTTAATATAGGGTTCAATAAAATAGAGAGAAGGGTGAGTAAGATGGAATTGATTCATGACAGTCAAGATATTTGTTATAGATTAATTAAAAGAAGTTATAAATTATTACCGATGACAAGTGACTGGACAACTGGACACACACAGATAATATATATTTTTAATTTGGAATTCCCGGAAAACGTCCTTATCGTCAACAGTAAACTTTATCCCGATGAAGAAGCGAAAAAAAGAATGAAAGCAATACAAAACAATATAGATAAGAAAGTAAGTGGAGGAAAATAAATAAAATTGTTACTTCTCAAAATGTTTGCTTTCCTTATTGGATTTGTTCAGATGGCATCTAGTTTCTTTTAGCGTTGTGCATTATTATACATTTTTGTAAACAGTTTCTTTGTCAACATTACTAAACTAGGTCACATGTGTTTGATATTAATCTGTTATATCAAACATCAAACCTTAACACCTTACTAATATCTATTAGCCACCTAGTACTTCGCACCCAGCGAATATAATCGATATACATAGGGGGTAATATAATCGATCACAGCTCTCATAGTGGCCAAAAGTAAAAATAATGTTGGCGCTATCATCCGTCATTCTCAAAGTGTAAATTGAAATTTTATATTATGAGTGATACAAACCCGGTCCTTAAAATAATACTCATTTCGATTTGAAAACGATATATAATTTATCACTAGCGATACAGAAACGATTATAAATGTTTATTATTATTGAATAAAACCCTTAAAGTAGCTTTATCTTTTTGTTTTACAGTAAAACTACAACTAAAAATTAAGCAAACAAATATTCAAAATAAAACACAGTTTTTGAATAAATTTTACTTAACTCATTTGATTTGAATGACCAAAAATGATTTCACAACTCTTTCTCCACCCAAATCAAGGTGTCACAGTAATTTTGGATTATAATAATATTTTGTAACAGTGTCGCGATTAAATTTCAAAACGTCAGAGCCAACAAAGTTGCGGACGCTAGGTGGCGCTAAACTCGTGCACAGAGCCAATACCAATATATAAAGTTAAAGAGTTTTTTGTTTGTTTGGTTGTACACGCTACTGGTTCGAATTGAAAAAATCTTTTTGTGTTTGATAGTCATAAATAAATGTGAAAGTTTGTGCGCGCATCTCAAAAGCTATGCACGTACTCCTTTTGGGCATCCCGTACTAAAATGCTCAAATCGGAGTTTACTTACATATAGAAACTGTCTTTTACATTACGTCCATGATGTGGCCACGCCCCACTCATTCTAGGCAAGATTGTCGGGGAAGCTCTAATTAGGTACTTAACTAAATCGTCCCAGTAGTGGAACTGTTGTATTGAAACCGTTGATTATTTTGTTAATACGAAGCCTTGCCAGGAATTTGATATAAAATAATTTTCTTCCATTAAACAGATGGATGAAAGTTCTAGTTCGTATTCAAGACTAAATTATTATATTACATAATCATTAGTATATGGTTGTATCTCATGAAGTTAACTGCAACAACACCAAATTAACTTCTACCTTGCATACAATCTAGTTCGTCACTCCATTCCCAAAATACTTTGTGCTCCTCCATCAAGAACTAATTTGGGCTTGCACGCCCCCGTTTAATGAATGTGCGACACCTAGAATGATTTTATATTTTTATACGGTAAATTAAGTATAATTATCTTTTCTTAATGGAATCAGCTGTTGTGTACTCATATGCGCTACCGAATCCGTCAAGACCTTATCCTTCGCGTAAGAATTCTATCGAATGATGTATCTTTGTGTCACCTAGAAAAGTATAATAATAGTTAATACACAGTTAAATTAATAAATAAAAAAATTTACGCAATTGCAGTGAAATTATGATTTTAAATGATTTTTAAAAATTATATTGTGAAAAAAAAAATTGAAATGAGTATATCAATAATTGGCCCGATTTTATCTTGAAGTTCGTTGAAAGCCTGAAATTCATAATAAATCATTATCTTTCAAAAATCAGTTTACAAATATTCAGAGAGAATAAATAAAAAAAAATATATAAATAAATTTTCTGTTAGATTTTATTTAAGAAATCCTTCAATAAAAGCCGTCAAATTTTTTTCAAGTTCAAAGGCATCATTAAAAATGTGTTTTATTTGATACCTGTCTTAATTGTATGAATAAAAATTACATTAATTTTCAAGTTGGTTAACGTTTGTACAAATATTGGGGCCAACATTTGGCTCGCTTCCAAGGTAAAGGTAGTCGAACATTTGATTATGAAAGCTTTTAAGTCACTTACGGGCCTGTGTAACACTAGCGCGTTGTTTACCGTCTCCCGCGCCCGTTTAGACTTCGTCGGGTATCACCCGGTACCTTATTACACTATATCGTAACAGTATATGATTACTATTGGACTGAAACGGTAAAATTAATAAAGAAAACTGAAAACTTGTGCTAGTTGAATATTATTAATGTGTGAATTTATTATGCTCTTACTTTGTCAATGATCTATGAAAGTCGATGAAATTTTACATACAACGTGTATATTGTATATGAAATTTCATCAGGGATACAAAATAGGTCATACCTTTCATCCAGAAAAAAGTACTGTTCCCGAGGGTCTATCTAAAAATAGCTCACTAACCAGTTAGTTATAATTATATTGAAACAATATTATAAGTTTAGACGAAAAACCAACTAAAAGATAAATCTTAAAAAATCTTTAAAAGATCTTCTGGGTGAGCTCGCTCCATCATAAGCTTCATCCTTGCTACACAGCTGGTTGTTGGACAAAAGCAAACCCATCTCTAATAAAAAAAAGTTTATCCTATTGAGATTACGTAGTAAGTCAATTTATACAGTATCATAGCCTTAGAAATAATAATATTATTTGAAATCAAATTGAAATGGAGCTGTAGCGAATTAAAATTATATAGATTTTAGTATTTATTTTGAACCATTTAAAAGCAATCTGTACATGTGCATAACTTTAATGGAGTTGGGCACATAATATACATTTTTTTATAAATGTTACGCTACGGTGTAACAGACTGCCACCTTAATACGGATTTGTTGGCGGGCCGCCAGCTAACGGAGTGGTTACAGTCTGCAACACGTTGGTACGTTATTCATGAATACATAGCATAGAGCCATCCACAAGGATATTTTAGTTGGTCTGAATTTAACAGTAGCCATCCGCCCGACGGTCAGTCGGTCGCAGCACATAGTGGATTCCCTCATACATTTTCTATGACAACGAATTGCATTTTCTGACAAACGGGGACTTCGATATTTGGCTGCGATAAATTTTTATATAAACATTTTTAATATTCTATAATACATTTTGAAACTAGTAAGAAGAGTTTTTGCGAAATGGTTAGCGACCTTCAATAGAGACCAGCATGTTCGGGATCAATAAAATCAACAGAAGGAGGATTTTATTTTAATATAATTATCATTATTTTTAAATTGGCATTTTTACTGAAAAAATAAACAACGCAGAATGTTCCTTTTTACAAAAATTACATATGCAATGAATTGATATAAAACTTCTCTATGTTTCTTCTCAACAAACATTTTTTGATATATTATCTTTCTTAAATTAAATTATCAAAAATATAAACGATTTATTGTACTAATGCAATATATTAAAATTGTATATCTTTTACACTTAGCTTCAGTTATGCATTAGATAAAACTTAAAAGTCAAGTTAATTGGACCCAATAATGCGATCTTCAAAAATTATTTCAAAGGACATCCAATCGGTAAGAACCCGGTGAGTGTTAAGATCTGCATGACCTTTGTTAACGACAAAAAAAAATCACTAAAAATGTTCCAATGCTTAAAACAACTTTTCTATATAGTCCGTCCTTTGCGGACAGGCATAATAATAATAATAATAATCTAAAATTTGCAATTTCAGCTCCGACGCAGACATTCCCCAGACACTAGCCAGACAAATTACAGTTCAAATGTGGTTTAACAAGTTCTTCTACTTTCATTTCGTAGCAGGTGTCTATTTTGAAAACCATCCGAAGGGTTGTATAACCATTTTTGGCAAACAATTGCCAAGCAGTTAGACAACTAAAGATTTATCAAACAGCTGTCTCATTATGTACTTCCACGACCAATTCTATGGTCACTTTGCATTGAATTCTATGGTCAACGGTTTTAATAACGATAGTCGAGGGTTCTAATCTCGGTCGGACCAGAATTATCAGTTAATTAGAAATATTAGAAATAATTAATACGCGTGCTGCGTGCCTAAGATTTTTATTGAGAGATACGGTTTTCACTAATGGGTAGAGCGATATACAAGGAAGGCTTGTGTATAAAGAATCGATATACGAAGCCTGAGGCGAGTCGCTAGTCATAATAAGCTCGTCCGAACAGGGAAAATGACATACAATAGATAGATCAGAACATTAAAAAAGCTTCGGTAGTTTATATTAGGCTTTACATTGACTTCTAATTTGTGAGCGCCAGTGAGCCCATTCGGAAATTAATTCAACGACGGCAGTAAAATAAAGAATTTGCCAGTATCTAAAACCTTTGATAGCTATTAGTTCATTTAAAACGGACCATATAGAATGCAAAGTGATCATCAAATTATCCTATCCTATCCTAGGTCGATGATAATGTGAAATAATCATCGATATATTCCCACGTTAGTAATTAGGTGGAACGGATGGGATTATCGTGAAATATATACTGCCCAAACTACAATACACAGTAGGTGTCATGAGCCCCAATGAAAATTATTGTTTGTATCAAATCAAAATAAAAACAAAATGTACTGTGTTTGTGCTCTCAGGATAAAATGTTAACTCCGGAAGTTGGAAGATCGTAGCAAATATGTTCCAAATACAAGCTCAGCTGTATCCGGTTTGATATATCCGAAATTTATTTAATATCGCTTTTGTTTGGATTAAAAATAGACGAGGAAGCTTAAGTAACTTTACATTTATTTCTAAGAGCTCTTTAGAAATAAATATAATGTTAACTGAAAGTTATGTATTTACCGGGAATTTATATGTTTTTATTAAAATTATGTCATCTCAGAGCATGTTAAACTAACTACGCAGTGTACACACGATTTTATTTTATTTAAAAAATGGCGGTGAATTTACGACGCGAGACGTCAAATAATCAGTTTTTTTAAATTGTAATCAATATTTTTTATTTGTCTTTGATAACTAAAGTCGAGTTTTCGTTTGTTTTACTTAAAAACATGGTTTGTGCAACTTTTCCTTTGCATCCTGGCATTTTGCTATTCATCCAGTAATAACTAGTGTCACTGGATAACGTAATCGCAATGGCTGACAGCCGTTTTGACAGCGTTTAAAGTTTAAAAGCTGCCACAAAAATTTAGGAAATCATTATTTGCCTAATATTTTAAATGTTTTATTCTTTAAATTTAAAATATAATAAATAATTATAATAAAAATGTATATGTTCATGTGAATATTTTCACTATATTAGTTAGAAATAATTCCCAATTTTTAATTATACCACTATAAGGCAACTGACATCTATAGATACCTTGGAGAGTGCAGTGATATGGCAGTGATGTGATATTTAGCATATTATATTGCAGCTAAATTGATACAAAAAAATTATTAATTGAGCAAAGTAGCTTTTAATAGATCACTTCTTGGTGACTTAATAAAGTATTATTTTGTTGTTTGACAGTGTTCTCTAGAAGAATTAAAATAAAGTTTTTGAAATAATTTTCTAATTTACCATGTTTGTTGTTATCAATAGAATAAATTATTGAAAAATATACCTCACCTTTGTAAAGTGGAATGTATACCTGATGTGAAATGTTTAAAACTCAGAACACTCAAAAAACCAGAAACGGCGATCGTGAATAAAACTGTGACCACACGCTACACTCAGTAAATTTCAAATAAATTAATTAAGCAGGTACTCTTAAATTGTTCAGCGTTTTAACGAATACCCTAAACTTGAGAAGAAATATAATGATAAATGTATAAATATCTATATTAATAGTTAAACGCAAGATAATTTGACTATCATACGATTTAGTAAAAATACAGCATCACATTTCGATTGAATGCTCTTTCCGGTTTATATCTGTATTCTGAAAATTAAAATGTTTTGGGCTTGCTGAGTGCTGTGTTTTTAAATTAAAAAAAAAAACCTTTTACTCTAAAATTTTTAATTTTAATCATGCAAGCATTACATTTATGTTACCTTTACAAGCATTTTTTACTAAACGAAAATGATAAACTTACAGGAAGCAAGTGACAGCACAGTAGGAGATGAGCCCGAAATCGACGATTGGTGCTTATTTTTTTTTATAAAAAACTAACTTGGGTGGTGAATTTTTAAGCCGCTTTGAAGTAACAATCGTCCGCGTGGCCAGTCCTTCTCCTACTCAGTGCTGCCATTATTAAAATTTATTCTAAACCGTACATGGCACGCTAGTCGCTGATTTGAATCACCACGATCGTCGTCTCGCTTATCAAATATTTTATTTTATTTTATTTTATTTTGAATACAATTTCGTTATTCTATTTAAAATTTTATATGAAATAAAGTGACGAAATTTTGCATTTGACTGAGCGAGAAGATGATTATTGAAGCTAACAATGATAATTCAATTTTAAAATAAAACGTAATATAAATCTTTTATCGTTGATAGCACAATTTAAATGATCCCAGATGAAACCGAAGCACTAAAATGCGAAATATAAAAGCCCAACATTCACTTTATATTTTTAAAGTACCTCCCTTTAACAGCTTTTAAAACACAGCTTCTTTGTTTTCATGAAAAAAGTGTAAATTTCATGCTAATTACAAATGCTAGTCATTTAATGAACACTTGCTTTTCTTCCGTTTTACTTTTATTCATAACTTTCATAAAGTAGTTTTAAATATAAAATGAATTATATAACTAAATAAAGTATTTTAAAGCAATTTAATCGGTTAATAAACGTACAAAAATGCAATTGTTTAATTATATTAGTGTCAATTAAAAACTTATTATACAAGAGAATTCTCTCGCAATTACTAAAAGGTTTGTAATTTATTAGCAAATGCTTTCAAGCGGGCATTTGTTTGCCATTGAAGGGGACTTAAGGAGATTTCTTAGAATTAAATTTATTTTCGTTCTCATTTTTCAATTTGATGGCGTATTTCGTTAGTTAATGGCACATTAAAAATATATTTCAGACTCTTTTTTTGATACTAAAAACTCGCTTAGTTATTATGGAAGTAGGAAATACATTCATTAAATGATTGGCGGTAATATTAGACTGTTCAAAAAAATTCAAAAACATTCTAGTTTTTTTATAAAATCATAAATTCTATAATTATGTATGCTTTATAAGCTACACTAAATTAGATGCGAAATGGCTAAACATTTACCTAGCAGTTCTTTGTCTAAAGCCGCGTCCTCATTAGGGCCGCACGGCCACATCAGGCCGACCGCTCGGCCAGGCCTTGTATAATGTGTACGCGTGTAGTGTGTACAAGGCCTGGCCGAGCGGCCGGCCTGATGTGGCCATGCGGCCCTAGTGAGGACGCGGCTTAATGATGTTAATATTGATGCCAGTGCTGATGAGGGTTTTGACGGGACATACCAGACCAACGTGGTGGTCAGAAACAACGGCAGTTGTCTGTACGTGCCCCCGGGCATATTCAAGAGCACATGCAAGATAGACATCACTTGGTTCCCATTCGACGACCAACACTGTGACATGAAGTTTGGTAGCTGGACTTACGATGGCAATCAGGTACAGCTGTCGGTGTTTTAAAAGTCTCTATACTAAATACTTCTAAGGAAGTTAAAATCCAAATATTTTGTGTTTATTTGGGCTTTTTAATTTGAATTCAATTTTGCCTTAGAAACCCGTGCTATGTAACCAGTGTCGTACATATTATTTACTTCTCCGTAACCAGTAGGTTCTTTACAATTGATTTTACTATTACTAAATAATCAGATACTTTACCTATACTTCAAAGATTGCATTTACTATTACTATGTAAACAATATGAACAATATATAATTTTTATTCTATGTATTCAGTACGGTCTGATTACATAGGTTAATAAGTTAATAATAAGTTAATAATAAAAACTTAATAAGTTGGTTATTCCATTTTGACGATAAAAAAAAAAACGAATTCCTATGAAAAGTTTTTCTATAATATTCCATATGTTGCCATAAGTTTCGTAGATTCTTGGTAACATATGTCAGTATTACTTATATGGATTTCGATGTAATTCATTTAAATAGTAATAATAACTTCAATTAATTAAAGTCTTATGTTTATTTCTATATTTTTAATACGTTTATATTTTTCATTTATTTTTATGTTTCACCTATAAATTATTAAGGATTTAAATGAAAATTGCGAATAATTATTTCCTTTTTCTAGTTTGTTTTCTTACGGAACTGGTTATGTAGCATAAGTTATATATATTGGAGTTGAACCAAATAAAGTTAATCTATCATATTTATTTTCGAGCTTATCTGAAAAGGTTTATTTCGTCTAAAATCAATTTGAGTTTGAATTTTCTTTACTATTATAATTTTTGTTTTCTTTCCTACTTTTTTTATTACGCCTAAAACAATGAATATTGAGTAGACAGATGTTTAGGTTTAATATATAAATAAGATAAAGGGAACCATGTGAAGAACTAGAAGGGCTTATGAGTCCTAAAAGTCATTATGTACTATTTTGCATGGTGCAAAATTCAAGTACAATATTTTTTAAAATTTAATCTGGAAAGTTATAACCCGCCCTACGGATACTCTGTAGTGTGAATATTTATTAGCGCTTTTAATTTTTATTTATTTCACTTTTTGCATTCGCTTTGTTGCTCTTATAATGGATGATTTTATGTGGCTTAATTGCTGTGAATGTTTTCAATGTAATTTTCGTTCATATTAATATTTTTCACCATATAACTAATGTGTGATGTTCTAAGTATTATTAGTTTTATTATTAATGTCATATTTACTTTATAATTTATTAAAAAATTTATCCGTACGGCGGTGGTGAAATTTCTTTAAAACTCGGCATGTGCTTGCATTTATAGTCAAATATTGTTAATATGATCAAAAAAAATTCCGACTTTCAACTACTGAGAGATTGGTATAATAAATTCTTTTGATATAGAAAGCATGGAACTGACTCAATCGGTCTTGCATGGTTTGTCTCTTTAGTGAAAACGGGAGAATAGTTTTTTTTTATGATTTATTTAGTACGCAATTTCACTCAACTTTCTTCACAGTTGGATCTGATACTAAAAGACGAAGCAGGAGGGGATTTGTCAGACTTTATTACGAATGGGGAATGGTATTTAATAGGTGAGTGGTAATATGACCAAGTAATAATAGAAAATATTTTATAGAAATGATTCCTGTAACATATCTAATATGAGATATACCATGAATTTCGATTGTCAGGCATGCCAGGAAAGAAGAATACAATAACATACGCATGCTGTCCAGAACCATACGTAGATGTCACATTTACAATCAAAATTAGAAGGCGGACCTTGTACTACTTCTTCAACCTGATAGTTCCATGTGTGCTAATTTCTTCGATGGCTCTGTTAGGCTTCACACTGCCTCCCGATTCTGGAGAAAAACTTACTCTCGGTAAGTGTCTACTGAATATTTATTTAGTATTGTGTCGTTATAGATATTGCAGGCATAAAATTAATTACGACGGTAGAATTATCGGAAATATGGGAATAAATGGATAAAATTGTCCTAGGACAGGTAACATTTTGTAAATTGTATATGTATGTGGTAGAAGATGAAAGTAAAAGAAAAATATTAGAAACTCTTACTTATGTTGTAGGAGGAGGAATAACTTTTATTTCCCTCATGTGTGCACTTTTCTAACTTTAAAATGTATTTAACATATCTTAAGGAACGTCGATACTAATACAGCCTAGAGATTTGAAAATGAATCTTGGCCTGAAGATTCTATTATAATACCGTTTTTTCTTTTATTTATGTCTTCTGGTTATTTTGTTATCACGGATAAAGTAATTTATTAGGATATAAATTTTTGAATATAGTTCCATTCCATTAAAGTTATTCAAACCGAAATCCTTGGATTTACTTTGGAGTTTAACAGTTTATGACAGGTGTGTTACAAAGACATAATATTTAATGATGACACAAATTATTTCAAATATAGATAATGTAAAGTAATGAGAAATGTAAAGTAAGCGAAATTCTTATTTTTGTAGAAATATTGTGATAATGTTGATAACATTTTGAGAATAAAACAACTTGCAAACTTTAAAGATACAGATAGATCAATAAGTCAGTTTTAAATTGAAATGGCTGCTGGTGTCAACAGGTGTGACGATATTGTTGTCGTTGACCGTATTTCTCAACCTGGTCGCTGAAAAGATGCCTTCAACTTCGGACGCTGTGCCTCTGATAGGTATCACATTGTAGGCGACAACACTTGTCGAATCCGAAATTGCAAGTTGCTTCCGACCTCATTATTGTATTTACTGCCTAATTATACATTCATAGACTGGAAGTATTTGTACTAAGTATTGGGTTCGGAAGTAATGAGCATAGGATATAAAAAAAATTGTGTCTAGGATGTGTTATGACTGTTTAGTATCAGTGTTAGCGATCCTCAGTTCCTAATGAACACGACGGTAAGTATGTTGTACTGTAGTTACAGCTGAGTGTACCTACCCGATTTAGGTAGTCACGCCATCATTCACAGAGACACAGACACATGCGAAATTTAAAGCGAGAGTTGTTTAAGCGATATCGGTTGCTGAAACATCAACGGCACTAGTAGGGTTTTTAACCTTGTCTTTGATTACAGGAGTCACTATACTTCTCTCGCTGACGGTCTTCCTCAACCTGGTAGCCGAGACACTGCCGCAAGTCTCCGACGCGATTCCCCTGTTAGGTACACTACCCCACACCCCACCTTCCAAAGTTTAACCAACTCCCGCTATTCCAATTATTTTATCTTCCGTGTTCGAATTCTTCGGTTTCGTTTGGTTTTTGCTCTTTAAACTTTTTTTCTTTACCAGCTTCTCAATTTAGAATTAAAAAAATAAATTAAATCAACATTATTTTAAAACATTACAAGGAGTAAATTATGTACATTAAACTTATTTCAATCATGTAAGCTTTGATGCAGTTGCTACGCTCATTGGCTGTTGTTTCATTTTATCAGATTTTATTATCTGAATTCAAAATAATATCAGAATTGAATGTGCTTTTGCTTGTAAATTCAACGTTTATATTTGTTCGCGAATAATAATTATAAAAATATTCCGAAATAATATTAAAATCGTCACCATTCGTATTAATTTTTTTTTATTCATGTTAAAGTAATCTTGGAATCGATTACGCGATTCTCGCTTCTATTTATTCTAACATTATAAATTATTTTGAATTTTTCTCTACTTCATTGTAATATTTAATGTAAAGAATGAATTCCATTCTTATATTTATTAGTATATATTACAATATTTATAGCATGGTATGTGTTATTCTGTCTGAATATTTCGACTTTTTAATGTTGCTGACGCGTAAGGTAAGTTGTGTAATTTATATAAATGTTTAATACTTTTTGATTTATTGTGTTGTCAATTTTAACTTAACCTAGTGTTGACACACTTAATTTGGTAACTTAATTTCACCGCGCAATCGATTCCACGCTGACAATAAGTGTTTGAATGTGTATGAGTGTTTTTCATGTATTCAATGTACACAAATAAGAGAATTAGGCGAGGTCTTAAGTTCGGTCGCCGTAAAATTTCAGATACTTGGAGGGTGGTATAATCAATTTCCAAAGAAAACCCTTCGTAGACATTTGTAGGTTAAAAAAATGAGTAAAGTCGACAAATTAAAACATGATAATATGTAAACTTGATATATTTAAAACAATACTTGCATGGACTTTATTTTGTTTTGTTCTTCACTTGAGCCCTTGATACCGACTCAGCACACAAACAGGAGATCAATCTCGAATGACGAGTTCTGTATAAATCTGGATGGAACGCCGAATCGGTTTCATTGTATATAGATTTTTTTACACAGTATTATATATTGATCTTTGCAGGTGTTACCATTCTCCTGTCGCAAACAGTTTTCTCCCTATTGGTGGGACACGTCATCACAAAAACATCTGAGGCGATCCCTCTAATAGGTGAGAAAGTTCCCGCGCGTTTGGAAACCAAAGAAAACAAATTAAAAAAATAATTAAACTTAAAAATGACAAAGTCAAATAGTCTAAATTAATAAAAAGACAATGTGATTTGAGGAACATTACAATTAAGTATTAACCAAATTTGCTATTCACTCTATGGAGTCTTTCAAGTGTATGAAAATGTTCCTCGGCTCATTTCTAAAATGCTAAATTAACGAAGATTTAAATAGATTGCAGATTCTCGCTTAAATTATTCTAAATTTAACGGAGAGCATACATTCTTAGTCTGTTCTATTTTCAACTTGCATTTTGAGTCTCGTGGTCTCTGGGGACTAGCCTTCGCTTTCAGCGCTCTCGCCAGCTCTACACACTTCGAATAGTATTATATTATGCACATTATTCGCGCTAACTTTATTTCCAAGAGGTACTTCTTTATACATTGGCATCATATCTTCTTGTAATGTATTAAAATATCTATTTCAATAATTATAAACAATTAGTTAAAGATTGACTTCGATTGTCAAAATTTTGTTTACTTCAGAGTAGAAATATTCCCGACTACGGCAGTTAGTAAATTGGCATGTGTTGTAGGATAAAAGTGACCACTAAAACAGTATTAATTTCACAACTCTCCAAATAAACTGTGTGTAAATAAGCTTTTCATTTAGTAGGTCTGGTTTGGCTTGTAGTTGTTTAAAAGCAGGAAATAAAGGTCGTAAAGTTAAACAACGGTTTTAACAACAAAGTGGATGAGGGTAGCGTGGGTCCAGCCTCCAAGTATCTCGTGAACATCGGATCTCACAACTTTGTCTGGTCTGTTTTACCCTGTAACTATTATCTGATAAAGTTCTATGCGAAATTGACAAAGTCATCACACAAAGGTTGTATGTGCGCCACCTTTGATGAAATCTATTAATATTATAATATGATCATTTGAGTTGCCTATACTTTTTTTAGTTTCCTCAATATATACCAGAACAGATGTGTTGTCAATATCGTAAGATGCCTTTAAGTAAAGCTAACTTATAAAATATGTTGCACGGCTTTAAAGTTCTTTCGTATTTTGTAGAATATAATGAATGATATTATATTTAAGTTGATTATTGTAAATATTTTCATCGTGGTTAGACGGCCGCGTCAACATGTTTACAATAACTATGCAAAATATATATTATGTCGCATTTGTGTTGCTGTAATATAGATATCGCATGGTTGTAGTTAATTTCTTAAAAAAATAATAGTACCATAAATCTTTTAAAATAGTAATAAAATAAACGGCATATTGTTCTTAAACGTTTTCTAATAATAAAAAAAAGACTTTCAATTGACTTCTAATTTACAAAACAAAAATAAGTACTTAATTTTCTCCTTAAAAGTTTATTTGTTTTAAAAATCAATTTTAATAACCTTTTTATGTTGAAACACCTATTAAATTATATTTTAATTTACACATTGGAATTAATTATTTAATTAATAATTTCAACATGATTTTTATATTATAAAATTTTACATTACTAATAATTAAAATGAAATATTTCTCCGAACGACAGGAACATACTTCAACTGCATCATGTTCATGGTGGCTTCTTCTGTGGTTTTGACTGTGGTGGTTTTGAATTACCATCATCGAACCGCAGATATTCACGAAATGCCTCAATGGGTTAGTTAATGCCTTTTGACAACACCAAAATCACTAGAAACTCCTAAGAACGTTAAACTTTACTAGCCATTATCAGCGGGCCTATTCTCTATCTGTGGTTTTTAAAACGTATCGACTCCAATGTCGACATTAAATTGGAAATAATACTTTGTCAAACTAAAAACCACACAATAACGTGCCAGTAACTTCATTGACATGTATAACTACGGAAAAAACGTCGTAGACATTTTGACATGTGCTTAGTGAATACCAAAGTAGACAAGTGTCGAGTCTATAAACCGCATCGAGTCGATAACCACAGCAAAACCACACTTAGAGAATACGGGCCTATATACTGGATAGCCATGTCCAGCGAGTAAATAAGAAAAAAAAGTGTAATTATTCTTAGATAATAATAGTTGATATTGCCTAATCTAATTCATTGAGTCCATTAAAGAAATCTACAATTTCAACAGATCAAAACCGTGTTCCTACAATGGTTGCCTTGGATTCTGAGAATGTCGAGGCCAGGAAAGAAGATCACTAGGAAAACAATTATGATGACGAACCGGATGAGAGAGTTAGAATTAAAAGAACGATCGTCTAAGTCTTTACTGGCTAATGTGCTGGATATAGACGACGATTTTAGACATGCACCGCCGCCACCTAATAGTACGGCATCGACTGGGAATCTAGGACCAGGGTAAGTACTTCCTGAAACTAACATTCATCTATGTATTGAAGTGAGGACGATATAGTACTATTATTGACACACAATACTGTAGTCAAACTATAGTATTGTGTGTCAATATATGAATTAATTTTATTTAGAACAAATCTATTTGAGATATTACCCTCTAATAAGCGGAGTAATTATGTAGTTTACAGAGTGAATAATATTTAATACAATATTATAAATAATCTGGTCAGTTTGTTTATATTTGGAGGCTAATTTCCGGAATTCCTGCCCCTAGATTAAAAAATATATTCTCTACTTCAAAGGTTCATTATTCCTGATGGACATAAGTATATATTATGCATACTGACTTCCTTTATCGCACCCGGGCAAAGCCGGAGCGCATCGTTTAAAACACGCCAAGTTCAGTTACTTAAGTTAGGTTTTACTGAAGTTATTTATGTCACTTGATATTGTCGCAGGTGTTCAATATTTCGCACCGATTTCCGAAGGTCATTTGTTCGCCCCTCTACTATGGAGGATGTTGGGGGTGGATTAGGCAGCCACCACAGAGAGCTCCAACTCATTCTGAGGGAACTCCAGTTCATCACGGCCAGAATGAAGAAGGCGGATGAAGAGGCTGAGCTCATCAGCGATTGGAAGTTTGCTGCGATGGTTGTTGATAGGTAATGCTGTTTCCCATTAAGAGTTTAAGATGTGATTTCAGTATTGAAGATCTAGAAATGTTAGCACGTAAAGTCTGAGAATATAATAGCCCATACAGTTTTGTAAATTGAATGAATCTTAGGTTAAATTTTGTATGTACAGGTCAGAAGGCAGGTTGACAGTTTAATAATTGATTGTAGATAGCTATTGTTATTCATAAAGGATAGTGATGGCAAGTACGCTGCCAACCTTGACAAAATAAAGAGTTAGCATTAGGAGGAGGAGCATAAGTTTTTGGGATCTTCAATCCTTACTCACTCACTCATAGAAAAACAACAGCACACTCTGTATGCAGATATTTTCGAATATTTCTGCTCATCAGTGTAGTTGTCTCTGCGCGATCTCATCTTCGATGTTTACCGTTGCAATAAGATTTTAAATTAATGTTTTGTTTTAGGTTTTGTTTGTTCGTGTTCACACTATTCACAATAATAGCAACAGTAGCCGTGCTGCTCTCTGCGCCCCATATCATCGTGCAGTGAACGTCCCGGTCCAGGGTTCGATGTCCGACCCCAATTGTATGAGAGAACTAATCTAAGAATATGCCGAACGATGTAATTATAGTTATACATAAATATAATAAAATAACTAAATACGTGTTTGAAACGCACACGTTCATAATTAATAAGTCGTGAGACTTTGAATTTATAAAATTAAAAAATACGTTATAGCGTTGTTAAGTCCAACATATTATAAAATCGATTGTGATGTTGATTAGGATGTTATACAGACGAGCATAATTTGTTAAAAATATAATTATATACCTAATTGATACGATTAAAAAAGTTAATAATAATGGTTTTGTTGAAGGGAAGCTTTCAGAATTCAAAGCAGTTCATGGTTGAGCTTGACTCGGGTCGTCGAAGAATTTTATTTCGAATTTAAATAAGCACACACGTTTAAACAATGCACCTTTAATAAAGAATGTATAAATAAAATTCTTCAACGGCATCAGAAAGGGATTCTATAGATCGCAATTGAACACGGGACGGTATCCTTTTAAAGTGAACGTGGGAACAGGCACATTGACATTACCATAGGGTATTAAGTGACATGTATATAACCTAATGGATCAAATAATATTAGATTCAATTTGACATAGAGTAAGTACGGCTTTAGGCGTAAACTTCGTTTTGAAATTATAGGAAAAAGTTCGGAAGAAAATTATTACTCTATAAGCACATTTCAATAGTATTCAGTTTGCTTATTCGGGGGTTAATATTCTATGAAGGACACCTTAAAAACCAAATTATACTATTGTAAACTGGAATTGTTAATAGTGAAGGAATTGATGAATTTAAAAGAACCAAACTAAAGTTAAAAATAAATAATTGACTAATTATCTGTTAAATTGCACAATAAAAACCGGTAGATAATGAAATCAGTATAAGTAACGATGTTTATTCGCAAGTTAAAAACTATATAATTAAAAATACAGGTGAATCAAATATTTGGTTTTTTTTTCGTTTTGACAGAACAAATTTGACATATTTTTTATGTATAAAGAGGACTGACCATTTTCAGAGGTGTACTGTATTTCATTGAAAAGTTCTTTTTTTTTCTCTCATTGGACTCATTGGACTCTCTCAACAATTCTCATTGGAATAGTGTTTTTTGTTTTTTTCCTTTCAGTCCCTAAAGTGGACAAGAAAGTGTGTAGTAAAACCAAAAAAGTTAAATAAATTTGACGTTTGCTGTCACTCCAACTGTCAAAACCATAGCCGTCAACGTCACTCCCACTTTCATTCCTTCACTACAAATTGATTGACACAATTGACACAAGTTTGGTCAAAAATTTTCCCGCAAAATAAATAGAAAATGGTTGGTCTTTTTTTAAACATATTTAGAATAGTTACCTGACTGCGTTTGTTCATGATAAGAAATTCATAAAAAAAAACTATTTTTGTTTGAGACATGCGCTGCAAGCACTGTTCAATAGCGACATTAGTGATCAAGTTTCATTGATATAGAAAGAAAGAACTTACCTACTGAAAACATACCTATCTACATATACTTATACTATATAATACTGAAAACATATATCCTACGTTGAAAGTAGGACTCCAATAAGCGTAGCTACACTGTCGAATATCACTGAGAAATTATCACATAGCGCTTAGTGTATATAAACAAAATTATATCGCCATGTGTATTTTGTAAATGGAATCGCGAAAAATTGTACACCCTCTACACTAACGCAAGGTCTTGTCGTATTTTCACGAAAACTTCTCCCACTACGAACATCTCGTGTTATGTGATTTAGTGGAAAGATTATTATTAATAAACTTTTGCAAAAACTGATATAAAACACCGTTTAAAATGTTTATAATTTTTTTTTATAAAATGTTTAATAATATTTACATATTTTACAATAATATGTGAATATAAAAAAAAATGAATGACTTAAAAATACAATAGCAAATATGAAGTTATCAAATAATTCAAATCGAGGCAATTAATATTCCCAAAATTTAATCATAAAATATAATTATCGTTTAAATTGTTATTTGTGATCAAAGTCCAAAACTTATCTCACGCTATTTTAAAATTAATACTAAGTATTACAACAATTTAAAATTGCCTAACTAGTTTTTGCAAAAGTTTATCAAAACCCCTAGATATTTTAGACTATCACCCCTTTTAGCACTTACTATAGCAACTATATCTAATATAAGTTATTATTTAGAGCCGATTTCATTAAAACTTAACAGTTTCGTAGAGAAAGCTTTTTTGCTAATGAGTCATTTGTTTATGAATCTAAATCCTTCTAAAAATAGAATATGAACAAAATAGTTTGTCCACTTATAGGTACAATTGTTGCTGGAAATTTACTGTCATGTTACGAAAAACCTTCCGAAAGCTGATTTATCGCTAGCTATGCCAATCGTGTTAAACTAAAAATTTTAGTTACCATCACAATGTACACTTACAATACCTACTAACAATTTATAACTAAAAGGTTAAAACAGAAACGTAAAATGAAGCTTCAGAAGTTAACAAAACTTACTCATTGAAAGAAAAGTTATTTCTCTATGAAAAAATAAAGGCATTAATGAAAAAGGCTCACGCGGTAAAATATATAATAATTCACTCTATCTGTATCCGTTCCTCGATTTTGCTCTTATAGATGTCGTGATAGCCTAGTAAGTGTCGTGTCCCCTAATTTTAAAGCACCTACTATTGATAATGTCTAGGCTAAGAAAGCTCATACATAACATTTAGTGAAATAACTAATTGTAATGTTATTAGGAATCTCGGTGTGTTTCTCTTTAATAAATTTTTTAATAAAATAAGATTTTTGTTCCATCGAATTTTCGTGAGATGTGCATTGAATATTTGGCTTTTGAAATGTATCGTTTTTTTAACGCAAATATATCTTGTTTTGTATGTAAGAATGATGTTTTTAGAATATAATGTTATGTACTCTAAAAATAGGCAATGGAAAATTGAAAATTGTTTGACATTTTATTATTATTAGTTTTATTATATGTTATATGTTAAAGATTGTAGAACAATGATTTGTTTTTATTAATTAATCTCGTCATCCCCTCAAGGAGGATTCAGTTTTAACTAACCCTGTGGTGCTCAAATATATATCAAAGCAAATTGTTTTCATATTTACTCCTTGTTCAAAACAAAATTACATTTATTGTATAAGTAAATGATTTGTTTTAACCTATTGTTTAAATATAATCAACAATTAAAAATATATTAATATATTATATATATATACATTTGGTAAAGTTAATAATTTTAAAAATGGAACTAAAATTAATTAATATATTTAATTAGATTTGTTAGTGCCAAAACAATAGGGTACCTATAAATATTAAAACATAAGTTGGATATAGGTATTATAAATAAATGATAAAAGTTGAGAATTTTATTGTAAAAATATAAACGAACTAGGGTCTCTTTGTTAACATGTAATTTAATGTTAAATTTGGCCAACATTGGACCCAACTGGCGGGCTTTACAGCCAAATTTAATTTTGATTAAAGAAAAAGAATAAAGCGCGGTTGTGAAATAATTATTAAAGCTCGCCGGTGATTGTTCAATGTTTAAAAAGTACCATTAAAAAAATTGGTAGAAACATTTCTACTATTAAAATAAAAATCGACTAACTAAATGCCTGCTCGGGACCGGGTTACTATTAAAAGAAAATGTACAAATTAACACAACATTTTTCACTGCAGTTCACTTTTCATTATTATTGATTTGCTTTATTCTAGACTTCATATTCGTATGATATATACAGGAGCTTATAACTTTATAAAATAAAATAATATATTAAAAAAAAAAATCAAATATTTATTTAAATTTAATACAATATATGTCAATTCGTCTGACAATCTTAATCCTAATAATATTATAAATGCGAGTTTGGAGGTTTGTTACTTAATCACGCAAAAACAGCTTTGGAATTTAGCACATAGATAGTCTGTTATCTAGATCAACATATTATTATAGGATCTTGGAAAAAAATTTAGGTTCCGGATGGATTTAAAAAAAAAAAAAATACAACTACAGCACGTAGGTACATTGTCGCAGGCACAGATACAATTCTCAATTGATTTTAATGACATCCAAAAATTAATAATAATTTTATACTTATAAGCTCCTGTATACTCGTATGTAGAGGATAAAATATTTATCACACGGAAATCAAAGCATGATAAAGAATGAAAAGTAGATATCAAATATTTTAACACAGAGTATTTTTTATTCATTTTTCAGCGCGATAAGCCTTGCAAAATTCATTTTGACGAGTGTTTAAATACGAGTATTCAATTAATTCAAGTCATGTTCTGAAACTTTCATAAATGAGCCTTGAATTATTGGAAATTCTTCCTAAAATATCTTCCGTGTGTTAAATATTTTTATACACAAACTTTTAGAACTGTAACAATTATTTATATCGCATATCGTCTCTCTATATAAACACATTGAAATATATATATATCGCTTATAATAGTGATTTGTATGACATATGGGAACTTAATTCATAACCATGTTATATAATAATAACAATAACTATGCAATTATAAATTGTAATCTCATTGTTTTATATTGTACTAGCGACCAGCTCCCGGCTTCGTCTGGGGTGCAGTTTTTATATGATATAAATATAAAATTTCCCCTTTTATCCCTCTTTCCATATGTGAAAATCGAATCAAATTCGGTGCAGAACTATTCGAGTTTTTGAAGCGTACACGAACCAAGTTATTTTTTTAATATATGTATAAAGAACTTGTTTATTTACAAATATTATTAATTCCATATGTGATGTTATTAAAGTCATACAAAATAGTACTTCAACTGTGTGCCGTAATCATATTAGTTTAATCAATATTTCGCTACGCAAATTTTAATTAACACTAATTATGGTAGGCTTAATTGCGTTACATAGAAGGATGATGAATTACAGTTAATTATCGTGAACATAATTCATATTCATGAATATTCATATGTCATACAAACTCGATACAGGACATTTCACAACTGGTAACCGAATGCTTTAAATGTGAAACAGGTATTTTGGATTCTCATATTATGTATACTCTATTTCTGGATTCTGGATTCTTGACTCTATTTCTGGATTCTAGATTCTTGACTCTATTTCTGGATGTATTATCACTGGTTGGTAACACATTATTTTTTTTGTATAATTTTTAATTTTTTTTTATAGTCGTAAGGATGTCAACTGCCACTCTATAATATGGTGACTTAGAAATCAATCTGGAGTCTAATTTTGATATAAGTAAACACCATAAAGTAATTTCTCCAACTAACAGTACTACACCTACATTACGAGTTGAGATCAATAATTGTGAATAAAAAAAAAAAAAACAGAAATTTGTGATAAAAAAAATCAGAAATAAAATGAATATTGAATTTTTCTTTATTAAAAATAATAAAAATTTTGATAAATTACACTCGTTGTCACGTGACGACGTGCGTGACGCTTTACGATTACACTCCATGATTGGTTTCAAAGTCACGTAGTATGAAATGATTATTTTTAAACTGTCAACGCAACTCATACTTAATAGGGTACATTTTTAAGAACTGTAACATTACACCTGGTGTGTGTACTTAGCTTACTTGTCGCTCATTTTTCTAAATACATATGTATACGCTAAGCATTTAACTAAAAGTTTAGTTTACCATCTTTCAGTGAACATTTTATAAGCATATCTGCTAATCTACTTTCTATGCTGCTAATTAAAATTATCGATGTGAGTCCAATTTATTCCACATACTTTATATTTTTAAGTTATTATATATTTTAAAATATTAATTCATAAATTAATTATTTTATTTCTTTAATTAATTTTCAATTGAAACATATTTATTTCAATATGCAATTTTTTTATATTCTATTGAGTAATTATAATAAAAAAAAATGATGTTAGCATCTTTAATTGAATATTGTTTATTTAAAATTTAAAATTTCTATAAATTGTATTTTATGTAATTTTTTTAAGGATGGTAAACTATTCTAATATGTTAGTTTATTCAATCGACTAATCGCCGCTTGTACTGAAGCTTGCATATTATAAAATCATTTACTTCACTACTGCTCACTTTAGTCTCTCCACATTGTGTTCTTGGCTTATCCATAGAAATTAAAATTAATTAATAAAAATACGATAACGACTGCAGTAAGTTGATAAAATACAACCGAGTGTAATGTAGGTTTGTTTATAATGTAAAGCCCCTATGGAGGTTTTTATAATAGAACAATTAATAAATGACAAAGGTAAATTTGTAAAAAAAATAAAAAATAAAACTTGACGAGTAAATAAATTATTCGTTAAAAATTGATTAAAATTAAGTAGTATTCGATTTGTATAAAACTATAATAAATTAAAGCAATCTGATTTATACTATGGTTGTCGTTTTTTATTTATAAAAAAAACCCTACCACAAATATATTGTGCTGAGTCACCAGTGCATTATAAGACTAATTTACATCATGACACGAAATGACGCGAACGTCATTACACATCACTTTGTCCTTGTTTGTTGCGTTTCTAGATGCTCGATGAATTTTGTCTGTGGTACACATTTTTATTTGGCATTATGTTTGTTCAATTTTAAACCCTATTTAAAATTATATACACATAATATTAAAAATCGAGTGAAACGTGACAGACGCTTGACGCAGATCTTTGTCATAAACATGTCACGCCACTACATACATACTGTACATACGTACTGAAAAGGAGTGATACGTCCCACAGCTTCAGAATGTCTAGCTAGAATTTAAAAATAAAATTGCAATGAAAATAAAAGGGAAAAAAATGTGAATTTAATTTCTTTTTTGTCAACCCGAGTGATGATGCTTGTATTGTTTGTAGTAGTACTAAGTGATACAACATTGTAGCATTTGTACTACCAGTAGTACTTCTTGGTTGTACTACTGTAACAGCGGGCCCTAATTTGTCAGAAGGTTTGATAATAATCGTACATTTTTTAATTTTTTATCAATTTTGTAAAGTTTTGAAGCGACAGGCGACAGGTGCGAAGATATTGGTTATCTGACAGGTGACATGGGCGACAGGGGAACGGTGCGGGGGAAGAGGTAACGGTGGGGGGCGGTACCGGCTATCGATCCCGGGGGATCCTTCAAACCACCCAACAATATAAAATGTATTGACATGCAAATATTAAATTTGTAGCTTTATAATGGACATACAATAAAGAGAGGCCAGCTTATATAATCTCACATTAGGAATTTTAAGAATGCGAATTGATTATTTTAATTTGTTTTAAAATATAATTTAAGTATGAAAACTTATTGAGAAAACAAATTTTAGTATCCTTTTAGTACCTAGGAAATCTCAGACAAATCTAAATAAGTATAATTATGACTACTGCCAATAATAGAATAGTATAAACATTAAAACCCTAAGCGCCTCTTTCACCAACTATAAGTAAAGTGTTGATTAGTTACTTTTAGAAATCATTTTCTGTTTTAATGTTATTTAATGTGAATTATTTAATCTATTTAATGTTTGGGGCGTTTACCGTACAAACAAAGGTATATCAGCTAAATTATTCCCGGTGACAGGTGACTTTAAATGACGGTTTAGCCTACTTGACGTTGGTGAAAGAGGCGCTAAGTCTAATAAGAGCTATGTTGACGCATATAAACTACACTATGCGAGTACCTCTTAAACCTTGTCTAACAGATAGAGATAAAAAAAGAAATTGCTAAGATTAAAATAAAAAAAAGTTAGTTCAATATTAGTTACAGCCACTAATTCTATACTGTGCAGTGAAATGATACGACATTTAGTCAAATGTGCTTAGAAACGGAATCGGCAGTTTTTACGTCTTCGAGTGTTTCTTGGGTATTAGAGGGCTGAGAGTACTTCGGCCTTCATACCTTAATCGCCTTTTGATACGAACATTTCGTCTAGATAAACAGTATTGAATTTCCAATCGCTCATTTCATTTTATCCTCATTATATTAAATGGAAATATTTTATCAACATCACTATTCGATTTGCATAATTGCATATATTATGGGGTTTGAAAATTTATGGGAGTAAAATCAAAATTATCACACGGAATGCGAGCACGAATGCGTTAGTTGCGTTCAATTTTTTTGAATATTTTATAATATCTGAAATTTCATAGATATTGCGCCATCTACACAATATTATTTAAAAAAAGACTAATGTTGTTCTTTCGGCGTGTTCGAATTGTGAAAATTTAAATTTTATAATCGTTCGTAATGAGTCAACTACAGTCGTGTGTCGGAGCTGACACACACAATTTTTTTTTTATAGGCAGCCCGTTTGGTGGCAGTAACCACCCCTTATTACCGAGAGTGAGTAAGAGGGTCAGAGCTTATTCTCTTCTAAACCTTTATCCTAAGAAGTTCGGCAACGCACTTGGAGCATCTATGGCGTTGCTTGTGCTAATGGGTGACCCTTGCCATCTACCATCAAATAGAGTGTCAGCCTTCACATATTTACCTACATATTATAAAATAAAATCGCTGTCCAACAGAATTTGATACGGTTTTCGCCAATGAAAAGAGCGATAAACGAGGAAGGTTTGTATATATAACTTACAGAAAAAATGCATCCGTGCAAAACAGGTGCGGGTCGCTAGTTAAAAATATATATTGATTGAATATACTGATAGCATATGAATCTCTTATAATAAGTGGATAGAATCCGGGCACATTCGCTAGTTTCGAGTGAGTATACCGATACGAGAGTTGCTTAATGAATTATATATTGCGGGGCGCAACACCGGCCGCCTAATCTTGTAAATTGGATTTGGTCACGAATCGAAGATGAGAACGCTTTCAAAGGAAAGTTTGGTTTGCGAATTACAAATGGGCTGCATGCGGTTTGTGTTACCAAACTAAAGGTACATATATACTGTATTTGTCTATACATATAACAATAATAATGTTGGGGATTAGAGTTTTTGACTGTTTGTCTAATTTGGATTAAATTTGGCGAACATATAGAGTTTACTACCTGAATTAACATATAGGATACTTCTTATCCTGGATCCTGGATATCCTGGATATCCTGGATACAGCGCGTGCGGCGGGCACCAGCTAACGAAACAGCTACAGAAAAAACACTATATTTTTCCACAACATTTCTGTCGCTTCTAGGAAACTCCAAATAGATTTTATCAGCGCTTGCAGTGTACTCAGTTAAAATGAAATAAAAGGTATTTGCTCTGTTACAAATAGTGAATCTGGTAAAGCTAGAACTCGGAGAAGTTACATGACATACATTCAAATATACTTTACATCTGAGAGATAGCATTTGCAGAAGCTGTTTTAATAGGATTTTGATTTTGAATACTAAATGTCTTGAAGTTCTGATATCAAGAAGGGAAATCTTTATTTAGGTTTAGCGTAGAAGAACATATAAGTTACTCATGATTGGCAAATTTTAAGCTTATTTGAGTAGATAAATAATTATGTGAATACTATCGCTCGACTCATGATTGACTTTGATCAGAAATAGACTGCACCTATAAAATTTCCATTGTGATTTACTAAATATTAAATAAATACTAAATATATTTTGAATATAGTTTATATAAAAATGTTAAAAAATATTATATTCTGTAAGTCACTAAATACTGCTGCTCTTTAGAAGATTATTATCAGTCTTCTTCATGACTCTTCATGCTGTTATTCGAAGTTTTATCTGTATAAAAATGAGATATTTCTCATACTAAAATAAATTATAATTATAAAGGAACCAAGTGTTGTACTTTTTAATAGTTTCCTAGTTCATAGTTCGTTGAATACATATTAAATTTACTAAAGGAGTTCACAGACAATGGAGATGCGAACAATAATATCGGCCAAGTGACGTAAGAACAATACGGCTTCAGCGAGATACGGACGGAAATCCGAGTCAAAGTCCAACGAATGTTCTGAGTACGAATGAATTAGTCACACGGTATCTACCAATTTGGGAATAAGCAATGTCGTCGAATAGATAGTCACTGTGCGATTTATTTTTCGGCGTTTCTCAGTCACGGCTTCTGGTGGCAGTAAACACCCCCTCATAGAAGACCACCGAGAAATAACAGCATGTGTGTGCTGTTGTTTTTCGGCAAGTGTGTGATCCCTCACATTTACCTATTTCTTGTGTGTGTGGGTGTGTGTTTAGTTTGAGCTGATTTAAAATTCAAAATATAGCATACAATAATGTACCTTTAGTGACTGGAAAATGTCATTAATACTTTTTAAAAATTCAGCAGACAGGTTAACATAGGTGGCTCAAGTTGGGTAGCTACGGTCATTTATAAATACGAACGAGACAAGAATGAATGAAGAGTAATGAGGTGTAAATAAGCATTAATTACTCAGCCATCAAACTCATACAAATACGATTTCATCATTGTTATATATAGTCTTTCATAAAATGACGACCAATTCACAGCGTGCGATGTATAGTAATATGTCCAGCTAATACTAAATTTCCATTTATTTTTAAGATAACTTTTATTATCGTGAGATACTAGATTCAAATGATTTATTATTTAATTACTATAACACTATAAATCGTGGGGTCCCATACTATATACATATAAACAAGCTTAAAATATAAAACATGCAATAACTATGCTAATAATTGTCGCTTAGTAAGTAGGTGGGCGATGAGCGCATAATATAAGAATTTGTAGGTGTAACAAAATGTTTACACAGTAAGTACAGGACCTCGGAGAGAAGTTAAAATAGATTTGCTTCCAAAAAACCTTCAAAATCACAGCTCACTTGCACCGAGGTTAAATTGTGTGACACGGTTCACAAGTCGATCCATTCTGTCATTCTTTATCTCTATGTAATTTGAATTTTTTTTTGTCAAACCTTATAGGCTTTGTTAAAATGATAGTTTTATTTTAATATACTGGCTTCTGTAAATATAGATTTTTCAGTAAATTATATACACGAACCTTCTTCGTGCAAACCTCCTTGAAAGTTTCCCCGTGAAAGGTGAAAATCAAAATTCATTATACACTATATTTTCCTTCCACTTGAAATCACAAAGTTTCGACAGTCGAGTGACTGATGTATTGAGCCTTAAGTGTAATAAATCGATTTATTGGCTGCTTTATTTTTTACTTAATTTTCTTATTTTGTCACAAAAAACCATTATAATGACAGTTTAGGTGCAACATAAACTTATTCAAGTTTTTATCTTACACCAGAGTATTGACTTAACTTATTAAAAAGTTATGAGTATATTTCGCTATATTTCTTTTTATCTTATGTACAATATAATAATAAAATAAAACCTAAAATAAAATAAACTTTATTTCAGACAAATACTTATAAATACTTATTTCTGTTTTAGTTTAAGTTTTAAATTTAAGCTTCTTTCTCCCCTTGATTTTCTTTAACCTATTATTCACAATAAAAACATTTGTTTTCTTGCTATGATTAGTTAACTTGGTAGAAACACTGACAGAAAATTTAACTTCCAAATAAAAATTTAAATTTCTGGCTTCCTGTTCCATATTTTGTCCTTATGCTTTTTAATTTATTATTTTAATTTCTACAAACAATTTGTTATTTGCACAATTTTTGTAGTCGGCTATACTTACAGGGTTGTGCGACAACCGGGTCGAGTGGCGAACTAGCGGCACTCTCTAAAATATTAAATTTAATGACCCACTTTTGTCACTCACGCCGAAGTTATTGCCTCTTCTCGAGGGGTTTCACTTTAATAAATAATAAAACCGCTAATTTCAACTACTTAAAATTCAAAGATTTTCTTACGATTGCCGACAACTTCTGTGGGTCATCCCATTTTTCACAAGTTATATGTATCTTTTGCCTGAGGTTTCGTCGGCGCCTCTTTTTCTTAGGTGTTAAAAAAATTATTCAAAATTTATTGCTCATACATTTTTGTCTAGTGTTGATTTTTTAATTCTCTTTTTAGATGATTTTTCGAGAATAGTATCTAAAAAATAGTTATTTTATTATAGAATTATAAAGAGATATGAATCCACATGTTAACACAATAAATTTCGTTTATTATACTTATTAAAACAAAATACTCAGTTGAACAGAAAATTAGCGTTATTAAATTATAATATAGTTTGAATTTCAAGGGCCCTTCATCTTCATTGAAGAGCTGACGGATTGACGACTGAATGGGGGCCAATTACTTAAAAAGGTGGCCTCAATTGAAAATATTTTCAATAGAGCTCCGGTGTAATTAATATTGGGCTGTTTTATTTAATTTTGCCCTTGAGCGAAGTGTAAGGTTCATTGATTCACGAATAATTTAATGATTCCAAACATTATTCAGTGAAAGATGAGTTATTTAAAGGATAAATTGTACATATTTTTGAATAAGATATACTTATATACTATAGTAACCATCAGTCCACGGTTTCGTACGGTGATTTTTTTTTTATAAATTAAATACACGAACTACTTTGTTTATCGCTATTGCTATTAGTGAAAATCAAAATCCGTTCGTTGACTTAAGAATAAGTTAATAGGTTAAGTTAAGAATAAGTTAGCGGAGATATAGGCAAAGAGGGACAGCGACTTTATATAGAAATAGAAGATTCCTATAGAATCATATAATAATATGGTTAATAGGGTTTGCAAATGTAGAGCCTACCTTGATAATCGGGTGGTTACTGCCACCAGGCGAGCTGCCAGATATCTGAGAAACTTAGTGTCCCCTGATAATGCTAGTCAACGAGATGTTGCAGCGTTCATTTAATTTTTTTTTTACAATATTTTAATAGTGTTTTGGGCAATCACCTTTCAATTATATTGGGTACAAAATTACTGGAACTTTCACTTAATGAGGTAATTGTCAATTATGTTCATGCAACATGATTGGTAGTTATAGGGGCATTATGTAAATGAGACAATTATTCAACTAATTATGTTGTTATTACTTGTCAACTATCAATCTAATTGATGTAATGTCATCAATTTTAATTAACAAATTTGAAAGCAATTAGCATTGTGAATTGTTTACATCAAGTTATATTTGAACCAAGTGTAATAAGATCATGCGACAAATGAATATTAAAGTAACTTGAATTTACAAATTCGCTCGAAGGACCAAAAATAATTGTGTCATATACTGGATATGAAACGATATGAACGGCAATGGTGGGACGTCGCCAGCTGCACCGCATTGGCAAGCAGGCCTTAGGCTGCCATTGGTTGGCCATTGGATGACTTGCCATTGGTTGGCAACTATTTGCGTTGCTCAAACACGCGAACTGCCAAAGAAACTTCCTGTTATGGTGATTTTATTTCGCTAGCACATTTTGCTATGTTTTGTAGCATCGGTAATACACTTGCAGACTCTTCAGCGTCAGATCTTGTGTGACCATATCATGTAACAGGTCTAATAAATGGCATTGTTTCCTATTGAGCCTTTCCTCATTCATCGCATGTTTACTCTACATACTGTGTATGAATAATAACAAAAACCAATAAAATATATAAATGTACCATTAAATAGGCCTCATCTTAGGCCTCATCCATGCTACTCAGCTGGTTGTTGACCAAGAGCAAACCCATCTCTAATAAAAAAAAAATTCTGTAAGTTTTGACAAAATCTTTACTGAACTAAACTAAACTAAATATTTTTGCATAGAATTTTTAAGGCGGTGAAGTATCATGGCATTTGTTTAAATATATAAAAATGTAGCAAAAAATATATCTATTATGGGTCGTCGAAACCAAATCTGCAATAATCCACTTGATGGATGTTTTCGCCATCACTTTTACAAGTAGGTACGTTCAATATTGTGTAACATAATAGACTAAAAACCAGTGTACATCTAATCTACGTTTAATCTAATATGTAACCTAATCTGTTGCAACATTACTGAATATTGATACAGCCGTAGATATTTTGAATACTTACTGTATATATATTAATATTTTCATATAAAAAATTGGAAAAATTAAAAAGAATATCAATTTATTTGACTGAAATATTTGGTGATCCTACGGGTAGAATCGTTTAGTTTTAGAAGATTGCCCCTATTTATGTGGTCTACTACCTGTATTTTTATGAGGTGTTCACTGAGTTTTCGTAACTGCATAGATAAGTACGCGTTACAGGTGCAAAGTTCATCCTCATTACTTAGTGTAACTTAGAGTAAGCGCATATTCCGACTAGGTAGAAACTTTATCACGGGAATGGTATCCATATATTATTTACATGGAGCTATTGAAGCTATTAAAAGATTAAAAACTATTGAAGTTATTTAATAATTATTAACAGCAAATAAATTATTGTATTCTATAGTGATAATGCTTATAGGTTGTATAATGCAAGGGTACCATCAAGTTGACAGTCAACCTGCATACCACCTCCATTGGAACCACTAGCGACTAACTCCCCGCCTTCGCATGGCATTTCCTGCTATTATATAATCAAATTTTATTCTATTTTCAAATGTGAAAATCGTATCAAAATCCGTTGGGTGGTTTACAAGTAGTTAGTGGAGAAATAGACACAGAGACATTATTTTTTAAAATGTATAGTAGATAGATATTTCAGTTAACAAAAAAAAAAGTCATAAAATAAATGTAACATGATATAATTCGTGGAGATTATACACTATCACAACTGCAGGCTGTGATCCAGTCACTGCTCACTGCCAGGGGCATTGGCATGCCAATTAGCCAAATGTTCAATATTTTAGAGTACGTACGTACAAGCCCACATCAAGTAAATTTAATATGTAGGCTTTATTACTTAATTGGATCTCGGTTGAAAACAATCTTCAGGATACAGTGGCTTATTTAGCCGGTCATTTTGTTAGCGAATTTATTCATGGTTATGTACAAACATAATTATGAGGATTATTCACCTTACTCGAGCAGTATTGACAGATTAAATTTATTTTATTATAACAATTTTTTCAAGACAAGAATTTTTAAACATACAAATGAGAATACCTTATCCTAATATCCTGAAAATATTATAAATGCAAAAGTTTGCATGTTTGTTACTCAATCATTCAAAAACGGATTTGGATGTAATTTGTCACACAGATATTTTATTAGCTATACACAGATAGCTTATTACGTGGATTAAAGAACAAACAAAACAAATAACTTTCCGGCCCCAGTGGCCGTCAACTATGTATCCTGCCCACTGTCAGTTCAATTTACTGATCCGCCGAGTCATCCAAAGACAAACTTTCGTTTGTCTAGGGATCTCCTCATTACTGATTCGATCTCGTAGAGTAACCCCAAGCATAGCCCTCTCCATAGCTCGTTGAGCGACATTTAGCTTTCTTAAGTTGACCATAGTTAGAAAACATGTTTCTGCGCCATATGCCATCACTGGCACATTTGTCGAAAATTTTTATTTTAAGAAAATGAGAAATTTTCGGACAAGATGTCTCGGAGCTTCCAGAACGCCGCCCGTACTAAAGGTTATTTCCTAAAATAAAAAGCACAAGATTTAAAATAGTGTATGAATTAATATAAAAAATACTATGTTAAATAGTAGCAGAAATAAAGTATACACTTGACTTTGTAGCGACCGTGTATAGTTTGCGTAGCACTTTGGTGGAAGCTCGTAGCTCGTAGCGCTACGACGCACACCCCTCTACGTGTTCTTTGTTCCGAGAGCAATAATTGCTGAGTGTATAAGCGTATGTAACTTAACTATACAGTTCACAAACCCAACTGTAATTATAAATGGAGCGTTGCCTAAGGACTCTCTCTTTGCGTGCAGAGAATACATTTTTCATTAAATTAGGTTAAAAGATTTCAGTGCTGTTTCAAAAATATTGCAATGCTCTATGCAATGGCATATAGGTATTTAATTATTTCAGAAATTATTTCAATTGGTTGCTACAGTTCATTTAGTAAAAAAATTATTATTAAAAAATAAATATCTTTTTAAACAATTCGGTCATCAATGTTCACTTACAATATAATAAATTATTTCGCTTTAATTACAAACACAAAAATTATCAATTTTTGGTGTTATTTAAGTAAGCCTGATTCCTCCAAGATATCTAACAAAGTTGGTTTACCATTTTGTAATATTTCAAAATATCAATCCAAACCACATTTTCACTGTGAATTTGACACGACCTATGAAAGTTTAAGCTTTAATTCCTCACAGTAAGGTTCTGTTTCCAATAAAGTCTGTTCAAGAACTGAAGGCGATGTTATTAACCAAATTGAAGAGCCGCGGTATTCGTAATATAAAAATATTCCTTTGTCTACATCGTCGTTCTGCATAGTATTATGTATTCAGTGAATATAAATGTATTAGGCTCCTTGCTACTCACCAGATCTTATACTGTGTTTGCTTTTAGAATCTTTATAAGGGTCCTATTCCGCAGAAGACTAAGCAAGTGTAGACTTAGAATTTTCTTATGCATATGTTTTTTGAACTCAATATATTTATCTTATTTTGTATATTTTATAAAACTTATGATATTGAAATGTGATGTTTGATATTTAATTATGACATTTATGACAAATTAACACAGAATCCACAGTGATTTAAAAGCATTTGTGCTTTTGTGTCAATGCATAAGTTAGGGATGCCAGTGCCCTCTTCTTTCTCCTCGCATTTTTATCCTATCAAAGTCAGCAGAGCAATTGTATTCCCTGGGAGTTATTCAAATACCTACCATGAAGTGAACTATTTTATTTGAAACTAGCTTTTCCCGTGACTTCGTTCGCGCTTCTTTTTCTAATGTGTTAAAACATTCATTCATACATACCTCATATAATTAAAAATCAAACATAAAGGTAACGAGTGTATGTAAAATGTAATAGAGGTATATTTGAAATACTGCTTTTCCGAGTATGTCGAGTACCTTACATACAAAATGTTAGATAGAGGCAAGTACGCTTAAGTGCTCTTATGAGCGGTCATGTTTTGGTCAAGTAATGATTCTATATCCAGCTGTATGCATGAACGAGAGGATTGGATGAGAATTTATTTCAACAATATCGTTGGAAATGTAAACATTGCATTAGACCAGTAATTAAGTGTCGGTAGAATATTTAACCCTGGGTTTTTTTTTATGTTAAGGTTGGTGGCGCTATTGATGGTAGATGGCTACCGTCACCTAAAATTTAAGGAACGCAATACTAACTGCGAAATGCAATGTGGCCTGACACTACTTTCTAGATACCAGAGAGCTATTGAACTCTAAAAAGTATATTTCCAAAGTTGGACCCTGCTGGGTATGGAACCCGGAATCCCTAAGACAAAGCGCTATGAAAAGCACCTTTACATCTCATCCAATCGATCTTACGTTTAAAATTGATGGCGTAATTCACTTTGATAGAATAGTTTAATGAAGATCCTATGAAAACATACAGGGTACTTTTCCTTAATCCCGTAGGGAATGTCGCTGGCAAAGTTTTATAAAAATACGCTGATATCTTCATATATACATTATAATAACTTCATAAGTGCATTGTAAAATATTTTTGAAAAGCAATATGTATCTTAGTTTTCGTAGAATTCTAGTCTACAGAATATAGTAGTTTATCGTCACACCTGGTGTATCGATATCGATATTTCATGGCCGTGTTATTTATTAGAACATTAATGCCGTTTTAGCTTCAACAGCAGCAGATAAGCTGCGTGCATAAATTTTGCTTGTTTATCTGGAGCAGTGTATTGAAACTAAGATGACATAACTCTAGCTTTAGTTCTAGCGTTTGCTAATTTTTTTAGCAAAATGGTAAGTTTTAATATTGGCTCGTTTTATTATCGTGGCTTTCTCGGTAAGCCTATTCCACGACCTATTGTGGCCTTATTTAAATAAATTTTTTTTTCCTAATTATTGTTATAAATGCGAAAGTGAGTTTATTTTCTGTAAAGTAAGTTTGAAGGTTATCTTATAATGAGGTTAACAATATTCTTACGGATATTGTAAACGGATACGGATTTTGGTGATGTCGTCGTAATAAATCGATTATTTATCCCCTGTATAAAGGAGGAACGATTATATATTCGCATCGCGCTCGCTCGATATTCAGAATAATTTAAGGTGTACTCAGGCGCTGCTGGAATTTCACATTTAAATAATGCGACCGTATAATACGCTCGGCATGCTATATTTAACTAAAATTATGTGATAGTCAGCGATATTTTTATACAATATGTGAATTTGATTAAATTTGAATTTTATTCTGAGGCACACACAGTTCAATATGAACCTATAAACGTCCTACGTCTTAAATGATGATAAATTTAAATGTAAGACAAACTTCATGTCCTGGTTGCCAATTGTATAAATGTTTGTTGTAAAAATAATAGAACGTCTCTCCAGCACGAGTGTCCCATAAATTTTATATGAAAACGGCGCTTGAAATTTTAACCGGTTTTCAAGTGTAAGATTTAAACTAAAAGTTAAAAGATGTCCTAGAAACGCGCCCTCGAGTCATTTTAAGCGAGTGGAGGCCCAGTAGAAGGAAAAGCGATGCTGTTAACTTTTCCCTAGCAATAAAATATAACGCGGTACAGAGGCGGTAACGCTGTGGGAATGTTTTGAGATCTCGCTTGTGTCTTGTTTATACGAAATACTTAATGCACTCACTGTTACACTGTTACACAATTTTTTTTTAATAATATTACTCTTTCTTTTGGTGAAAATCGTATCAGAATGCGTTACGTGGTTTAGAAGAAGTGAGGGAAAAACAAACAGAGGCGGACAGCGACTTTATTTGATACTAGCTGGCACCCGCGACTTCGTCCGCGTTGAAAAAGAAAAAAAGTAGCCATTCCCGTGTCCTGTACGTCTAAATGTTTATCTACAAAGTTTCATGAAAATCAGTTAATTCGTTTAAGAGTTATGGAGAAACATACATACAATATCTACACTTACATATTTGTTATTAGTATTGATTGATGTAAAGAAGAGAAGATATAAAATAAAATAAAACCCTAAAAAAAAGTTCTACATGTTACATGTACATGTAGTTAGATATTTTTTCCACCCGACCAAAGTTCAGATATTCGACTTTGAAACGTGAATAAAGAGTTGGAAAAATATTTTAACTCATTCAACAGTCGGAAACAATGGTCGTTAAAAGTTTAAACAATTGTGTTTTTTTAAATTAAGAGTTCTTTTATTCTCATTTTGGAGCTTTACCGAAATTACACATACGTGGCACAATCAATTTATTTTCAATGATATTTTTTTTATGAAAGGTGCAGACGGGCTTACGATCCACTTGATTAACATAAGCACAGCTATGGTGTAAGTGCGATGCATGGGCGTAGTCAGGATTGTATATAAGGGGGGGCAGACAAAGAAAATCCTGGATTACTTATATTGTTTTCATCGTTGTTTTTAATAATATTGTGGGTAAGATTTTTTAAAGCTATATAGGATAAGATATTTTTTTAATAGCTTAGTTTCATATTTTTGAAAAAAAAAAATTCTGTTATTCTATTGTTTAGTCAATTATGATTTTAAAAAATGCGATTTTCGCTATCATTTATAGTTTTTGAGATCATCATAAATCTAAATGGCTTTTTTGTTTTTTGTTAAATCAATTTTTATTGGCAGAAAAAATCCTAAAAGCGCCTTTCTCAGAATTGCATTCCGCGTAGAATGAGCTATCGCTCATATTGTTCGAAGAATTCTATTTTTCGCAGAAAACCCACTTCTTGCCTAGACTTGGAGATCACATCCCGTATTGTTGGATTTCACAAGCCAGCCTTCAAGCCTGTTAGTTTCTTTTCTTAGGTCTTATAAGAAGCGTCGCATGCTATGAAGCTCGTAAAAATTACAGTTTAACAGAACAACCGCTCTTCTAGGGGGGGGGGGGGGGGGGCGCAGCTGCCCCCCCTTGCCCGTACCTCGCTACGCCCATGGTGCGATGTCGATTATAGTAGGATAAGGATGGGATAAGGATAGGTTCTGGCATCCCTTATTCGCTGACCTAAATACAATTATATAGAATTACATTATACTATAGAGGGTGGCGGCAGGCTGACGTCCAAAATTTATGGTAGCTATTTGATACAAGCCACACAGTGACTCACAGGTGCTATGCTAATTCTTCAGGAATTTGTTTGCAATTTTAGAATTTCAGCTAGATGGAAACACATCAGAAGGCAGATTGTTCCAAATTTCGTTTGTCTGCGGGTTAGATTCTACTTTTTCGGAATGTGTGCAGAGGCACCTTATCCAAGTAATGCGGTTGAAGTCCGCATCGGTTGAAAACTTTAATTGAAACAACTCATTAGACCACTTACCATTGTATTGCCGGCAGAACATACAAAAAGAGGCTACATCTCTTCTTAAAGTAAGGGGTTCTAACCGATGTTATGTGAGCATAGGATCATCAACAATTCCATTGAATTGATCTGAGAGGTGTCAAATTGATCTTGCTGGTATTTTGGTACTTATTTAAGAACTAGCTGCGCCCGCGACTTCGTACTCGTTAAAAAAATGAAAATATACGAGATGTAACGCCTCACATCTTTATCTATCTATATCTACTACGGATGCGCCTCCTCTGTTGACGACAGTGGCGCCTATTTTTTAATAATTTTTAGACAATCCTTCGGGAACCTAACATTTTCCAGGATAAAAACTACCTGTTGAGGAACATATATACAAACTTTCACATTTGCAATACTAATAATAGTATTAAAATAAGCTATGAATAAATTATAGCAGCATTTTATAAAATTAAGTCATACTGTAAGTTCGTCGATATCAGTTTGTGGCGACCTTCTTTCAGGAAGGTATTTGACCACTTGAAATTATAATTCTTAAAAAGAAATGTAAATAGAGAGCTCAAAACTTGACATCTATCATCTGCTGCAAAAAGCTCGTACGAGTCGTATGTATTTAAATTGCAATGTACCATTGTATATTTTAGATTAAGGTCTTGTATATAAAATCGTGTACAGTAAATAATGTGGAGTTATTTATCCCATCACCCACAAGTTAATAAAATTTATTGGGTATCCATATTTAGTTTAAAAAGAAAAGTTTTGTCGAAAACAGTGCTTGCGTTAACGGTAATGCGTCTCCCTAACACGTGGCGCGCTGTCACCAGCAGCCATCACCCCACTACTTGTTTTTTCCCCCAGTTTGTTTTGTTTTATTGCTGTGCATTTTCTAAGAACAATGTAGTTATATTAATTTAGAAAAATGTCAGGCATGTACCGCGGTAGTAGATGTAGGGTTGGTAACATTTGTTTCATTCTTAATTTGAGATTTTATGTAGAAATTTTGAAAGAAAGACGAGTTTGTTTTGTAGAAGCAAATTACAGTTGTTAAAAATAACGATACTTAATAAGAATAAAAGTAAGAAGAATTTTGTTATTAGAGTAATAGCCTGTCTGACTACTTTAATATAAAAGGACATCGTGTTGGTTGACCTCAATTAACTATTATTGAAAATGCCCTAAACCTAGATAAATAACACTCTGCATAGTAGAAACACTTGTTTATTAATATGATTATCTATAATACTTTAGTTATTACAAGTGACCGACTGGATAAATCCAACGTCTTCACGCTATGACAATTCTTTGTTTTAAACAAAATGTCGGTGTCTTCGCATAAGTATTTTTTTAATGCTTTGTTCATTTAATTTTCTAACACTATGATATAATATTGTGTGAGAAAGTTTCATCAAATTGAGTGGTTCTGATTCTGTGATGATACTCATACCTTAAGCTATAAAATTGATATATAATTTAGATATAAAATACGGTCTCATGTGTCGTAGCCAGACAAAGTTGTTATCTACTGGCTTCAATGTCCAATATTCGAGAATTTTGCATTTTTACGTTGCAACTATAAATTTTGATAGAACGAATATGAACGTCCAAGCCGTAAATCGATAACCACGTATATATATATGTATAAGTATACATACATATATATGCGGATACATAGTTTTAGAGCAGCTGAATATTTGATGATATAACAACGCTTTAGAGGAAAAGATTTAAACCTGATATAAAATTTCGGCTATATTTATCGTTCTATCATCGGTACAGATTTAATTTCCTTCAGAAAGATTACGTCCATCTTCTTGGATGGATTTCTTGCAGAAAGAGAGAGATTTCTTGAAAGAGAAGAAGAGCGCATAGGGAAATCCCTGTCTTTACTTCACATGTGCGATCGGCAGTGAACTTGCATACCTTCTTGTTGTTACCTGTATTTAAACTAAACCATAGGCCTGCTTGCTAACTTTTACATTTAAAAAATACGGCCAGATATGTGGCCACTCCGCGATAATGTTACTCTTGTTAGATTTTTTTGGTTTATATGCGCCACTACTTTTTTAGAGTGTGCTCACTGTACCGGCATTCTGTTCGGATAGCCTTTGCTGTATAAAATCTTTTGGAGTCATATTGAAAAAAAAAAAAAAAAGAATATTGGCTCACCATCCGGTACCGAAAGTTATTTTTAAGCCTTTGAAACGCAGCTGGTGTGCTTAATTTTATGACGGTTTAAAAAGAGTTTCGTACAGCCAATTTATTGGTTTAAAAAAAAAAAATTTTACACGTGCTTATCATTATCGTAATGTCTATAATAGGCAATCACTAATCAATTCAATAAAATTACCTAACATAATTTTTTAAATCTTTTTATTTTATTGACATCAATACTTCAATATACTAATAATAAATCTGTAAGTGTAGGTATCCTTCATAACTCTTAAACGAATTACCTGATTTTCATGAAACTTTGTAGATAAACATTTAGACGTACAGGACACAGGATAGGCTATTTTTTTCTTTTTCAACGCGGGCGAAGTCGCGGGCGCCAGCTAGTCTGTAATAATAGTGGCAGGGCACACAGCATTTCGCATTCATTCATAGCTAGCTCGTCTTGCGACTGTAAGCGCTCTATACAGAAAAAGTCAGTTAAATAATAGCACGTGTGCTGGTAACATGGTAACGGTCCAACTAATTAATCTTTCATCCTTTATTCTTCTAAGATCGGCAGCACATTTACAGCACTTAAGGTTTGCTTGGGTTAATGTATTAATAAATGACGGTATAGCCACTTACCATCAAGTGGACCATCAGCCTGCCTTCTGAAACTTATAATATAAAAAAATATTAGCTTCTTATGCAATAAAAACTCATTTTAGTTTTCATAGTCGAATCTAAGTGTAATGCCTGCCACACACGTTCAGTTTTATCTGTGCGATAAAACTGTGCAATCGAACTGTACAGATAAATCGTACGTCCATACAGGCCATACACGTACAGGTAAAACTGTGCAGTTTATTCATTTCGTTCTGCGATGGCATCGACAGACGACGTATATATTGCTGCATTATTGTTGATAAAAAAAAAACAAGACGATTCGATACGCGATCCACGCGAAAACTGAGCGCTCGGCACACACGCTACGATTATCGGCACAGTTTCCTCCGATTCCGTTTTATCTCTTCAAATTTTCATTCCACTCCGTTCGACTGTGCAGTTTTCAAAAATCCTAAAAACTGTACAGTTTTTATCACGTACACGTTTCAATTATCGGTGCAGTTTAAACAGTACAGTTCGATCGTAACGATTTATCGTACATGTGTGCCAGGCATTATGAATATTGAAACGTAATGTTCAGAATTTTATACTTGAATAGACTTTATTGCCTTGGGCACTCGTAGATTCAAGCCAACCCATGCGAATTTTAGACGGTTCGCTATAGCAATATATAAACTATAAATAAAAAAAAATAGCGTTATCATTTATCCAGGCGCCTGGTAACAAAGCAAGTACAGTTTGTATTCAAGCTTTTTCTTATCTAACTGATGGATGTTACAAAATCACGCAACATAGCTCGCGATTGTAACGTTTACCTAATGATTCAAACGTTTTTCTTGTTATCCATTGTAATGTGGGCATTATAAAAATGTATTAATAATAATAATAAAATTTTATTTCAGACATATTTCTACATCCATATATATACGAGTACAATAATTAAGTTAATTTCTATGTCCTTCTCAACATTATTTTTCTCGAAATTTATTTGTGATTTATTACTAGCTGCTGGATTTGTTTTTAAATAAAAATTATGTAGTCTAATCAATACAACATGCTACTCTAGATCGCCTATACGATATAGTTTTCTCGCAATGAAAAGGTTGTAAGCACCGTGTTTCTACCAAATAAGGTGTAGGTATTGAGTAAAGTACAGTTCCCTGGAACATAGTGAAAAATAATGTGAAATAATTTTTCAATATTATTTAAGTAAGGACTATTACTTTCAACAGAAGCCAAATTTATCGCTTCCGAGCAGTTTGCGTACCCAGTTTTATTCATGAGTGGTTGGTGTCTGAAAGTTGTTCGCTAAGCTTCTAACTTTCAACTTTATATTAACAGAAACATGGCGGTTACCATACAACGAGAGCGCTTTTGGATGTGATAAATTGTTTAATATTACATTTTAATATATTTTCTAATAAATAAATTGATGTTGTTAGACATACTGCAGTCCTATACTGACAAGCTAGTGATAGGCCAGTAAGAGTAACCACACTTCTGCCCTTCAACACATCAGCAGGTGTGCTGTGTTGGCCCTCACACTTTATCTTATTCGGACCAAAAAGATCACGTTAAGAAAATAACATCATGTGTTTCGGTAAGGTATAAAAATAACTGAGACAATTGTAGAATTCTACTATTTATATCACAACAAAGTTTCAAATTGGACTAATATTATATTTGAGATAAAATGCACTTAAAAATGTTGATGTATTCCCACTAGTTCAATTGATTGAACTATTGGCACTTTTTGGTCTCAGTAGTTCAATTACACATACTTCTTATTTCGATAAGAATATACAGTTTAAATGTTACTTATTTATTCATGAAAGAGAAGATTATTTTTAAGAAAAAAAAAAAACATAAATTATTCACTTTTCAATCTTCTTACGTCACTGACAAAGTTGCAAGTTACACATCGGTTCAAACTTGAAACTTCCCCTAATGAAAGCGCCAGATTTTACTGCTTTCAACTTTATTACCCCACACTAAATATAATTATCATTTACATTTGCTTTTTTTTTTACGATTTTTACTACTCCATTAGAAGCTGGATATCCAATTGAAAAGCATAGTAAGCTAAAGTGTAAACAAACTTGGCGTTACTTGTGATAACTAGGCAAAAGGCTTCATCAAGTAGACCATTAGCTTGCCAGCCTACAGTTATATATGAGAAAAGGTTAAGCAGATATATGAAAAAAAAAAATGAAACCTTAACCCACATTAGAAATGTGCCTTGAATTGAATTTTATGTAAAAAAAAAATTTGAAAATTTAAAAGTACATATTGTAAACTAACATCAAATCACATTGCAAATATACATAGAATATATACTACAAATGTTCAAAATGGCGATAATTTTTTGTAAAAAGACGATTGAACTCGAGCAAATCTGTTTGTGGTCGAGCGAAGCTGAAATAGAGATAATTCTTTGAGACTCGAAACGACAGCAGTTTTAATGATGGCGTTGAACGAACTAAGTACGGCCAGTTTGATGATTTCATTTTGCTGAGCAGGCGATTTCAGTGCTTGGACACCTCTCTTTCTGCGTCCCCAATTGTGCTTTAAACTGGAACAGAATAATAAGTCACAATTTTAGACAGCAAAATGACAAAAAATATCATTTAAAAATAGCACCACAGTACTAATGTTACAAGTTGTCAGTACTTCTTCATATTATGGACCAATCGCACGGTCAGTCCATCGCGTCAAATTAACTGACGTGAAGCCGTGAATGGTAAAAACTGATGGCTTGATGTCAAAAACTGTATGTAAAATTCGCGCCGTTGCCTCACGTCATTTTGTCGTCACGCCAAACGCTTGATCGTATATTTCGTCAATTATAGTATAAAACAAAGTCGCTTCACGCCGTCTGTCCGTCTGTAGATCTTTTAAACTTTGTAACAGATTTGAATGCGGTTTTCACTAATGGAAAGAGCGTTAAACGAGGAAGGTTTTTGTATATATAATTTGTAGAAAAAAATTGCACCCGTGCGAATCCGGGAGCAGATCGCTAGTGTAATATAAATCTTAACTGATAATATAAATGCGAAAGTGACATTGTTTGTTACGTTTTCACGCCTTTACGTAGGTACTTGTATATCATGGTAGTAGGTACTGTACGGGCTGCTTTGTTTATAGTCATAAACTAAGCACAGTTACATAGTCATGTAACGTAATGTTCACTGCCCACTAGTAACAATATGAAACGTAGTAAATTCTCTATTGAACCATTTATTTGAACGTTTTTCAAATCTCGATCTAATGAGATACATACTCACTAGATCCATCATAATTTGGTGAAGGAATCGACTAGTGAGATACAATCATAATTAAAAGCAAAGTAATAGTTTACAACCAACATTTTTTAAATATTTTAAAATACATTACTTGGAAGATAGAAATGCTTTTAAAGATAGCACTTGAGATAATGGGTGCATTTCATACATGCATTAAGAGTTCCTGGCTAAATTCCAAACGGCGACTCCGAGCATCGATTAGGGAAAAATATGTTTTGGTTAAATATAGGTTAAAGTGGATATCATCAACACGAGATAACCGCAGTATCTTAAAACAAATTTGAATAATGTATATTTTTGATAGGGAACAAATTAAAAAAAAAAATTAAAAGAAAAAAAATGAAAAATTGTATTGTATACAACTAGCGACCCGCACCCAAATTCGCACGGAATATTTTTACCTATTTTTCATAAGAACCTTATTCGGAATTATTTTAATAGTGGTGAGGCAGTGATAAACTGGCTATTAGATTGTAAGTCGGCATTGTTAGACATAGAATGAATGAATGAATGAGGAATGTCCGAGTCCATTTTTCTATCTCTTTTCCAAATTCCTTATCCTTATCTTATTGAGGTAATCCCAAATCCCACTACTTATATATTTTTTAAACAAACATAACATTAAAAATTATTTGTTTTGACAGCCTATTCTATTATTTGTTGTATTTTTTTTAGAAAGATTCTACGTTTTTAATGAAAATGTTTTATGGACAACATATTATGCTCCTCCTACAAATAATTTTATTATTCTCACATATAATGCAATTACCAAATGAAAATGAAGGAATCTTATTATTATTTTAAAAAATAAATGATTGTTTTAAAGAAACTTTTATTAAAATATACAAAAAATAAAACTTGTAACTTAAAAAATGTAAGTTATTGATTTACCGTTAATAAATAAATTACAGTATCAAAACTATGTTGGTCTCCAGTTCACAACTATAAATAGAAAGTTAATACATTTTGCAGGCTCATGGGTACTGCATTTCAAAAGTATTTGACCTGATTCCCTTCATCAATATGCGGGACATGTTCTTGAGAAAATCGCAGGGTAAAGAATTACGGTCCCCAGAAACAAAATATTTATTTTGGAAATTCCGGATTCGTTTTTGTTCAATACAATTTTGTGATTTAGATCTACCTTCGAAAGATGATTTCTTACTTTTTTTCTTTTGAAATTTAATTCAACCATACAAAAAAAAACAAAACTGCTTTACATGGGGCTTCTCCATCATTTTCCAATACAAGGTGTTTGGATTAATCGTCAACTCACAGCCTTTATCAGACTTGCGAGCCATCTTGTGGGCGGACTTCCTACGCTGCGTTTGTCGGTCAGTAGCTTTAATTCGCTTCACCGGTTCGTGGCCTTCCGAACACAGTGGCCCTAGGTTGGCCATATTATATGTCCTGCCCACTGCCATCAAACTCACTGATCCGCCGGCTTTTATAGGTAACTTTCATTCATCTACAAATCTCCTTATTTTTGATAAAGGTTGGCGATCAGCCAGGGACAGTCATCTCTGTCTTTTGTTCTCCGGAACAACTCAACTTCGTTAGCTATTCCGTCACTCTACACATCACTCTCTGATGTTCCTCAGGCACGAACTTTTTTTTCACCCAACTCTTCATTTACTAGAGACTTTTAGGATCATTACCAGTGGACGCAAGTCATATCATGTCTAAAAGGATGAGTACATGTATTATGTATATAAGTACTCATTTATATATACACAATATATTATTAACCTACTTATACCTAAGGTCTTTGATAAAATACGGAATACTTGTGGCGATGGCGGCAGGTGTATGAAACGTCTAATCAATGTGTTGTTCCGTTAATAACAGATACTGGGAAAGGCTGACGGAACAGTACAATTGAGGATCAGTCGATTAACTCACTTTTTAATATATTTGTCTAGAAACATCAATATGACATTTTTTCCTTATCGAGATTAATGTGCTGGGTGACCTGATTAGTTAAATTTTACGTGTCTTAAGAGATTGCTTGTCTATATCGTCAAAGCAAAAAACACAGTTTCTTATATAGTCTTCTCACCTTAATGTTTCCATATCATGTTTGCTGTTGTGTTTCAATGAGTAAGGGTTGCTAGTACCTATTTCGCTATCCCTACCTAACTCCTAATCCTACTAAATTGGGAAGCGTATTTTCAGTACATAATTATGACGATGCTTGTGTTAATAGGTAAATGTAATATCAGCCTGTCTGACGATCTTTACTTATAAAAAGTATTTTCACATGAAATTCAAAGACCTAGGGTTTCAAATCTACGTCTACTGGATCAACAACTGAGCTTTTGTCCGACTAACTGACTTCCGCGACAAGAACACTCTCCTGTCGCAAACTTTTACTAAAAAACAGATATAAGTATTGAGTGAAATGAAATTTTAATAAGAATTTAGAATAAGTTGTTTGTTTACTATATTTTTGTTTATGGTGTTCAAACGGAATGAGGGAAGGGAGATATCGATTTACGGCCGATTGCATTCCCTTTTACCTGGGAATCGAGATAATTTGTGTTCGTTTGCAAATGGCGAATGTTCCTAATGTGAAATGAGCATTTGTTACATTTTCACATAAAACATAACAAGTGTCATGGTGTCATTTGAAGTCAATGACTTCTTGAAACTTTTTGCAATTATATTAGAGAGTTTGCCAAATGGTGGGTAAATCATTTCATAGCCCAAAGAGGATACCAGAGCCTCATTCTAAACAATATTTTCTCTCATATTGTCTCATTTTATATACATTTTAAACTAAATTCCAACAAAATATTTACTACTTAAAAAGGTATAAAATCGAAAACTACACTAAGCTCTTGAAAACATATAATCAGTAGTTTACAACTGAAACTCCGAAAGTCTCCGAAGAAAAAATATTAAGGGCGTTTTACAACCGTCGCCCACCACAAAAAGAACTATAACAGTAAAGAAAAAAAAAATCGGGCCATCAAACTCAATGGACCTTTTAAATGGACGTTAAGGGAAAAGCGTCCCTATTTCAATACATATACTTGACACAATTATGTTTCTATCTACCCGAGTGTTATCTTTCGGGCTAATATTTGTTCATTACTTTACTTGTATTTGTAGGTTATTTTTAGTGTTTAGTTTTATAGTACCTATTTTAAAAACTATTGTAATAACTGTTACAGCCTACATTCTCTCCATTCTTATACCCGTACCTCATTCTAATCTATATATAGGCTTATATCTATATATTAAGGCTATATATAATCTATATATCCTTTACTTATATATAGGCGATGGACGATCAGCCTGTTTGCCGACCTTTATCATAAATCCCATAGCAAATCAAAATAAATTCCAATTTTTTTAAGATTCGCATCATTCCTCGAGTCATATTGAAATGTTGGAGAACGGTTTCGTTTCTGACCGTATCGTATCGATCTAACGAATCTTCATTTCATCATTGGATAAGGTATTTTCATAGAGAAGATGTTTATACAAAAGATTTCAATCACAGATGCGCCCTTGCCATACTTCACGCGGCCGAAAATGTGTTAGCGTTGGGAAGAGTGAGCTCCCTCTTCCCGCCTTAGTCACTTGTAGAAAGCAGTGAGCGGTTCCGTTGCATACACATCTTTTATTTTGCTAATTAGTTTCGTTTACCTTTAAAAATGCCTTCCTGTGCCTTCAGAAAGTGTTCTCATAATTCAAGAAACGAACGAACGTGTGAAACGTTACGCACACAGACATATTACGTGTACAGTTTTCAGAAGCACAGGGCGCATCTGTGATTTAAATCTTTGGTTTATACTGTCAAATTTCTGGACGAGTGAAACCGCGGAGCATACCCAGTAGCTAACTAAAGAATGCTTACTTTGCGAATGAAGTTAAAATACAAATATTTCATAAATCCGAGCGCCTGACAGATGCTCTCTCTCTCCAAAACTGACAACGCATTAACCAACCAAAGACAACGTTCCCGCCTTATTTTTTATTTAACACCGCGCGACGTGACTGGCAAGTTGTAACCAATTCGCGTACATCAGGGTGAGGTTTCTAAAATATTTATATTTCGAACCGCACTGAATCAATCTGGAAGCACCGAAAGGTACCAGATTACGCAAGACCCCTATATTTTCCCTAATTGGGACCCCTTTTGACAGATTTCCGGGCGAACTGATTTCGCGCGTTCCCGGATTTTTTCAGTATTGGCTTTCACAGAAATTTAAACAAAGGTTACTTGCTGCGTTCTCTGCCTTTGTATATATTTCAAAGGGCACGCGAAAAAAGCATTAAAAGAAAAAACAATAATGTTCCCTTTGAGAAACCCTTGATAAAAGAAATGTTGGTGTAATCTTTTGAAATCCATTTGATACATAATACCTGTGAAAATATTTATTCAATACTAGCTTGGAGTCAAACAGGTACATACAAAATTCATTAAACTCTATTTAGACGGTGTAAATATCGTGGCAGATTATTTTTTATATAGGTATTTATTAAGATTATTATAGTTACTTCAGCCAAGTCAATTTTCATTAGCAAAGACTATAAATTACAGTTACTACTCCCATAAATTGGCATACACTACAGGTAATACGTGTTATATGAATAAAATTAAATACATTAAAAATGTATCAATTTTGCATAGTGTTTATACCATTTTTAATTAAAAATGTACCTATTCTATGAAATAATAAACTAAATTTTAAACAATTTGTAACAAAGGTCTACGTTTATAGGATTGTGATGTATTCTTGGTTCCCATGTCTTTTGTTTGGATATCGAATCTAAAATTACATTATAAATGAATTTATTTTATGCAATAAACAAATGTAGGTAACTTAATGAAATTAAACATATAAAATTTCTCCGTGGATAAATTAATAGATATAATAATATCAAATTGTTATGTTTAACATTTGGTAAAAACTGTGTCGGAAATTAGCGAATATATATTATCGTCTCTACTTTGTAAATATACTTTAGACTATAGTATGATTATGATATTAATATTATCCTACATGATATAAAATTTTGTAGAGGTTGTAGGTCAAACACACCTAAACCGCTTTACGGATTTGGGTCAAATTTAGAACAAATAGGTTTGGGAAATTCACTGGATTAACATATAAACTACGGATGTAGTCTATGTATGTAATATTTAATATATGTATAAATGGTTCATTTAAACTTTTACGATGATTTAATTAAAGATGATTTTCGTGTAGTGTCAATTTTGTTTAAAGACTAATAACTAACTATATACAACAAAAATAATGTCTCTATACATTTAACGTCATAAACTCTGCTATGATTTACAGATATGTTTATACGCGAAACTTGTGTCTGTCGCTTGGATTTTAATGGGAAAACTTTAGTCGAGTGCGAACGGAAGTTTCTGTACCAATATTAGCACATCAAAATACATTATTTAAATATATTTTTTTATTTATTCCTTAGTTGTTTATTCTATACTTAAAAATGGCAAATATTTTGGAATATGTGACGCATAGCAGGGAAAGCCATTCTAGTCACTAAAAATTCAAAACATTAAAATAACCTAAATTGATATGGAAATTTTGATTCATTTACAATGAGAAAATTTTAATATGTTATTACAATTATTACTGGTTCGAAATGCCCGACCCCGGTCGCTAAAAATGTTATATGATTTTTCTTCTAAAATATTTTTCCATGCTTCTATTGTTTTTAATAATTTTATTATTTAAACTAATATAATAAATCTAAAGAGTTTGTTTGGTTGAACGAGTTACCCTGTGTAAAACACCTGTCGGATTAAAAAAACCTTTTTCATCTAAGTAAGTATTACCTATGTGGTCATTTAAGAATATAGGTACTTACCCAATCATTTTAAGACTAGACGTTATAAATTACAACGCTACCTTTTTCATTTGCGATTTACTGTCGTCAATGGGTATAATGGAACATAATATGAAAAAGTCGCTAATCCCACTACATATTTCTATATGGGGATAATGGAATATGGGATACAGGATTCTAATAGGAGAGAAAAGTCAGAAATAGTCCAAGAAAATAGGCCTCTAAATACGAATTTGTAGTAAATACTTGAATTTTTGATATTAGATTCTTTGAAAGATTAAAAAACGAACTGCGAAAGTTTTTTTCAAAATCAGCCCCGAGAAGGGGTGAAAAAAAAAATATAAAAACTGATTTTTTTTCAAATTTTGGGGAAACGGTAAGAACTAGAAAAAAAAGTAGAAATAAAAGTTGTAGAGCATGAAATTTTATAAAGAAATGATCTTTTATGTTTTTCGTTAAAATTAAAATTATCCGAGATATAAAAGAACGCTAAGCGAAAACGAAGTATCTGTTGGTGTGAGCAATCAGATGTTATGCGATGACATACGTAGGTTTAATGGCCTAGGGTGGCTGCTCGAGAAGTAACGAACATTACCGAGAAAAGCCGAAATGTGCATGCCTGTGTTGAGTATACCACGGGACATAGCAAGTTTAAAATCACTACATTATTATAAAACAAAGTCCTTCGCCGCGTTTGTCTGTCTGTATGTCTGTTTGCGATAAACTCAAAAACTACTGTACCGATTTTCATGCTGTTTTCACCAATGGATAGAGTGGTTCTCGAGCAAGATTTTTAGTATATAATTTACAAAGTTACGCGGGCGAAGTCGCGGGCAGCAGTTAGTAAAATATAAAATTAATTTTTAATATCCTTGGCACATAACGACAATATTTTTTAGTAGGTATATCTTAAGTATTTTCATTGGCAGAAGTATGGCTGATAAATAATGCATTGGTTTGCAAACGTGGCGGGGAGGAACTGAACGCACTTCAGTCCAAGTTAATTTGAATATGGAACAGAGGTTGATTTGAATTAGGGCCGAAGAAATTTCATCGTTGCCACTGTGCGGTCATTTCGAATCGGTTTGTAAATTTGAGGTTTTATTCAAATATATTAAAAAAAAACTTTTTTAAGGTCAGATGTATACTGTATTATATCTATGTGATATAACCTTAAATCCTATTTCATTCCCAACGCCATGTAATATATTCATGCGTGTCAGACGAAACTAATGCTCGGTTCTATGGTCGATTTAATAGGCCATCTGAATACGTCACTCGTTCTTATAATAAAAAATGTCACAAAATGGATTTCCAATGAGCTCGTTTGCCAGATATGCTGATTCTAGAAGTTTTTACGGAGTTTTCTTATACATATAGTCTCACGTTTTAGTGGAATGGAGACATTCCAGCTGGTAGTTTATAATTAAACATTTCTGGTAGTTGGTAGTTTATAATTAACAGTTAAAACATTTCTAGGATGAATCTAATCAGCCTTGTGGAATTGCTCTTTATTTGAACCTTTGTGATAAATTATAAATGTATCTTTGGCGTGTTGTATATAATAATGTGATAAATTCGACTCGTATATCACAACACTTAGCCTTCTCAATTGTGATGCCATTAGAACAAACTAATTGCGGAACAATATTCTTCTATCGTAACCAGTTGCGGATAAAAGAAATAATTCTGTATGTATCTATGTTCCTCCATAACTCCTAAACGAATTAACTTTTTTTCAATCTTTTTCAAACGCGGACGAAGTCGCGGGCGCCAGGTAGTACTTAATGATTTTATATACTTTTTATGTATTTTTTATCCACACATTGCATTAAAGGCGTGTTTAAAGAGTTTACGCCCTAATAGTAAACTTTAAGGGCAAGTGGTACAACGTTACAATGTGATCACGGTTAGAAAGTGCAGTAAAAAAGCGGAGATTTTATTGGCCGTAAACAAGTGTCGAGGTCACGGGTTTGTTCCGCTTGCTGCCGCCTTTGCGGATCCTATCCTCGGCAAGTTTACGACAAAATAGACCGCAAGAATTAGTTTGAACACCACAGAGGCTTTATTTAGCTTCTGCTTTGAAGCCAAGTTGAGCGGGTCGCCGTATTTCTTAGAGTAATGGATTTCAAAATGTTTATTTTTTGTAAACAGTTACAGTGAAAATCGGTTATAGCGACCTTCAAGGGAACACAAAAATTGGTCGTAATAAACGGATAGTCATTATAAGCAATATTAAATCTTTATAGGCATTCATCAGGGACCTTGCCGTTTGGTCGCTGTAACCGATATGTCGTTATAACCGAAGTCGTTATATCCGGTTTCTACTGTATTTTTATTTTTATAACATATTGCTAATTTGTAATTAGCTATTATGACAATTTAGAAAGTATAGCAAGTAACGTACAATAAAGCCTAATTGAGTCTTCACAATTTTATATGTGAATTAGTAATTTGAAAAGATGTTACAACAACGACCTGCCCCCGGATTCGCCCGGTTGCATCGTTTTGCAACAAATAAACATTAACCCCCCTCGTTTATCGCTGTAAGGGTTTGGTTACTTCCACTAGACAGGTTGCCCAAATTATTGCCAGTGATATGTTAAACAAGACAGGATGCGCCCTTACCATACTACTAGTGACAAAAAAATGGTCCTCCAATTTGCACATCTGGTTACTAAAAATAATTTGTTTTCATTGCCATCTTAATAACGTATTTTTATTTCTTATTGGCGTATTCTGTTATTGTAAAGTGTTCTCATTGGTTGGTTGGACATATCACTGGTAAGTAGGCATTTTCGTATCTTTCTACGCACAGAATGAACACCCGTCATTGGTGCCAATTTCCGATTTTGACACCGGCGCGTCGGTGCCACGTAATAGAAGCGTTAGCCTTGTCCTTACGAAGTAATATAGAAGTCATTGATTATTGCTTTGAATCGAGGTTATGATGAAAGTGAGTTATGATGAATCGATACATCGTCGTCGAGGTTCATCATGTCGCAAGACAGAAAGGTCATCGATCTAGCAGCTGAGTCGGTCTCAACTAGTCTGCCCTAGAATTAATCCCCAGGCGCATTAGTTAATTGCCGTGAAATATAACTGAGCTTAAATGCTCGCAGTTTCAACTGTTAACAGATTTCTGGAGCGTTTAGTGTGAAAGCAAGTGTTGTTTTTATTATATATTTGTTTTAAATAATATAGTCGTGGTGAAGTGTCCGACACTGATTTTATAATTTACTAGCTGATGCACGCTAACTTTATAAAATACTAGCTGGCGCCCGCGACTTCATCCGCGTTGCAAATCCGCGTGTCCTGTACGTCTAAATGGTTATCTACCAAATTTCATTAAAATCACTTAATTCGTTTAAGAGTTATGAAGGAACATACATACATACAATACCTACACTTACAGATTTGTTATTGATTGGTAGCCTATGTTACTCGCTGATAAAGTAGCTTTCAATAGGTGAAAGAATTTTTTAATTCGGTCCAATAGTTTTTGAGTTTATTCATTACAAACATACAAAAATACAAATATTATAAATTCTTATAATATTAGTATAAAAGCTAAACGATTGCTTTCAAATCAAATACATTCGAATCCAGCACAAGGTACCATAGTACGTAACCTTTTTTAACATGCTAATGAATTATTTTACTAAACCAAAACATTCACGGCATAATTTTATTTGGCAATAAAAATTTTATAATAAAATAAATAAAATTTAAATAATTAATAAATAATAATTTTAAATAATAATTTTATGATTACAAAGGCAGATTCCATATTTCCTTCACTCAGAATTTTAATGTTTACTTTTAGAAATTATTGATTAGTTAATTTCTAGAGAATAAGGGAAACCTCCACAATACGATTTTAGTATACAATATGTAGCCCTAGTAAGTCACGCATGTAATATGTTTATAGATACTCGTAGATAGATAGAGAGAGAGAGAGAGAGAGAGACTCGAGGCTGGAACGAGATTCCGTAATTGAGTTAACGATAAAACATTCAGACGTTGAATTCAATAAAGGCGAACGGTTTACGATCCATAATTCTCACTCGTAGTACCCATTAGTAATAAAACCAAGTAGTTTGTTTAATTATAAAATACGTAGTTTTAAATGAGTTCGTCTCGAACGTCGAATGTGTGCTAACTTTGTTTGTACCGCACCTCTCGAGGCGAGAGAAATCGGTTTACGAGAAACGTGGGCTCCTAGCAGCAGTGTTAAGTGACAAGAGATTCAGTTAAGGTGATACGCTAGCATTGTTCTCATTAATTACGTTATACATACGTATTTTTATGTGTGCGTAAATATTGTATAGATACAATGACCGGGACCTGGGCGGTAGTCTTAGTCTAAGGCTCAACTCACATTAGCGCAGAGTCGACGCGACGCGTCATGTTTTGCAGGGCGACGCGCGCCTTCGCGCGGCGACGCGCGTCTGCGCGCGAAGTGCGGATCACAGTGCCGGAACCAGTTCAGAGACTTTCGAACATTCGTGAATGGTGATCGTTCGACAGTATAATATCTTATCATGATTGCGCTAATATCAGAAGCTGAAGAGGAAGAAAGTGAATTTTTCACCGCTTACTTTTTGCCAGGCATTTTTCCTACAATTTTTATCACTGTAGGTTTTCGCCTTGACGTTAAATAGACATTCATATTTCTGTACTAAATAAATTAATTTTTCATCACCGTCCATTGTCGTCGTAGTTCAGCACTGCCGTCCGTCCGTTGTGGACGTTGTGGTCGGTGTCTGACGCGTCACTGCGCCTGAGTGAGCGCGGCGACTCGCGAATCCACTCGACTCCAGCCGAGCGTCGACGCGCGCTTCCATATTTACATAGCACAAATTTGTACTTAAATAATAGAACAATAGTGATGAATAAGCTGTAGGCGGAAAAACATGACGCGTCGCGTCGATTCGACTCTGCGCCAGTGTGAGTTGAGCCTTAGACTACCGCTCGTCGGCGTACCTCCACTTTCGGGTACGCCAAGGTTCGGACCAGGAGCATAGCCTCCCCCGCCATGGTGGTTACGGGATGTCTTGCCTGTAGCCGCGCTAGAAACTCGTTGAGTTTTAGCCGATAGGAGTTCGGCATGATCCTGCAACGTCCCCTTCGCTGCCGGGTATCCATTAGGATTTCCCAACGTTAAAAAAAGGGTTAAAAAATTCACACATAAACATGACGCGACGCGGTGTGCACGTTTTTAGGTAGCAATAAAATATAGAACTTAATTGCTACACAAAAAGGTACACAGTTCATTGAGTCCGTGAAAGTGGTGTCAGTGGTTTAACGCTGTGTTTCGCTACCGCTACCGCCTGTGATTTGTAACTATGACAAACATACGAGTCAACTGTATACCGTACGACTTACTTTCAAGTTTGCATATTAGATTGTTTCGTTTGATGCTTGTTAATTAAACTGGGTTTGACACCTAGTTTCGACAATCCCACCTATACAATAGTTTTCATCGAGTTAATATACCAATGACACATACAATAATATTCCTAAAACATGACAATATTTAAACGTAAATACGCTTTGTGAATTCATGAGATCATACATTTCTTGTATTACTTTGTAATAAACACCTTGGCTCTTTCGGTTGAATTCTAAGCAAACATTTCAGAAGACACATGTAACCAAGTCGTAAAACGTGTTATGAAGATTGAAATGCTTGTTCTAAAATTGAACCTTTTGTATGACGTGACATTGTTGTGCAGGTTAAAGCCATTTTGATTTATGTGGAAAGTATTTTCCAGGCGGAAATACTAAGTAGTAATCCTTCCTCCATACTGTTATTACTTTTAAAGATGACAAGCTTTTCTCTAGCTAGAGCTTATTATTGGGCAAAGCTTTTCTTATAATTTATTTAAATTTTATTGCTTCGTTATGCAGTTATAGACTTTATATCGGTGAGACTGGGAAATGCTCCTTTAAACATCCCCCTCTAACTAATATTATAAATGCGAAAATTTGTGAGGATGGGTTGTTTGTTACTCTTTCACGCAAAACGGGATTCACATAGGCCAATGACATTGACGATTTGATCTTCAACTATTTGACCATTAAAATGTCTATATATTTCAAACTAATTCCCCACGAAAAAAAGCTAAAAACGTAGTCCACACCTCAATAGACACTGAAGCTTAATATATTTAGAGCTCTCAGGCGGCGGAGACAATATAGTAGGTTATCATTTATAACATAAACCACACTAAAGTCTAGTACTTCTTTGGAAAAACTCTTTAAAAAGAAATAGCACACAACACTTCGAATATTATTAACAATAACGCAGTTTACTCTTTGTGCCGGAGATTAGTCCAATACAATAGGCTATTGTAGGCATGCAACGTGGTTGGAGCTTAATTTACCTATTTAAGGGGAAAGGTTGTGCAAGAGAAATCCGCAAAATAGGTATTTAATAAATCCGCTACTGTCACGCTGGGTCAGGCAAACGAGTTATTATAATACATTGCGATGGCAAACTAACCTTATATATACGATAATAGACTCTGCTTTTATTTGCCAGATTAATTTACAATATACATATACCTAAACCTCACGGAATATATTCTGGTTGATATGACCATAATTGAAATGTTTTCTAGTTGATAAATCATAATGATGATTATAGTAAGGATAATGAAAAAATTAATGTTACTAATAAATCTATCTGTTCAAGTTTATGTTGTATTGTAAGGATTATTGCCAATAGTCTTGTTTAAAATAAACGACACTAAATAAAAAAATATATAAAAAAATATAAAAAAAATTATCAAACTCGGTCTAGTTATAAATAGTATTAATTTTACACAGGTTAACATTCGAACAGTTGGACATCTTGATTTAAAGACACTTGTAAAATACACAAATAAATTTTTTTAATGGAAATTAGGCTGATGATCGAACTAGATGGTAAGTAGCTACAGTTGCCTATAACACAAGCAACGCCACAGGTGCTGCAAGTGCACTGCCAACTATTATAGGATTAATGATAAGAGATTAGGAAGAGATAGAGAAATGGACTCTGGCATCCTTACTTGCTCTCCGAAACACAACAGCATACATGCTGTGGTCTTCCTTCTTAAAGGGGGTAGTTCTTAATACGCAGTGTCTTAAAACGCAGTATACGCAAACAAAACCAAGAATTTAAAAAAATGATTTTTAAATTCTCACAGCAAATCTATTTTTCACAGCATGAAGAACGTACGGACACATACTGGTCTTCTTTATTTACTTGACTAAAGTCTCAAGTGACAGTCACAGATCGAGTTACCGACACCTTCAGGTATAATATTCAATTTGCGGTACATTTGTCTGGGGGTACATTCTGCAGTGCAGTCACGTACTTCCCGATCTAGGGCGACAGATGTTTGTCGCTCCAGTTTGTTGTAGAATAACGCTGCTCATTGACAAATGGCAAAGTAGTGTAGATATTGCAAAAAAGGTAGAGAATGGAATACTTACTGCCATTTTTTTTTATTAAATTAATTTTCATTTCATAGTATAGGGATGGCATGTTATTCTAATCATGCCAAAATTGTTATTATGTGACGTTTAACAAGAATTTTTCCATATTTTGTATTGCTTTGTATTGCTTGCACTGATATCTTCGGCAGACATCCTGTTACACCAGTGAGGGGAACATTTATTTGTTTATTTATTTAAAAGCTAACTTAACAGAAATTATAGGCTACAACTTATAATTCCTATTGCTTTCGGTATTTTACCGACAAAACCGAAAATTTTTTTAGTTAATATTTTTAGGCAGTCGAATTTAAAGGCGGACGAAGCCGCGAAGCATCGGAGCATAGGTATATATAATTTAATATTTATGTATAAAAATATTTATCAAATCAAAGTCTTACATATCTTACCTTTTATAGTTCAATGCGGACGAAATCGCGAGCACCAGCTAGTATCAAATAAATCAAGGCTCTCTAAAGACATCTAAAGGCATTAGCTCACTAGACCTAAATGACGCCAGTTGATTTCAACGACTATTCAGGCCAAAGGAATCAGCATATGCTCCGAAGAGTGTGGTCTTTATCTTTTGAATTGCATGCATTGTAGGGTCAAATATTAAATATGAGCCAGTACACTCAATAACATAAGTAGATTATTATTTAACAAGTTTCCATTCTTACCGAGTCTCATACGTAGATATAATATGTTTGTCGTATGTTTTGATGATCCCGTTCAAGTTTCCGTTCTCGTGTAGTTCTGGAGAGAGTAACTTGTTGTGAACTTGTTAATTTGCGCCGGAAAGTTAGATTATCTCGTACAAAGTACAGCCGCGCACAGACGCGTACACCTCGTGAACATCTTGTACATTCACCTGTGTACACCTGTACAGTCGAATGCAAAAGGTAATCACAAACGGAAAGTTTAAAACAGAAATTTCAACATACAAAGGGTTCGTCCTAATTGGATACGATAGTACGATCCCATCGTGCGATGGTGATTTCGTTTTTCGCATACAATGATTACTCAACACAAAATATTTTTATAGAACTGATTGCGTATACTTAATTTTTATAGAACATGTCGACAATGTAAATTGTAAAAAAAACACGAAAAACGAAACCATCGTGCGATGGGCATCGTACGATCGTGGCCAATTAGGACAGCGCCAAAGGCTTCATTTGTATTCAAATTTAGTACTTAAGTTGATCTAATTTCAAATTGTTATACTCTTAATTTTTTTTTATTTCATAATCAGATATATTATTTCAATGTTCATAATATTTAGAAGATTTTAATTGTGATTATTTTTCTTTTAGTAAAGGATATTTTCGTAATAATAATAAACATCAAAACAAAAATTAATAAAACATAAATACAAAACCACACATACCAACACCATTTGCACGTATTATTTTTTTCTGTAAATGATATACGGCAAATCTGACTCTTTTATCGCCATTTCCTTTGGGGAAAACCGTATCAAAATCTATTGAATGGTTTAGAAAAAGTTAGAGCAAAAACAGACTGGAACGTCAGCCTGCTTGCCAACATTTGCATTAAAAAAAATCGTATTTAAGATTTGAATAAAGCCTGTAATAAAAGCCAAAGATCGGGCAGCACATTAACCTTTACTTAGAAAATTAATCTACTTATAACGTATTGAATCAGATTTAATTCAGTGAACTTCTTTTGAATCTATTGAGAAGTATGTAATCTTATCATTCAGCAACTAGTATTTACAGTTAGTTGTACGTACGTCGTCTGCCTCTCGGAAACTTCTCCAATTTCTATCGAACGGCCAGACGTTATTGTTAAGTACGTGGATAATCTTGCGAACATATTTTATCGGAAAAGCAATTTCCTATCCTTAATGCGTAGGAGTATTACTCGAACATGAGTGGGCTTTAAAAATTTAAATTATTTTCAAACTTTGCTTGTGTTATCTAATTCAAACTTTCAACAAAAGATAATTTAGTTACAGCCTGACTTTCACATCAATATACTCGTACATATTGTAAAACTAGCTGGCGCCCGCGACTTCGTCCGCGTTGAAAAAGAAAAAAGTGCCTATCCTGTGTCCTGTACGTCTAAATTTTTATCTACCAATCTACATACATACATACATACATACATACATACATACATACATACATACATACATACATACATACATACATACATACATACATACATACATACATACATACATACATACATACATACATACATACATACATACATACATACATACGTATGTATGTATACCTCTAAAAATGGTCAATTTAGTTTCAGTATCATGTATAGAGCCTATAAAAACGATATCTCTGAAAACAAAGTAACTTACTCCATGACCAACCCTTACAGATTTATTGTTAGTATTGATGATAAGTAGCCACGCGTTTCTGTTTGTTTCTCTGCTATTATCTTCTAAACCACTAAACGAATTTTGATAATGTTTTCACTAATACAAAAAGAGTTAAAGGAGTAAGTTTTGAGTATATTATTTGAGTATATTATCGGGTCAGATTATTAACGATCAAATGCACTTTGAATCATTTATAATTTGTACGAATGAATTCTTGATTGCGGTTATTATGATCTGTTGATATGAAAATAAATATTTTTGGCTTCGTTGAATCAATTTAGTCACCAATCAAAGAGCAAAATAGATTTGAGGCTACATTGAACTTAAATATATTTAGGGCACTCTACGCAGTTATAAATGAGGCAGCATGGCTGGCAGAAGTAATCACTATCTTATAGAACTCTTGTAAAAATCTTATAAAACTCTTGTGTTTCCTTGAGTGCGTAAAAGAAGTTAGATGATCCTATCGAAGTCCATCTATACTTATGTTAATAAGTAATAAATTTTACTTAAAAAAAGGAATAAATTACGAGTATTTATATATCTAATCTAAGTTATCCGTTTATAGAGTTCATCCCGAGTTAAAACAAGTTTAAGTCTAAAAATAATACTTAATATCGCACCCTCTCTTATCAAATAAGCGCATAATTTTCTCGTCTTGGCCGCTGGATTTCCTCTCTCGGTCACTGATCACAGCTTAGCGGATTTCACTTAGCGTCCTCGGACTTTGAATTCTAAAAATATGAATACAGAGAATAGTTTTTAATCCTCGCAGACTATAAAATAAACTTATATATATGTCTTTATAGACTTTATGTTCTGAAAAACCCTAAAAATAATTCGAATTCTAAAAATCCCAATAAACAATAAAATAAAATAATGCTAAAAAATGAGATTTTTGGTATCCAATGACAACGTCTCTGAGTTTCACTCCGAAACACATTTGATAGGTGGCTACCGTCGCCTATAACATAAAGATCGCGACATTTTAATTTTTAACCCCTGTGGTGGCTCTGCGTTGACAAATCACTCAGAGCAAACGATTATATAAGTATAGATAAAAACTTCTAGACCAATTAAGATTTCAAAGTGTGATTATAATTATATTATATATTAATAAAATAATTGCACATTTATATTGATTTGTATTTTTATTCGAAAGTAGTTTTTTGTCATTGTCTATAAATTGAATAAAGTATCCACAAACCGGAATCCGGCAATAGAAATAAAGTGTTCTTAAAAAGCAATAAATCGCATATACCCACCGATAGGGACCTGTTCAATTGCTTATAAATCCCTTGAAATTGTTATTGGGTGAAAAATGGCTGAAATGGGTTGGGTTCAGGGTTTAATTGGGTCACATTCGCGCAACCCTTAATAACTGTTCAGTGGATGTTGTACTGGAAATTGTGTAATAGATCCAATATCTGGGGTCTATCAGATCAATATATTTTGCCTTTATGTATGACTAATGTTACGTTTTATTGCTAGACAGAGAAGAAGTCCATAACAGCACTGCTGATAAGCAGTTTAGATGTCTTCAAAGTTTTCTATGAAGTCAGTTTAAATGTACTAAACATAACATCACAAAGTTTGAGTAACATATTTACTGTTACTCAAACTTTGTGATCATATAACTAAAATTTACATAACGTTCATAACACTTATGTTAACAAAATATAGTTCATAATTATGTAATACAGTAATACCCCGGACATACGCGATAGGTGGGACCATGAGATAGCCGTGTAAGTCGAATTCGCGTAAGTCGTGGTTCAACTTTGCATATATAAATACGTATAAAATTTTTGTAATCGGGATTAAAGAAAACAATAATTAGAAGAAACATGTTTAATAAAATGTAAGATAATGAAAACAATTTACATTACTATGAATAAAACAACGTAAACCAAAGTATATTCTAACGCGGTGATCAAAAAGAAAAACCGCGTATCTCCGAATTCGCGTAAAACGGGGAGGTGTAAGTCGGGGTATTACTGTAATTAATAATAGGAATAAAATAACCTCGAATAACCTTGGTCTGACGAACTAAAAAGCGACACCGGATATTTGGGCGAGAGTGAATCTCTCAATCCTTACAAATAGAAACTTAAAACTAACTCAGTCTAGGTAAGTAACTTTTACTAGAAACATAGGTACACTAAGAAAGAGGTGGTGGTACATTATAAGTTTCCTGCATTTATAAGTCCATTCGAATCCTATTTATTAATTATGTTTTTACTTTTGCGATTATCACATTTTTTGCAGCTAATTCTAAATAACTGTAACATTGAGTAAATATTCTACAAAATAGCCAAAGAATATAACAATGGATCCATTCAATCTGCCCACAATCCGTCCTGAAATTCTATTCATTTACGACTTACTCATTCAGTTAGCGACAACAATAGACTAGTCAAGTTGTTTGTTTAGAGAAAAAAAAACCTAGTGTGCAGACTTCAAAGGTTTTTCTGCACAATACTCACGCTTGAGGGCACCTGAATTATTGTCACAGAAAATAAAATACACAGTAGTCAAGTAGTCAAACAAGAAGCAAGAAAACCTATTTCACCTCGTTTCTCTATCTTTACAGGGTATGCATGACTCTTTCATCTTCTCTTGTGATTATAGAAATCAGTAGCCACCTACGACATGGAGGAAGTTTAAGAAAAAAAAATAAGGTTTTTAAAAGGAACAAAAGTTTACTACTCGGTCAATATTTTTAATGACAGAATTAAAAATGGGACATGTGATTAACAGACATTATCCTTATCCTTAAATTTATTATAAAACAATGTCTTCCGCTGCGTCTGTCTGTTGTTCTCAAAAAATACTGCACCGATTTTCATGCTGTTTTCACCAATGGATAGAGTGGTTCTCGAGAAAGGTTTTAGTATATAATTTACAGTTACGCGGGCGAAGTCGCTTGCAGCAGCTAGTTTGTATATAAAATTAGTATGAGTTTTGTTAATTCTTTTTATGTAAAGGTCATCAAACAGGCTGAACGTTCACTTGATGTCAGGTGGCTACTGTCGCCTATAGAAACGGCATGTGCTGCAAGTGGACAGCCGATCATAGTAGGAACTAGCTGGCGGCCGCGAGTTCGTCCGCGTTGAAAAAGAAAAAGTTGCCTATCTTGTGTCCCGTACGTTTAAATGTTTATCTACCAAAAGTTTCATCAAAATCCGTTAATTCGTTTAAGAGTTATGGAGGTACATACATACATACATACAGAAAAAAAATCTAAAAATCGTCAATTTAGTTTCAGTATCATGTATAGAGCCTATAAACACGATATCTCTAAATTACTCCATGACCGACCCTTACAGATTTATTATTAGTATATTGATAAGGATAAGGGATGTAACCAACCTTTTAATAGATACCTCTCTACTGTATTCAGTGTTGCAATGTGGCCAGCAATACGTAATTCTATTCAATGGGAAGTGAGCAGTGAATTCGACATGTTAGGTAGAAGTTCACGAAACTTTAAAGCGGCGACTAGTTCGCGGCAACTTTCGCAACGAACGCGAGACGTTTCTCTATTGAATCGTAAATAAATAAATTTAAGTCTCCTTAGGCGGAGAGTTTTGTGAGATTGTATTTGAAATTGTGACTGAAAATTTTAAGTTGTTGATTTTTTATCAGTTTTACCAAAAACTGATATTACCTTAAAATACTAAATTAAGTCTAGAAAGCTGAAATTTGGTTATTGTGTAAGCATCCGTTAACCGTGCAAATCGTCGTATAATATACTAATGAAAACTTTTTGGAAAATGGATTTTAATGTTTTTTTTTTAAAAGATACTCTTCCTATAACGACCGCACGTGTCTTATACTACAGTCAATAGAGGAGCCGGTTACTCTTATCCATAATGCACTAAATTACTACTCTTATTTTCTTTTTTAAATAGGTTCAGTATCACGTACTTACCCTAAATGCACAAAATCCTTACAAATTGGGCGGGCGGAAGTGCCGCTATTTTGATAAAAACCGTTTCGGCCTATATCTCCATAACAGTGCACTTGAGGCCCAAAATGGTGTTAACCTTTATTGTAGATAAATAAATTTCCTATCTTTCTTGTCCACTATTTTTTTTCTATCACTTACCGTTTACGACTTATTCGACTTTTACGATTTCTTTATGGCCATTAAACAAATCATAATAGTCTAATAAATCGTAAACGGTAAGTGATAAAAAAAAAGTATTGGACAAAAAAGATAAGAAATTTATTTATCTACAATAAAGGTTATTGTCATTTTTGGCTTCAGGTGCACGATTAAGGAGATATAGGTCATAACGGTTTTTGTCAAAATGGAGGCACTTCCGCCTGCCTAATGTGTAAGGATTTTGTGCATTTTGGGGTCAATGCGTGATAATGAACCTATTTAAAAAAGAGAGTTGTAATTTTAATTGCCATATTAGTTTATGGCCATATAAATTTGTGTCAATAAACAAATCGTAATAGTCGAATAAGTCGTAAACGGTAAGTGATAGAAAAAAAATATTGAACCAAAAAGATAGGAAATTTATTTATCTACAAAAAAGGTTATTACCATTTTTGGCCTCAAGTACACGGTTACGAAGATATAGGCCGAAACGGTTTTTGTCCCAATGGCGGCACTTCCGCCCGCCTAATTTGTAAGGATTTTGTGCAGTTAGTGTCAGTACGTGATACTGAACCTATTTAAAAAAAATAAGATTAGTAATTTAGTGCAGAAGAAAATTCTCTATTGTCTGTAGTATTAATACTACCTAATTTGTTCATTATTAACTAACTAAACTGCATAATATAATGCAAAAATTGTTTAAGTATGTAGTTTTAAGTTGTTCGTTGTCACTAGGAATAATGTTAGAAACATAAACATTTTCCTTTAATGTAAAAATGTATTTTTGCTTTGACAATTTTCTTTATTTATTATGAAAAACGAATACAATAAATAAAACCGAAATGCATTTTAATAATTATAAACGGTTTTCTGCATTTATAAATGGGCCAAATGAAAATGCAATTTGACATGAAACTTATTGCTTTTCATAAATAAAACATATATATTTTAATAAATCATTCAATAACACGAATTGAAATTCATTAAAATTTATTTTTTAATGCATACGGTTTTTCGGTTCAAAGGAAATTCACTTTTAATTTTCATTCACTTTGTCGGTTAAAAGTTTGCTTAAATACATTGAAACCGACCTTTGGTATTACTTGAATGCCTTAAGTCTGACTGTAATTCTCGCTTAACAAGGTAAAGAAGCAATTTAGTGTTTTTTTTTAACTTTTGTAGCTGACGATGTATTAGTCGTTTATTCTAATTATATTTTGTTTTGAGGTTTAAATTCAAATCTTCTTTCATTTTAAGCTTTTGAAAATAATTCAGTAGTTTATTAGGAGTTCATTGGCGTCAAACAACAAGACACGTAATTTTTATATACCTACTAGCTGCTGCCCGCGACTTCGCCCGCGTATAAAAAATTGATAAAATCCTATTCTCAGACCTACCAAGTGTACATATAAAATTTCATCAAAATCGGTTAAGCCGTTTCGGAGGAGTATGGCAATTAACACTGTGACACGGGAATTTTATATATTAGATATTATAGAGATGATCATCAAATTACTACAACATGGAACACGCGTGCCATACAAAACACGAGTTTTATGGAACATTTAAAAGTGACATATGCGTAGAGCATGAACTGTCATTTATTACAAAACAAACATAATAATAAGTACGTAATTTAAAGAAAATGTGACTTTACGTCAACCCATTAGAGTTTAAAATGAAATAGTAGAAGTTGATCGTTACTACCTTTTACCATTGACGCGTGAAGGCAAGAGTCCGCCATGATTCTGTCAAAGGCGTTCTTTTTATATTTCCCTTTGGCACTTGTGACGCAAATTCCATTGCAGTATTTCGATGGAGATGATCAATAATTCAAAATCATTCATTCAGATTTCTGTAAGTATATACAAATTTATATTTACGGAGCGTTTTAGTAAAAAAAAACTGAAAATTGAAAGATTTATGTAAAGGTCGACAAGCAAGCTGACGGCCACTTGATGGTAGGTGGCTACCGTCGCCTATAACATAAGCAACGGCATAAGTGCGCGCTAGTATAGCTTTTTTCCAAGTGAGCTTATATACTTAGTAATGTTGATAGCTTGGAGCTCACTTATTTCAATTCCATGGCTTTATAAAAGTTTTGAACAAAGAGATACTTTTCGATGAGCAGTCTACTTCACAAGTGAAGTTAAAAAGTTTATATTTCATTAAACTATCGTCAAGAATTGCCAGTTGACTGGGAGTGCTCGGTGAGCAAATATTATTCACAAAGTCTGCCTTGTTTATTAAACTGTTAGTTAAAGAAAATTAACTGGTAGAGGGTCATTTCACAAAATAAGAATTTTAATTGTCTATTATCAAAAATATGTTGCAACTTATTAGTGATATATAAAACACATGAGTTAAACAAGACGTAACAATAACACAAGAGTAATTTAATCATAAATAAAATTAAAAAATAATATAAAAATTGGATGTAATATATCTAAACTATATCTAAACTTTAATTAAATAACATATCTTATCTATCTTATCTAAACGAGGAATTCTTGTATGCCACGACGATCTCGCAAACGGCTCTAACGATTTTGACGAAAATCTAGGGTTATGGGTTTTTTAAGTCTACAAATCGATCTGTCAGGGTATTATCTTTGAGGAAATTCGTTTTAGGTAGTTTATTTAATGGAACGGTTACAAAAGTATAAAACCGCTTGCTCGTTTTATAATATTTTGAATTATTAATTATTAATTTCATAGAATTCATTGGCCCGAGCAAAACTCGGTCACCCAGTCTAGTTAATATAATATATAAAAATACAATTATTAATTCAAAATAAAACTAAACTAAAATGTAAAACTAAATAAGACTAAAAAAATCGGCACCATGCCGCGGGCGCCCAATTTTTTAGATATTTTATATGCTTATTTAGTTTTAGATTTCATTTTAGTTTTAATTAGAATTAATAATTGTATTTTTATACGTTATATTAATATGTTATTTCATTAAAGTTTAGATATAGTTTAGATATATTAGAACTAATTGTTATATTATTTTTTAATTTTATTTATGATTAAGTAAGTAAGTCCATCAAAAGAAAAAATTGTAATTTTAACATAAAGTTTGTATGCGAACATTCGCAATACAGATTCAAAAACCAATTCAAAACTTTATTTTAATTTAGGGAATATTTCGAATGGCCAGACACCTGTATGACCTAGACGATTCAATCACGGCACCCCTACAACAAAGTTTTATGATATACGATATGATCGCATTTACCTTTCAGATGCAAATTCCTGATCACTGATCCTAGCAAAGTCCTCTCTTGGGAACATTATCTATATCCGATGATTCGCTGAGCCTAAGTTAAAAGCCTAGGCTAAGTTACTCTTGATAAAGTAAGTATTTTTTTTTTGTTAGGTTGACGTATGTAAAATGCACACTCTCTTGATTGCCTGGTGTGGTTTTAAGGTTTTGAAGTGCTGTTATGTTTCGGTATCCCTCGTAATCCCATATTTTTTTCCTAGTAAGGTCTGCAGCATACTTCGCGTATAGCCTAAAGGTTGATACAGTCGGAAGTAGCAAGTTGGCCAACGCAAGTTATAATTTCCTGTGACTTGGTTCAATGGCAAAGAAACTTATCAATCTGAGAAGATTAGCAATTATCCAAAGTTCTGCCAATCCTCAGTGGCGAAGCAGAGCCATGCAGTGAAACTTATTACCTACAGTAATAACTTTACCCGTGATTTCGTCTGCGTTTAAATATTTATTAAATCTCATATTTTTGTCAGGCATTGGATTTTTTACTTTTAGATGAACCCACGGTAACAGTACTTTGTTTCTGGATGAATGGTTCTGGATGGGTGTTCTTATCTGTATCCCTGTAATGTGTGCGAAATTTCATGATAATTTGAGAAGTTAAGGAGTGAAAGCGTAACCAAAATACAAACTTACATTATAGGTAGGATTGGGATAATAAAATATTTAACCGAATAGACTTGTGGTGCGTTGGAAATAAATGATGAACACCACATTTTACTATTTACATTTATATAACGTTATATAATAATTTACAATATACATTATGTACAAAAGCTAGCACACGTATTTAAAATTTATGACATGACGCGAGAAAGCCCGTGCTTTCTGTAGCTGCGTCAGATGTGCACTGTTCCATATTCGTTGTAATTCTTTTAAATAAAGAAACAGAAAAACAAAACCAAAAAGTCTGTTAAAGGAAGTCGCCACAGACTAATACAGACACTGATGTTTTTACTACTAAGTTACTACTACTAGTTCTACTACTACTAAGTTTATTACTATTGGATTAAAGTCAAATGATATTAAACTATGTCCCAATTCCGCTAGCCTGTCTTAGCAAGAAGATTATGTATTTTATGTAGTTACATAAAATATACCTACGCACATTTAGATAAGGTTCATTGATTTTTTATGAACCCACTAAAAGGGGAATGGAGCGTGTCGATTTGAAATTTCCAAAAGGGAGCCACTTCCTTTAGATGTTGGATTGCCTCCAATTTTTGAAAGTAAAAGTAGTTGTGTGGAAATGTCTATTAGAATAACATTTTTATGAAAAAGCAGTAATTCTTTTTTTCTGATATATATTAAGTAGATATGTGGCTGTTTATTTTTTAGTATTTATTTTATTTATGTACTAGAATTCATTTTAATAATAGGCCTAATTTTTAATATCTATTAAACAAAAATTACCTACTAAATAAAAAAATCAATTGACAAACAGAGAAGAAAACGGTACTGAACAATATTTACCTTTATTCGTATATATATGTAGATGTTGATACATATAAAGGTTGGAAGATTATATAAAACCGTTTATATAATAAAATGTTACCTTTGTAAAGAGGCAGTTACCAACAGACAGAAGAATTACTTACTTACTTATACATCTATAAAACTTACTGAAATTTAAGTATATGTAGTTTTTTAATCGATTAAGCAGCAATTGAATAGATTTAGATTTATGATATGAATTATGGAGAGTAAAACATATTTTTGGTAATTTTCACTAGAGATTAATTGCTGTGCAAATTCTATTCGCATATGCATATGTCGTGGTTATTCATTAGTCAATCAATTGAGGCTTGAACTTCGAATGTCCATTGTTGTCCCTTTGTGTTGTGACCATCATTAGGGAGTGCTATAATTTTGCTGCATCACAGTACGAATAAATCACAGTAAGTAAAATAATATATTTATATTTTGGATACAGAATTAAGTAGTTCACAGTTTTCATTATTGAACCTATGGAGTGGTTATTACTTATTAACAATTACGCCCAATTATACCCAAAAGGACGTTGATAGCGTCGTTTGAGAAAGCTAATATTGTTACGCAATATTGTTTATAGTATTTAGACCACTGGGCGACCATTGTATATACTATATAAATGTAGTATCAAACCATCCGCAAAGCTATACCTATATTTGTAAGTAGAGAGAGATATTTTTATATCTATAACTACCCAAAAATTGGAAAAAGATTGTAGTACATCATGGGCAAAGGCAAGGCAATGGCATGAATGATTACAATTTTTTTTTTGTTTTTACTTTATAATTTACCCCAACCAATATTTAACATCTTAAAACAACAGTACCCGAATCATGACTTTATAAAATCTATGGGAAATTGCAACACTAAATATTATTTATAATCCAACACATGAAATCTAGAAGGCTCAGAGGTACAAACTAGACCGAGATTCGGACTTAAAGCTCGAGTTAAGTTCGTGCTACGTTCGAAGCTACGGTTGCGTATCTCCGAACAGCTCGCATGTCCTGTCACCCGAAAGCTCTTCCCACTGGACTACCATCGCTATTTATTTTGTAGTCTGTGTGAATTGTAGATTGGTGTGTGTAAACACGTGTGACGTAATTAGTGACGGTAATGAACCGGCCGCGTGTGAAATGCAAATTGGCGGGAAAACTCGTTACGCTGACTTCGGGGAAATAGAAGCGGCTCGTGCCACCAATAATTATGTTATTCATAATATAAACGAGTGCTTCATAATATCAGCCTAACCTAAGTACCGGCTGCCTTAAACCGAGAAAATGCAGATCCAAAGATTCGCACAGTGTACTGAAGCAGTAAATACATAGGTTTTTAAAGCATTCTGGCAATGGTCTATGCCTACAGCCTTTGACTTATATAACTTATATCTCTTATAGGAAGCATTAAAAGGGATATAACGAGCCAAAGTTTTTAATGTTCGCTGACAATACGAATAAGATTTTTGTAACTCAAAATTTTTTTTGCAACAGACAAGCAATCTGTCACCGAATTTGAGAAAGTATCTACACCGAGTTGAGATGTTGGCGTTTGTTAAGTCTGGGTGAACAAACACAGCTTTACAACGACTTAACGACGATGTTAGAAGTCAAATCCACGGAAAAATCCATTATTCAAGTTGTTACCATGTTGTCCCGTCACATAAACTGACGTTCGGTATACGCACACTGGACGGAAATTAGAAAATGTTCATCGCACACGACGAGACGAGGCCCGACAGCGAACGCGATCAAGCGTTATGGCCGACAATTTATTTTTCTACATACAAATATTTGTACAGCTTGAAAAATGAACCTTAAGCTTCACTCTTAAAATATCCTGTCAATTTCTAAGCAATTCTGAACAATTTCCGAGCAAACCAATTTAATTAGTGTGGGATCAGCGCCGAGGCGTCAGGATTTGTTATAATTATTGGCTAATTATATATACTAATAAATAAAATTTACTTGTCTGTTTGTTGTGTCAAATAACTGCTTTTTACTATATTAATTTACTAATAAAAAGTAGAATTAACTTCCATTTAGCGAAAAATACATTTAGCGCATTTCATGCCTTCATTAAGCGCACGTTTTCTTAATTTTAACGATGCTTAAATTACTTTAAAAATGTTTTAATTTGTCAAACCTTTTATAAAAGCGGTCTGTGGGCAAATTTACCAACGAAGGCTTAAAACGCTCTGAGCAAACAAACAATAAAAAGGGAGGTGCTGATGAGACTCTTTCCTTGCTGTAATGTCGCAGGAATGTTTACGGAGGTTTTAGTAAATTATTTTCAATAATGCTTAAATAAAGTGTTTTTAACTAAGGATAGGGTGCAGAACTGCAACATCTTTCTTTCTTCCTTTCTTTCTTTAATTTCACCCGCGTGGCCCCTTGGACATGACAGTGACACAAAATACCTAGAACTACGCACAACATGCGACGGAAGATAGCGCATCTCGCTCAATAAAAATGTTATAAGTGCCAAAAGTATTAAATATTAATTATTCGTAAACTGCAATGTCAAATGAAAAATTGTTACATACAGCCTTATATAATATGTGAAGTGAAATTACTGATACACTTTTAGCTTTGTAATGTGTGTCATTTTAAAAATAAAACTAAAATCGATGGAAATGAGAGCTCACTTGGTAATTTTTTTCTATCGAGAAAATTTCATTATATTATGTTTTCTGTTACAGTCGTCCCTTTCATTTATAATGTATTTATCTATTTAAAAAAATTAATTAAATTAGACTTTGTTTAGTTAGATAAAATTCAAATCTAGGATTGGCTATTTCTCTTTATACCCGCACTTAAGTCTTAGAATCTTAGAATATTATCTAGTCTGTATGTCGACCTTAACATAAAAAAGGAGTACTATACTAAGACAATTTTTGTTACATAATTTAATAACTTTCCCGATCTCAAAGAATCTTTTTAAAGTCGTAAATTTTAACGATTCCACTATCGGACTTAGGTGCTTCGTTAATGACCAGCTGTAATTCCTAATGGTCCTAATGACCTCCATTATATGCAGGAGAAATTCGCATCTAAGTAATATTACAATTCTTTTAAGGTAACATTATTCAAAGTTTGCTGAGAAATGATTCCTTAACTTATTGTTAGTTTATATTATATTTCGAATATAATTTATGAAATAAAATTGAATTCTGTGTTTTAAAATTAGCTTTATGTTATAAAAATATTTGATTACTATCTGGCGCCCGCGACTTCGACCGCGTTAAAAAAAAAAGTAGCCTATCCTGTGTCCCGTATGTCTAAATGTTTATCTACCAAGTTTCATGAAAATTTAAGATTCGTTTAAGAGTTATAGAGGAACATACATACTTACATACATACATACATACATACATACATACATACATACATACATACATACATACATACATACATACATACATACATACATACATACATACATACATACATACATACATACATACATACATACATACATACATACAAAAAAATTCTAAAAATCATCAATTTAGTTTCAGTATCATGTATAGACCCTATAAACACCATATCACCAACCATCATCTGAAAACAAAGTAATTTACTCCATGACCAACCCTTACAGATTTATTATTAGTATTGATTTATCATTTCTTACAGTTAAAAATGTTGTAATAGCAAGTTGTATAATAAATTTTGAGAAGTAACCTATGGCAGTAAGTAGTTCTTGAACGTAGCTTTTAAGTCTTCTTCCAAAGTATCACATGGAAAGGAACGAGTCTTATATTACTCTAGTATGAAAAGAGCGCACATTTAAAGCGGAGTTATTACATTAGCTACAAGAAAACAAAACAATTAAAACATGATAGGCGATGTGTTAGTGAAACAAATACTGATATTGTAGACGCGGTTTTATTGGTCTTAAGTTTGGCCTGCCTTATGAGTTTCTTTATTATGAGGTTCACATACTCATGAACGAATGTTGTTGACGGCCAATCAATAATGATGGTCAAGACGGCTTATACGTAATTTTGACAGGTTTTATTTCTTAAATACAACTGCAACATTATAAATTAAAAGAAACTAATGTTAAAATAAGTCAGCACCTGCTCGCTGCCGTATCTTTGAAGTAAAACTATCACTTAAAACTTTAGTTACATTCTTGTGTACGAGAGATGCTGAATTTGAAATTCAAATCAATTCTTTAAGAACCATAAAGCGCTCGCCGTACTTCGTTCCTTTGTTCTTTTAATAAGTGGAGAATAGGTTTGCATTGTTACTTAACTTTTATTTTTGAAGTTCCACACCAGATCATAAAATACTTCTTCTTAAAGAGTCACCTCATCATGGTATCATCATGGATATCTTCGATGGATATCTTCGATGGATATCTTCGATGGATATCTTCGATGGATATCTTCGATGGATATCTTCGATGGATATCTTCGATGGATATCATCATGGTTGTCACCAAATGAAATGGATGGACCAAATTAAGGCAGCCTAGGACTGTTCCCTGCACTAATGTGATGAGAAGGCGGCAGTGAGGGAGGAGTGGCAGCAGGTGCCACGAGCCATTCAGAATGAGAGTGATTCGGCTAGGACTAGGAAGAAGAAGAAATTAAAAAGGGAGGTTGAAACAAAAATGAAAAAAATTATAGTAATAATAATCCAAGTGTATGTACACCCATTTAGTAATATCATTACTTGACAAATTTAAATTTATAATGACGATCATAAGAGTTTCTTGTTGAAACGTAATTGATAAATAATTATTTTGATTTTTTTATTCCATTTTTTTTTATTTGGAGTTCGCATTGGATTGGAGTAACATTGTATGTTAAAAAGACACAACAGTAGAATGGCATGTGTGACAGATTTACAGCAAAATTGTTACGTAAAGGAAATAAATCAAAAGAACATTCCGAATGTCGTTCGCAATTGTATATGTCACGTGGGATGTTCCAAGAGAAACTCACCGGGGAGTGACGTCATTAGACATGACAGCGGGATCGGAAGTACCAATAGTTTTCGGTGACACTAAGTTTTGTTTCGTCCCACGGGCGTGATTACAGAGACGTATGGCGAAAGAGTAATAACAGGGAAAAATGTAACGGTTTTTCGTTACGACTGCGGTATTTTGTTATGAAAATATCGTTGTATACTTTTTAAATTTATTACGCTCTCATATTAAGTATTATCCTTTTTCAATATCAACTACTACAGTGTGTATACTACTTTTCCATTAATAGGGTTATATTACTGTTACAAAGCTGACCACATAAAGTCTTCCGTCCCTTTAGACTGAAACGGAGATGTATCATACAAAGAGAACTCACCCACCTTAAATTTGAATTCTAGTTTTACGTTTAGCTGACCATATATACCTATAGACCGTACCATTTTAATAAACTAAATATACTAGCGACCCGCCCCCGGCTACGCACAGATGCATTTTTTGCTAATTACATATTTACACACATCTTGTTTATTAATCTTTTCATTTGTGAAAATCGTATCAAAATCCGTTGGCTCGTTTAGAAGAAGCGAAAAAACGAAGAGGCGGATAACGAATTTATTTTATAACTAGCTGGCGCCCGCGACTTCGTGCGCGTTAAAAAAGGAAAAAGTAGCCTATCCTGTGTCCCGCAAGTTTAAATGTTTATCTACCAAGTTTCATGAAAATCAGTTGATTCGTTTAAGAGTTATGGAGGAACATAGATACATACAGAAAAAAATTCTAAAAATCGTCAATTTAGTTTCAGTATCATGTATAGAGCCTATAAACACTATACCTCTAAAAACAAAGTAACTTACTCCATTACCGACTACCGACCCTTACAGATTTATTATAAGTTTGTAAATATTTTTAATAATAGTTCATAGATTAGTTAAGCAAACATAAAAATAATTTGTTATAACATTAGTATGAAGAACGAGTCCGATTGTCAAGTGGTCCAAGGTTACTAGATTAGATTCCAAGAGTATCTTATAGAAACGCAACTATACCTCGGCTTTAATCTTGGTGCTACGTTTCGTTGTTAGTCCCAATGGTTCAATAATATAAGTTCACTTGGACAGTACTTACCTTGAGGCCGTAGAGATTGGTACAATATCTGTATAAGCATTATGTCCCACTACTGGACAAAAGTCTCTCCTCTCTGTGAGGATTATCAGGACTTCACATATCTTACAAAATTCTTACACACAGAGAGATTTCCCTTTCCCTGCACAGTTATATCAAGTGGTTATCATTTCAAACGCAAAGTGATTCCAATTCAAATAAAGCGGTCATGGCAAATAAAGTGTTCCAATTTCAAAATATCTACCAAATCAAACTCGATTCGGTTGCGATGTTTGATCAAGATATTTCAACTCAACAGACGTACAGATAAATACATAGGTTTGCTCTATCTGCACGAGCGGCAGTAGACAAAGATTGCGATAGCAAACAAACAGACAAGTCAATATTCCACTTTCCAGCAACATGCACTTGCTTTTAAATGGAAATGCTCATCCATTATTTGACTCCGTTCTAGGGTTTTTTGAGTATCTGACCATATTGTGTTGCACAGTCATCAAATTAACATTAACATCATTTTTGAATAGAACGGTGTTACAGTCACCAAATTATTTTATACTAGCTGGTGTCTGCGACTTCGTCCGCGTTGAGTTCTTCCGTAGTGGTTCGTTATGTTAAGTGACCATTTAGAAAACAAAATCGTAAGTAACAATACATAATTGGAATTCGACATCATTGGCTTTTTCATATTTTTGTATGCATTGATAAAATAAAATGAAGTCGTGACAACCTCTTAGTAAAATTTTTATTTTTCAAGTCAAGTCAAGTTTCAAGTCGCGGATAATAACTAGTTTAAAATAACGGCTGACCTAAAGCTAGTATACCTACGTAGTGAATTATCTAAGTGTGGCCTTACCTACAGAAAATCTGAAGATTAAATAAATTATTCCCACATTTAAGGCCACGAAACAGTAGGTACTTTGTACACCTTAATTGTATACAAAATAAATATCAAAACAGAAGTTGGTATACATGTAAAATATAAGTACCTACATAAAGTGAAACTTTACGGAATAGTCCATTTATCAAAAGCCGCCAACTCGCTTCGGGGGTAGACTTCGTAAACTGTACAAAGTTTGTCGTTAAACATTAATGTATCCCACAATCTTATAAAGAAATAATTATTGTAAAGCTTTCTCTTACTTTGCAACTTTAGACAATATTATTGTAGTAGTAAATATATCTAATTACATACTTAGATTAGGGGAAAACTGTAATCCATTTTCGTAATCTCAAATTGATCCCTTATCCTCTTATCCTGTCGCGAGGATAATTATGTGGTGTCAGTTACAAAGTTGCCATTTAGTGAACCATAAAATAAGTAATCATCACATTAACTCTTTCCAGTAGAATTCCAATTTTCCAATAGATCAAAAGCAGATTACATTACAGCTCATTGTAAACCGTCCATTTGGCCAAAGTTTTTTTTTTATTAATTTTATTTTCTGTTATTAAATATTCACAATTTTTTTCATAAATAAATATTGTTAAAAATAAATAAATATTATAAAAAGCAATATATTTTATATATATATATATATATATATATATATATATATATATATATATATATATATATATATGAAATGTATGTTTCTTTTTTCATGGAGATTTATGTGCTGTCAAATTTCAAGGCGAGCGAAACTGCGGTAAACTTAGCTACTAGCAAAGATTTAAATCGAGAGATGCGGCATTACTAGCGAAAGTGTGTTACAAAATACAACACACATTATACTAAAGACAAAAGTATAACATACATATACTTTTTTGTCTAAACACACTTTTAAACACAGACACCACATTCCTTACTTCAAACGTGATTGTGACGATAGCGACGCTCTCAACAAGCGACCGTCACTCACTGTAGCTGGCGTGCAACTGTAGTTGGGTTGAGCGCCTGCGCCCAACCCATTGTTAAGAATTTTCGGTGTGTTTTTAGTATGGCGCGAGGAGATTACGCCGCATCTCTCGATTTAAATCTTTGGCTACTAGGACAACGTTAAGTCCAATGGTGTGTAGGTACCTACTGATGTTTCGATTTAGAAGTAATTAAAAAAGAAGACAGTGTAAAATTTAATGGGCCCTATTAAGAGTTATCTCAAAAAAGTAAATAAAAAAAGTTTATATATTTTTTGTTCGAGTGAGAGATCATTAGCGTAGTGCGCAGCACGAGAGTTGGTTCGTTATCGAGTTTGAAACTCATAAACGGTTAAATATTTTAATTCGGTTCATTGAGCCGACGGTCGACCTCATACTCCATTCGACACAAACTTAATGCGAAATGTTTCCGTGCATTAAAATGTTCATTTAAAATGATGTTCATTTGGCCAATGGTTGATTGAGTAACAGCCACTGAAAATAATCATTCTTTAATTTTAACCGCACTAATTATTTTTTATACTATAATTATTGTGTCTTTTTGATGTCTGTCCATTTGTGAACGCTATTGATGTCAGAATCGGTTTAAGATTTGGATGAAATTTGTCACACATATAGTTAATTATCTAGATTAACATATAGGGTACTTCTAAGCATCCTAGTGGGTTTTTCAAAAAAAAACTATAATTTTCTGGCCCAGCTAGTAGAAGAATAGGTATTTAATATACAGATATTCTATCAGAATTGCTAGAGCGGGAACATTTTAACATAAATCGCCCGCCCGCCCGTCGTGCGAATTGTCATTTTTTTAACCTATTATTCTTATAGACAACTCGCCCGCTAGTATAATGTACAGACCTTTACATAGATGTATTAGAAAGTGTCCTAAAAGAGTTTTAAAGAGATGATACCAAAACGTCGAGAAAAATCACGGATGCTATGGCGACATTATGGATACATTAGAACTAGCTGGTGCCCGCGGCTTCGTCCGCGTTCAACGATGAAAGGTACCCTATATCCTTTCTGGTGTCCCAGACAACGTGTGTGCAAAATTTCATGGTGATCGGTTCAGTAGTTTTTGCGTGAAAGAGTAACAAACATCCATCCATACAAACTTTCGCATTTATAATATTATTATCAGGATAGAGATTACAATAATAGAAAATGTGAGGGAATCTGTTCTGGCTTCCTTAACTCACTCACTGAAACAAACACACGCTGTTATTTTACATTGGTTTTTGTAAAGAATTACTATAATGCTGAGTTTATGACTGAGGATGTCAGAGTTTCTTACCACTATAAAATCGTGTATAAAAAAGTAATATCAGTATATGGTACCAATATATGGTATATATTGGTATCAAAAAGTAATACCAATATAAGGTATAATTAGCGCCCGCGACTTCATCCGCGTTGAAAAAGAAAAAAGTAACCTATCCTGTGTCCTGTACGTCTAAATGTTTATGTACCAAGTTTCATGAAAATCAGTGAGTTATGGAGGAACATATATACATACAATACCTACACTTACAGATTTATTATTAGTATTGATTGATTGATTGATAACCACGTAACTTGTAAACAAAATAAGTCCAAATTCGGATGTAGGTAATTGATAAAAAGGAAAGAAAATGTACGTATCTTTGGCGAAAGGTTATCTACGCTCAGGTATTTGGCCAAGCGATAAACAATGCTTCAATTGGATTACAAATAGAAAGCAGACCTTGGAACCCTCGTCCCGTTCAGATAACTTAACATTTTGTTAACTTACAAAACGTTATTTGGTTAGGCAGATTACTTTTTATACAGATTGCATTCCGACAATAATATCTTTGTTGATTTTTCTTACAATAAACACAATTAAATAAATTAATAATACATATGTATAATGAAAACATATACTTTTTTGTAACATTTCATAAAAAATAAAAATAAAATTATTTTTTGTGAAAAAATGATTTTTTTATTTTTTATGTTAAGGTCGACAGACAGGCTGACGGTCCACTTGATGGTAGGTGGCTACCGTCGCCTATAACTCAAGTAACACCATAAGTGCTACAAGTGCGCTGCCGACCATAGAAGGATTAAGGATAAGGGATAAGGAAGGGATGGGGTAATGGGCTCTGGCATCCCTTACTCACACACCGAAACAACAGCACATAATGCTGTTATTTCACGGTGGTATTCTGTAAGGTGGTGGTTACTGCCACCAGACGGGCTGCCCAAATGACTGCGAAACGCAGTGTGCCCTACCACTACTAATTTCATAATTATTAGGAAACGACAACCCTTTTCGGATCTAAAATCGGGGTTAAGAAACATGAACATTTTATAGTTGATTTAATGAATAATTTAAAGACTTAACGAACGTAAGAGCGAGTAAATATGTATTTACGACCTTTAGGTAAGCCTTGCGTTTTCTCCAGGGCACAGTTCAGAGAAGTCTTTTACTGGCCGGTTTCTGCCAGCTAAGCGTTTTATGGGTTGCACATAATTTAAACACAAGACCGGAGGTTGACTTGAGGATCCGATACACAATAAAGGATACACAGTAGGTAAGAATTTGGTCTATTATTTATTATAGCCTTTTTTTACTGTCGTTATTCGAACATTCGCTAGATAAGCCTTGATTTTTGACATTTATCAAGAGACCTAATTTGTTTACATCCTATACAGTTTACTTTTTAGAGGTTTTCCAGGCAACATACGTCATTGGCTCATCTCATTTCTCTGTAATTTTTTTGTATTGAACCACTATTAGGATTTTAATGAAACGAGAAATGTTTGTGTAAATATATCGCTTCTTCAAAACTAAAGGGGCATAAAACAAAAAAAATCCAAAAATGTTTTTATTGCAAAAATACAATCACAATCCTTCATATTGTATGTTGCAAAAAGACTTATGGTTGTTTTATTCCATATTTAGTATATTTTGATAATTTTTTATATATTCAAAAGTAACTTATATGCTTATATCTCTTCTAGTATTAAGTTTATTATAAAAGTACATGAAACATTTAATGCTACTTAAAAACACGCTTCTAACCATGTATATATCTAATAGAAAAAAAAATAAACAAACAAAAATTTAATTATTTTTCGATTAGCTCTCCTGTAAAAAGTGTGATTTTGATTTGTGGCCCTTTAGTTTTTAAGGAGCGATATAACTAAAAAAAAAATTATCCAAGCGATGCCAGGGGCGGATCGATAGTACGAAAGGAAAATTTCTTTTTAAACTTTGACATCTTTAATTAGGTAGGCTGAAAACATATTCCGAAGGAAGCGTAGGTACTTTTATTTGCCGCACTGTTGGTTCTTAAACTCTCAAGGTTGAAAATAACTTTTGAGGACTTCCTTTAATTCCCTAAAATTATGGCAGCGATAAAAAGCAAAATTGTTCAAAACTGAAAGTAGGTCAATTTTATATCTTGCGCTGCCTATATAAATGCTCAGATACGTCTTCAGCAACAAGTACTCGTATCCGATTGGGCATGATATAATGGACGATAGCCAATGGAAGTTTATCAGGCAGAAAATCGCTTGAACAATATAGAATGCAGCAGACAAAATGTGCACTTGTCTTTCTGTTAGGGTGAAACTGATTTGTATGAAACTAGTTTAACTAGTTTTTATAATACTAGTTTAGGGTAAAACGGATTTATATTAACGCGGGAATAGTTAAAAATAAGATTTATCTACGTATATTAATATTATAAAGGCAGAAGATCTGTATTATATGTTTATAATTAAAAAAATCAAAAACTACTGGACCGATTTTGAAAATTCTTTCACTTATAGAAAGCCAAATTATTAGTAAGTAACATAGGCTTCATTTTAAAAAGTTACGCGGGCGAAGTCATGTACAACAGCTAGTATAATTTGAATTCAATACTTGTGGAACCCAGTTTGGGGGAAGAATATCTGCTATCTTGTTAGAAAAATATCTGCTATGTTGTTAAAAAAAAGAAAATAATCAATGTATCAGAACGCGTTCAGAAAGCTCACGCAAGAGCTTATGCATGGATGTGTGCAGTTGTGTGAATAAGGGATGCCGGAGACCATTTTCCTATTTTCCTATTAATCCCTTAGACTTAATCTTACCAAGCCTTCAGTATATTTGAAGCACCTGTAGCGTTGCTTGTGTTAATAAAGCGACAGTAGCTATCAGCCTGTCTGACAATCTTTACGTATTGAAAAACCTGAGTTCCCTAAAAAAATACAGCTATTTTTCCAAGAAGCAGTATATCTTTGCCATTCCTGCACAGTCCTTTTTAAAAAAAGTGGTTATTTCTATTACAGGAAGAGTACCATCCAGTTCATTAACTTTAAAATTTAATATAATAGCTACACTAAATTTAGTAAAATAACAACCTCTAACTTTTGTCGATATTTCTAATGGAAGTCTACTCCTAATTTCTGTACTGTACTGCTAATTACTTTGCTGGGTTCCTTACAAAAGTATGTGATTCAGAATATTTCTGTAACACTTCTTAATTGTTCTAATGTTTAATGCATTTAATACCATAAACATAATACCCTACATTTTAATCTTACTTATTTTAACTAGACGCACTCGTGTCATGAGAAGCTAATAGCAGTCAAATTGCTTCTAAAAGCTGTCCGTAAACTTGGCACGCAGCATCCCAATTAAAACTATAAGGAAACTACGACCCGAAAGTTTTTACCCAAGGGTATGGAATTTGGAATTCTTTAAAATGCCGGCGGCGTACGGGCCGAAGCCGATATTGCTTATTGTGTTGGCGATGGCTTTTGGCATGGTTCAAATACGTGCAACGACATTTCACCAATCAAATGAAATATGTTGGAAATACAATTTTTACAAATAACATTGTTCTACAAGTAAATGTAAATTCTCATATTGATTATTGACAATGTTTGGATGTGCCTGCGGTTCATCGCATTCTGAACGGAATTCTATTTGTGACAAAATGTATCTATTGATATTTCTGCCAACTACGTATGTCAAAAATCTTTATATATATATTTCTTCTGTGCGTGTGTATGTCATTGAACTCCTCCTAAACGGCTGGACCGATTTTGATGAAATTTTTTGTGTGTGTTCAAGGGGATTCGAGAATGGTTTGTATTAAAAAAAAAATTGGTCGCGGACGAAGTCGCGGGCACAGCTAGTAATAATATAATTAATTATAAATGACATATATGATTAGTATTATTATTAGTACTATTATTCCAATAACAAGATACGGTTATGAAAAATGCCTCTTAGGGCGTAGGAGTCTATACGAGTACCTATTAGATACTTACTCGTATTGTGAGAAAATTTTGAATAAATGAGCAATGTTTAATCTTTGTTGCTGTTATAGTTTAGCCAGGCGTGAAAATTACATTTTCATACATAAATAATATATGTTATCATTTGAAATTGAAATTAAAAATACTTATATAATCTACAACTTTAGCGAAATCACACAATACGACTATCACCCAATTCCCTCTGAAACAGTGTCCACATGTCACTATTTCATTTTCACCGGTTTCATTGCAATATGTATTCATGAGCTGTGGCGACAGGAAGTGACGTGCCTATGGGCGGAAAATTTGTTTTTACCTCCAATTTGATCCTATTCACAAAGCCGTAGATGTCATTTTGCTTTATATACCTATAACGTGCCTATTCGCTGGTATTACGTGTGTTTAAAGTTGAGTGGCATGCAATTTCACATGCTGTTTAATATAGTTTCAAATAAACTAGATGATACAAGAACAACAAGAAGACAAGAAAATAGAGTTTTAGTCTTAACAAAATCATTTGCACTGTTTTTCCTGATGTAAATTCTTTAATAATTAAATCAATCATTTATTTAAAGCAGCATTCGACACGCATGTCGCTCCTTAAAAACTAAAGGGCCATAAAACAAAAAATCCAAAAATGATTTTATTGTAAAAATACAATCACTATCCTTCATATTGTATGTTGCAAAAAGGGTTGTTTTATTCCATATTTAGTATATTTTGATCATTTTTTATATATTCAAAAGTAACTTATATGCTTATATCTCGTCTAGTTTTCAGTTTATTATAAAAGTACATAAAACATTTAATGCTACTTAAAAATACGCTTCTAACGATATATAATATGCATATATTTGATATATATCTAATAAGAAAAAAATAGACAAAGAATAATTTAATTTTTTTCGATTAGTTCTCCTGTAAAAAGTGTAATTTTGATTTGATGCCCTTTAGTTTTTAAACAGCGATGTGTTAAGCAGATCTCCAAAGAGCCTTCCATTTATTGCAATGGCTGCCTTTTCTTCACATATTAACATAAGAAACATAACATACTTATTCGCAGCTAATAAATAAATTGAGCAGTCCGTGTGGTGCCAGTAAACTTTCTAGTAGACCAATTTAAAATAACAGCACTTGCGTGCGTGTATAAAGGACAGCACATTTACCTATCCCAATCCTTTCCCTTAATACTTTATCCTATTTAAAGTAGGCAGCACATATGTATTCTTCAGTAGTTAATTACATTATAGGCCTTTACATAAAAAATTAAACAATCGCTTTCAAAAAATATAAAAAAAGTACTGAATTAGAACAAATTGCTTCATGTGTGGAGGAGTCATACAAAAACAATGTTTGCTGAAAACATGAATTTTCTGCTCTATGGACGCTTTGTTTTAGAGAAAAGAAAGAGGTCGCGCTTTTGTATGTTTGTAAACAAAAACTTTGTATGTGACATTACTAATTGTGTTGATGAGTATCTCTTCATTTTTCAGTTTTGTGACACTTTTGTGATTGCAAATCAATCAATGTAAAAAGTAAAGATAAAGCATAGACAAAATATAGGAAAAATACATATAAGTACATCAATACATCCTCCAGTACAGAAAGGACATAGGGTACCTTGCATCCAGAACGCGGACGAAGTCGCAGCACAATAATTAGTCACTAAATACAATATAAATATAATTACACTAAATAGTGGTAGATGTATACACATGATATGTATGATGAGGACTAGCTGTTTAAAAGTTTAGTTACGATTGAAAATATAAACTTTATAATAAATCATCATCACCAATACTAATAATAAATCTGTAAGGTTTGGTCATGGAGTAAGTTACTTTGTTTTATATCGTGTTTATAGGCTCTATTTTAGAATTTTTTTTCTGTATGTATGTATGTTCCTCCATTACTCTTAAATGATTTAACTGATTTTCATGAAACTTGGTAGACCTACAGGACACAGGATTGGGCTACTTTTTTTCTTTTTCAACGCGGACGAAGTAGCGGGAGCCAGCTAGTAATAAATATAATAGTCATGGTCAAACAGTGACAGTAGCACCCAAAGTAAGTCGTCTCGTTAAATACATACGAGCACGTGCGTACACATCGACGGCAAGGAAAGTCGACGCAAAACTATGAAGTATCTGAGACATATTTACACGGACTTTTAGGGTTATCGTTGTGTTTTCGTTATATACTAGTATATATAATACATATAGTTGTTCTGCGTAATTCACCGTATCTTATTGAATGGGATTCAGAATTTAGCATAATTCTGTCAATTGTTTTAATTTTGCTTTCGTAGATGTCATACTTTTGAAAAAGCAAATAAGTTATAATTTATAAACCTACCACTACAAATGCTGTAGTATGTTTGTAGCAGAGAACACTGCTTTTCGTATTCAAAACTAGGAGTCTAGGAAGCATGCCTAGCTGCAGTAACCACCACCTTACCGAAGCCACCGTCAATAATAGAATGTATGTTAGTGTCTTTTTAGAAAAGCCACAATGCATTCTCTGCCTTGTCTCTTGACCATAATTCTGATCAGGATGGCAACGTATCTTGCATCTTATCTGGCGTTTTTGGATTTTACAAAAAAAAAAGTTTTCAGAAAACGAAAGTAATTTGCCAGTTACCATATATTGCTTATGACGCATCGCATCAATTTCACAAAGCAAACAATGATATTAGCCGGACGGATGTGAAGGTAGCTAGCTCACATAAAAAGGCATCCGAGCGCGAAAGGTCCCATATAAATATTACGGTGTTATAAATCTGTGGTATTTTATCTTGATGGGTAAACGTTGAGCTACTAGCCATACATGCATAGGTACTTTACTTATAACTTTTAACCTTTTATCGCACATAAAAAACATAATACGTTGATAGTAACAATTTTATTCGAGCTTCTTTATATCAGTTTTATTTCCGCTTTTATTATAGATTTTCATTATTGCAAACTTTTTGTCATTAGTCCATAATGCGAACAGTATTAAATTTCCACTACGTCATCATCAGAAACGTCACTTCCATTACCAACCTCTTACAGAAGAACAAAGTCTTCTTTTGTTGATACAGAAAATAAGTTTTATGCCAAATCTAATTACAATGCACACACTTGTCTTTTATCTTTAATCCTATCTGGGTCGGCGTTGCACTCGCATTTCCTCTGTGTTCCTAGGCGACGATTGCCACATACCATCAAAAGCATTGTCAGCCTCTTTGTAACAAATAAATATCTTAAACACAACAAAAAGAAAATAGTGGAGAAACCACAGGAAATTCTTATTCCTTTTGATGTCGGTTATCTCATTTTCCTTGGCACACGAAATGAAAAGTTCGCTGGAGCGAATGGCTCCCATTCGTTTCTCACCAAAAATTAAAGGCGGCGACAACGTACATAAAATTAGCAAGTTTAAGTGGCAACGGAGCGCCTTCGTTATCATATTACATATTTGAACTGGATCGAAACGTTCCCTGTCTAAAAGGAAGACGTCCTAAAAAAATGGACATTTTGTGCCTCGATTACTCACATAATTTTTGGTACGAATTTTGTACAAAATACAGTTAGGCCGGTTTCAGTGCTCTATACGCACGACCGACCGTGCGACCGACGCTCTTGTCATTTGTATGAAAATTCACAAGTCCTTACAGAGCTCTCCTGGCCATACGCACGCGTATTGCTACCGCGGTCGCTCGTGCGTGTCGTCAGTACTGACCGTCAGGAGAGCACTGAAACCGCCCTTATGATTCAACTTCACTAATTCTGGAACAAAATTCGTACCAAAAAGTATGTGAGTAAACCTTAACATAAAAAAGAACTTCCAATGATTAAGACTAGGCAAAATGTAAATCTTAATTTTATCTCTAAAAAAAAAAACAAATGTGAAGGTTTAAAATGTATTCTACAAATTAACAACAGATTTTTGTTTGCGAGCATCCACTTTGTATATTTATTTCTTAATTGATTAAATCTGGTGCCCCGGAATTTTGTTTCGTCGCTAATTTTTCCCATTCCCTTTGATTCGCGAGACTCTCCCGGTTTAGCCCGTCGGGGATTTGGCTGTACCCTCCTCGATTACGATGAACCGATTTGTGAAATTGACTGAACACTTGAGTGTATTTTGTTATTATTCCGAAATCAGAGATTCATTAGAAATTTAACAAATACAAATAAGCTAATTGAGATGATCTCTGTAGAGATTTTACGAATATTAAATAATGTAGCACAGACCTTTTTTGTGATAACTAATAAATTATAATACCACTATTTCGGTATATGGTGTTATATATAAAAGGCGCCGCTTTGAGGCATAAGTCTCTTCTTGACAATCAATGGATTAATTATTTAATCATTTTCATGATTTTGGTACATGAGATTTGAGATGTTAGTTAGAAGAGAAAAAGTCGTTTAGCGAATTTATTTTATAATATAGATAATTATATAGATATAGATAAAGTTGTATTTACCTCAAGGAATTGAAAAAATAAAATAAGATTAATATTACAATACCACAACAGAATGCCATAATATCAAAGTCAAAACAAGTCTCACAACATCTTTACTTGCTACCCCCTTCCCTACCCCTATTCTCTCCCAACGCCAATAAGTTTTTCCTCGCACATGGCACACAAGATGAGCACATTAGGGACCACATTATCTACCACATTAGGAGTGCCATCTCGTTATACAAAACGGCGGCCATTTTGGTCTGCACCTTGTTTATTTGTTGCCTCAGTAGTTGATAGTGGCGAAAATAAGTGGCCCTAATAAGTTGAACGTCATTTTTGATATTCTGTTTCTATTGCAGACTTAAAAAGTTAAGAGACGAAATGTTTTTTTTTTTTCCTTTTTATAGCTCTAGTGGCGAAGGGAAATATAGCGAAGAAAACTGCTTGTGTGTTAATCAAATAATATATCTTTGGTGGCGCCAAATAATTAGTTATCTGTGGTGCGTTTCCAATTCCGAATCCACACCAACAAACATGCATACACCGCAACGCAGTAGCGCCCTCTGGCGCACTCATCAATACAAGATGAAGAAGTGAACGCAACGTTCGATATACGAAAAACCGCGCCGCGAGGATTTAATTAATAAATCCGATTATTCCCATATCGCACCGCTGAAGCATTGTGCTTTTGTAACCCACAAATGGTGTGGCTCCGCGAGTGCAATTGAGGTGAAAAGGGACAGTTTTGGAAGCCAGAACGAGTGTGCGGCGGGCCAGCTTCCGTCTCCATCGTCCTGGAGGATTTGCATCATCACAATCAGCATACGAGGTAGGTGTTGCATGTCCTATCCAACTCTTTTCCTAGCCCCTTTGATTGCACGCACCACGAAACAATACAGTCCACTAATTATCTTCATACCAGCCGCACCAATCTTTTTAATTACAGAAGGATGTTAAGTGTTGAAGATGAAAGTATGAGATAGCCTGAGCACATAGAGCACATAGCAGAGGCAGCGGATGCGAAGCACAGAGAACCGTGGGTGGTGGCGAGCTTTGGGAGAGACCTATATCCAACAATAGAAAGACAACGATAATTAAGAATCCACTTTGAATACAGTTATGTCGGTGACTTTCGTTCGTCTACGGATTTGCTCCTTCCTGATTCGATCTCGCAGAGTAACCCCGAGCATAGTTTTCTCCATAGGGGAATTTGAACAAGCGTTAAGAGTTGTATGTGATTTCAAATTATGGACCTTGAAATTGCACATGGCCAAAAAATTTTTGAACAAGAAGATGTTTAAGAACTTCCCTAAAGCTGCCCTTCCAAGATAAATTCAATATAAAACACCTACTGGCCCACTGACTTAAAATATTGTTGTATAGTTAAGAAAACCAATTGAAATTTTCTAGTCGAAGAGGTTATGGATAAATTTAGGCTTAGAAGTACCTGCAGGCAATATTACGTCAAACGAAATGCACAAAATCGGGTCGAGTACTCATACCTCTCGAAATATGTAGGAAATGGAATGGTTTTTAAGTTTTCTGTATACTAAAAAGAAAAATTATTGAGAACTATTGAAGTAGTAAAATTGTATACATGTATTCCAGAGTCCTGCTAGTCTTCAATGTACCTTTTAATACCAAAGTCCTAACCTGGAACATTGACAGTAGGAATCCACTGACAATAATAATCTATAACGCTGGGAGCGTCTGAACCAGATTGTACATAGTCAATCCTAAGGTCTGACAAGATGTTTTAGTTAGAACACAAGCCACGCCTCGAACTTTTACAAACGTATTTATTTATACTATTATTTCTGTTATTATTTTTGTCAGGCTATTTTTTTACTTTTTGCGAAGTTGCGGCCACCAGCTAGTGGTTATACAAAGTCACGTGCCATTGATTTTCAATGTCGAGAAACTACTTTGCATTTTGACAAAGATTTTAAACATTTTAAAGTTGTATAATATAATATTACTTAATATAAATAAGTTAACATTCAAGTGGCAAGTGAGTTAGAAATCGTAATATATTCGTGTAGTGATTCGAAAGTGTCATCAATGTGAAATGATGGCCTTGTAACATTCAGTTGCGTTGAGTTTGAACAGAGCGCCGCGCCACAAACACTCCATATATTGGTTGGATACACGACCGCTTTCGCCGAGTTACCCCTGGGCCAACAACCGCCCGTTCCGTTTTACGCTTAATTAAAATGTTTTCTTTGATTTAATTACACTTGTAACCGAGCGGGATTGATTTGGTACTTGTATCTCGAACCAGACTTATTTACCTTTGAAACATAGATACTCGTATCTAATCCATTTTCAATTAGTTTCTTACCTTAATATGTATTATTTTATCCACTGATGATTTTGGTGAACCAGTTACGGTGATGATGGGTCATGGATGGAGTGATAAAATTGGGAAAGGAAAGAAGTCGTGGCTGAAGAACCAGGTTGTTCCAGGCTGATTACCAATCTTCACTTTTTGGAGAAGCACTGCAAGAAAAAAAAAATATCTACTGCTGATCATGAACTTCTACGTTTTCCTTCAACATTTTAATTTTTAATCTTATTCTAAGATCTTTTTCCCATAGATAACAATTAATAAAATATATTTTTCGTTGGTAAACAGAAGGTTGAAGGACGCCCTCTCTTCGGATCTCGTACACATAAGCACGAAACACAATATTCACTAATATGTTATGACTTAGCTTCAGTAATAACAACTTAAGTGACATTAATTGAATGCGATGGAAACATCAACCTTCTTACGGAATATACATATACCTACCTACATATTCCATGGAATTTGTACATTTTACCTTACATCAAATGAGGTACTTCTGATTTTTTATATTTTGGTACCGATGAAATTAAAATGGTACTGAAAAATCCATCGTTTTCTACCTCGAAAGCCTTTCGGATAATTGTAAGATCCATTTAATTTTAGAACTCCAAAGAGGGATAAATGTAGACATTCTTTTTCTATCTAAATTCTAGATAATTATTTGCTAATAATAACCCGCAATAAACTATAATTATGTCATCTAAATTCGTTCAGCCGTTTTTTTTTGCGTGAAAGAGTAACAAACATTCATACTTTCACGTTTATATTAGTAGCATATAATAATTGATTTCTTTATTTAACAACTTTATTTGTAATAATCAATACTAATAATAAATCTGTAAGGGTTGGTCATGGAGTAAGTTACTTTGTTTTCAGAAATATCGTGTTTATAGGCTCTGATACTGAAACTAAATTGACCATTTTTAGAATTTTTTCTGTATGTATGTATGTATGTATGTATGTATGTATGTATGTATGTATGTATGTATGTATGTATGTATGTATGTATGTATGTATGTATGTATGTATGTATGTATGTATGTATGTATGTATGTATGTATGTATGTATGTATGTATGTATGTATGTATGTATGTATGTATGTATGTATGTATGTATGTATGTATGTATGTATGTATGTATGTATGTATGTATGTATGTATGTATGTATGTATGTATGTATGTATGTATGTATGTATGTATGTATGTATGTATGTATGTATGTATGTATGTATGTATGTATGTATGTATGTATGTATGTATGTATGTATGTATGTATGTATGTATGTATGTATGTATGTATGTATGTATGTATGTATGTATGTATGTATGTATGTATGTATGTATGTATGTATGTATGTATGTATGTATGTATGTATGTATGTATGTATGTATGTATGTATGTATGTATGTATGTATGTATGTATGTATGTATGTATGTATGTATGTATGTATGTATGTATGTATGTATGTATGTATGTATGTATGTATGTATGTATGTATGTATGTATGTATGTATGTATGTATGTATGTATGTATGTATGTATGTATGTATGTATGTATGTATGTATGTATGTATGTATGTATGTATGTATGTATGTATGTATGTATGTATGTATGTATGTATGTATGTATGTATGTATGTATGTATGTATGTATGTATGTATGTATGTATGTATGTATGTATGTATGTATGTATGTATGTATGTATGTATGTATGTATGTATGTATGTATGTATGTATGTATGTATGTATGTATGTATGTATGTATGTATGTATGTATGTATGTATGTATGTATGTATGTATGTATGTATGTATGTATGTATGTATGTATGTATGTATGTATGTATGTATGTATGTATGTATGTATGTATGTATGTATGTATGTATGTATGTATGTATGTATGTATGTATGTATGTATGTATGTATGTATGTATGTATGTATGTATGTATGTATGTATGTATGTATGTATGTATGTATGTATGTATGTATGTATGTATGTATGTATGTATGTATGTATGTATGTATGTATGTATGTATGTATGTATGTATGTATGTATGTATGTATGTATGTATGTATGTATGTATGTATGTATGTATGTATGTATGTATGTATGTATGTATGTATGTATGTATGTATGTATGTATGTATGTATGTATGTATGTATGTATGTATGCATGTTCCTCCATAACTCTTAAACGAATTAACAGATTTTCATGAAACTTAATAGATAAACATTTAGACGTACGGGACACAGGATAGGCTACTTTTTTCTTTTTCAACGCGGACGAAGTCGCAGGCACCAGCTAGTTTTTTTATAAACTTTTTGGTGGAAGATTTTTAATAAGTATTTTTAACTTGTTTCCTCGACATGCGTTACAATAGTTCAACACAATATTGTATGTTACAGAGAATCGTTTCTAAAATCTATATTGTCGAGAATTGTGTAACGCGTTATCTTTGGTGGGATCTTGAAGAGGGACGTGACAGCCCCTTTCATGTACCGATATCAGCGTGTCTGAATGTTCAAGTACAGGTATTATTTACTATAAATTCCGTTAATGGAATAATACAGTATGTGTAGTATATGGAGACAATTGCTTAAGACATTTCGTAAGGAAAATTATTAACAACACAGAAAAGAGAATAGAATAGAACATTTTGTTAAACTATAACTGCGGCATTCGGATTTACTAGCTGTAATCGTCAAACCTAGGACTAGTGGTAATAAACTAGTGCTGCTATATTATTACTAAAAAGATATACTTACTTATTAATTTTTACTTATTACTACTATACTTAGTTTTAGATGATCCCTTGTAGTCAGAGAATAAGTACCTATTTATTTTCTGACGAAAGGCAACATGTCCTTTTCTATAAGGAGTAGGTTTTTCTTAGTAGTTAAGGCGTGAAATAGTTACTTTCGTAAAGAGAAAGAATTACAAGTAAACTTACTTTCGCATTTATAATATTAGGATTTAAATGTAAGACAATATCGAAAAATGTAAATTACAAATAAATACCTAATTCTAATTATATGTTTATATGCAGCGAACTTTTTAATATAGATTTAAAAACTTACACAGTTTTGACAGATGTCAAATGTATTCCCATGGTATTCCACATACATAAATAAATAAAACCGAACTACGAGTAATATAAATGCGAAATGTATGGATGTGGTGATGTATGAAAGTTTGTTACTTTTTCACTCAAAAACTACTGAACCAATCACCATGAAGTTTTGCATACACGTTGTCGGAGACACCAAAAAGGACATAGGGTATATTTTATAAAGTTACGCAGGCTAGGTCGCGTGCAGCAGCTAGTAGATAAATAAATAGCTCGTCTTGAGGAAGTTGCTTGGATGCAATTAGTATTGGTTAAATATTGTAACAGTATTGGGTAGTGAATAGTGATTAGGTTACTAGGGGTTGCTCAACGCGTCGACCTTGGTACGGCAAGGTCGAAGGGAGGCGGGCGACGACCGGGCTACGGTGTCTGACGGTTGCCATGGAAACTGTGGGGTCTGGGGAGCGGAGTTTTCCACTCAACTGTCAGCATTCGTTGTCTCTTTCGTTTGATTAAGGCGTTACACGGATTTTTTTTTAATTACTTTCACGTCCTATCAGATTAGTTCGAGGTTAGTCCAATTCGGCTTCATCCATCATTAAAAGTACACTAAACACCAAATTAATTACGAAAAATACATTGTCGTTATAACACTCTCTTAGGCGTTAGGTGAGTCTTAATATTTTTTCCTTATTTCAGATGTTGAAGATTTTATCTTCAATTATTATTATTAATGATTGACGATAGCTAGATTATAAAGTTGATGTGTTTAAATAATTTTGTCACACAAAGGGCCTCTTTCACCAACTACAAGTAAAGTGTGGATTAGTTACTTTTAGAAATCATTTTCTGATTTATTGAATTATGCACTCGATTCACTGTATTATTCGATAGGCGAATTTTTTTAATTATTATCTATTTAATGTTTGGGACGTTTACTGTACAAACAAAGGTTACCGGTGACTTTAAATGACAGTTTGACCTACTTGACGTTCATGAAAGAGGCGCTTAATGTGATAAACAATATTGCCGAAATAACAAGTCGAAATAAAAACACATCACCTTTATCTTTCCTTGAAATGTGTTTGCCATAATAACTGGCAATATTTTCCAGCAAATCTTGTTTCGCCTATCTCGAGAGCACATTGCCTTCATGTTATATAGTACTTAAATTGTCATTTGAAGAGAACGCCGACAGTAAATGCGCCGATCAACTCACTTCGCGGTACCCAGAGACGTGTTACCCTGAATATTTAAAAGCTAAACACCGTTTGATGCGGTCGTATTCATTTTGTTTCATTTTTGTTACTTCCTTTGGGTCTTTTGTGTAATATATGACAGGAATAACGTGCGAAGAGGAATTTAAGGAACTCACGAGTTTATCGCGTCTACTTAAACCAATGTACCATAATATACAGCTATATATTTTGACAAAATTAGTTTGTGTATTCAAACCCTTAGAGTTGACACATGTTTATAATAATGTAGGACGCCCTATAGCCAAGATGTTGAGTTTTAACAGGTACCGTACCTTGAATGATTTGAGCTTAAATCTAAAGCTGTCAAATCGAACAATATTTAGTTTGTGAGAGAAGAATTTATCAAAACATTTCAATTAATATCCATCAAAGATAAATCATCAAATATAAAAGGGACAATTTGTGTAAAACCTAATAACCAGACAAAATATTAAAATAGACAGTTATGCAAACGCTCAAAGCAAGTTAGTAGGTGTGTATTTATTTATAGCAAAATATTTTAGGGGAGACATTGAGTGATACTTAGGTAAACCTAATGCCTATTCCTGTCGGAAACAATCAAGGAACTTAATGAAATCCCACCCTAAATCTTAATGAGTCTCAACCCTTAACATAACGCGTCTGGGCGCTTAATTTAAGGTTTTAATTCTCCAATGTCTAGGGAAATTTATATACAGGCAAAAGTTAAACAAAGTCTCTTGAGGTGAAATTTTGTGCAATAAAATGATGCTTTATGAACAATATAAATTTTGATCCAATATTAATCTAATTGTTTATATTGTCATTTACACATACACTGTATTACGTTTCACAGTTATTTGGGCAGCCCGTCTGCCGATAGTAACCACCCTCTTACAGAAGACAACCGTGAAATAAAAGCACATGTGCTGTTGTGTTTCGGTGAGTAAGTAAGGGATGTTCGAGCCCAATTCCATATCTAATCTCCTTATCCTTGTTTTTACTATATTCAACAGCGTACTTGTAGCACCTGTGGCGTTGCTCATGTACTAGGCGACGGTAGCCAATTACCATCAACCATCAAGTGGATCGACAGCTTTTCTGTGCAGATCTTTTTTTAATATTAAGGTCGGTTTACCAAAAACCATGGAGCCTATGGAAGCGATTGAGAAGTTCTCTATTGAATTTTTGTTTTAAAATATTATGTAAAAAAATTGCAAACTAACACTACAATAAAAATTCGGTACTTAATTACTGTAGAAATCAGTGTACCGTGACACATACTCCTTAAACTACTATAGTAGTATTTGTCCACTAACTGATCTAACTACACAATAGATACTGATGTTATATTCTATGGTTAATCCTTAGTTAGCTTGGTCAATTAACGTGCCCTTTAAAGTTGCTAATTATTTACTATATTGAAGAATTTTATTTATATTTATAATTTAAGAAAAGCGCCATTTTATCAGGTTTAACTGCAGAGTCGTTTGGCGTCTTCTGTGATTTATGATTCGCTGGCTCGCAGGATACGTGTCGTAGTGTTTCGCTAACATTCATTGGGAAAACAACTAGGTTGACGACAATTACACGGTATTATAAAATATTACTCATTTAAATTATTTATTTTGAGACATTATACGTTTTAACTATTACGATTACGAAAGTCTTTCCGCGAGATTTATGAAAAATCACAATGTAGCAACAAAGAAACGGCACGAACTCTTCTTGTGAATCAAAAAATTAAAAAGTATAATAACAGTTATATTCTATTACTAGCTGGTGCCCGCGACTTAGTCCGCGTTGAAAAAGAAAATAGTAGCCTATCCTGTGTCCTGTACGTCTAAATGTTTATCTACCGTTTCATGAAAATCCGTTAATTCGTTTAAGAGTTATGGAGTAACATACATACATACATACAGAAAAAAATCCAAAATATCGTCAATTTAGTTTTAGTATCATGTAAATAGCCTATGAACACGATATCTCTGAAAACAAAGTAACTTACTCCATGACCAACCCTTACAGATTTATTATTACTATTGATTGATTAGTTAGCAAACGGTGCTGGCTGGAAATCAGCGCTGCAGGTGCTTGTCTAGCACCTTAGCAATTACAGCTAAATGTGGTCACCCTACAATATTGTGATGTATGGAATTGTTAAATATTTAGTTATTTATGTATCATGATCGTCAAAAGTTTTGAAACCAAAGCGGTATTTCATGAAAATTACAAAGTAATATTTACTTTCAGAAGGCCATCGTTATGTAAAAGCATATGTGCCTTTTCGCTCCCGTGCACAATTTAAGAAAACAAAAGGCAAATTTTTAGGCATTATTTCTCATTGCAATTTTTATTTACCACAATAGAATCTCACTTAGAATTATTTTTCTTTATCCATTTGATGGTACGTGACTGCTATCATAGGGATGGTAGATGACTATATTTTGATGTTTCTGTAAGCACATGAAACATCAATAAAATAGTTGTTTAGTAAGAGTCTTAAAATCAGTAATACATTTTTATTTTATTTTATTGGTAAAACTATAAATTTTATTGGTAAAAGGTTTCCTTATATTTCAGCATAGACAATTCAGTAATGAATTTTAAATGCAAACCCCAAGCAGATTTATTAAGTAACCCCTTTTTAAGTAACGCAACCAATTTGAATTTCAACCGAACGAGTGTCTTCATACGTCTTGATGCTGCTATCTGATTGGATATAAAGTTTTGTATAAGATAAAAAGTCGGCAAATGAACATACCTACATATATGTGCCTATAATTTCCAAAAATAAATAACAAAAATTATATTTATATTAAAATAACTACACAGCGGATTAGTACCAATCTCTTTATATTGATAAATTAATACTCGCTATATTATCAGAACTATGTTTTATAACGTTACGCGGACGAAGTCGCGTGTCACAGCTAGTGAATTATAAAGGTTCAAAATCGTTGTGCATAATAGTAGTGCATGTTCGTTTTCATTGAGGAATTTAATTTCCCGCTGCAACGCTAATGAAATGATTAAACGTCGATTATTATCAGTGGAAAAATTAAATTGCTTTTTCAGTATTTTTAAACGAAATTGAAGTTTTAAGCAATCAATTTCAGATGGTAAAGCCGCATCCTCACTAGGGCCGCACGGCCTCGTCAGGCTGGCCGCTCGGCCAGGCCTTGTCTAGTGTGTACGCGTGACATGGCTTAAGCCGCGCCGCCGGCCTCGCGCGATCCGACTGTTGTCGGTCCACTTCAAAGGAAGCCGCGCGGCTTCGTGTAGTGGGGACGGCCGATCGTGTCAGTGATCAGTGATTTAGTGTCTTTCTTCACAATAGTGGGTCCTATTAAATTGAGCAAAATCTCAAATTCTGAACTTGACATGCAAAAGAAATTACTAAATCCTCCATTGCATCTGTATTCCAGGTTTAACTGATTTACATCGTCCATTATTAAATCATTTATTAAATTGCTGGCGCTATAAATGTTTTTACTGATTAAACTTGGTCACACCAAAAATCGTCGATGCCGTGGTTTTTTCATAGTTTTCAAACCTGCTTCTATAAAAGCAGCTGAAGCCAAAAGCGCGTCCTCTTCGTCGTACATTTTCAATGCAACTACAAATCGAGACGACCGCGCCGCGGCTCGGTTAATGTAGACGTGGGGTAAAAAAACACAAAAGCCTTGCAAAGAAGCCGGCTCTCTGTGTGACCGTGCGGCCCTAGTGAGGACGCGGCTTAAAGTATTTATTGATTTTACGATATTTATCAAATATTAATTTATCTTTAAAAGAAGAAGTTTTGAATGATGAGAAGAAGTTGAAAAAAGAAAAAGTTTTTATGTAACAGTATTTATGGCCAGACTAGTTATAATAATGTAACATATGGGTCCTGTTGCCTAAAAATAAATAAAATTTGAATTTGAATTTTGTATTTGAATTTGAATAAAATTCTCTTACTGAAAACTTCCTATTTCTTGAGATTTCCTGAATTTCATTGCATTAATTTGTGTTTTAGTAAATGAAATAGAAATGCGCTCTGAATCTGATTTAGTAAGTCTAGTTTTATATCTTTGGCAAATGCTTTTCTTTTTGTTCAAAACTCCATTAGATAATAATAAAAAAGAACTTGTATTCATACTTCATTCCAATTTTGAAAAAGATTCCGCTAAAATATTATCACGACGACTTTTAAAATTAAATATGGCGAACCCAATATCGAGTAGACGTGGTTAATTTTAATTCCGATGAGATGAAAAATGTGTTTCCGTAATATTCGTATGAAATGGAGCGTAGAACGAAAGACAAGTTTGGTACGTTCGTCGCGCTGCACGTGACCGTAATGTGAAATAATTCACAAACTAAAGTAATATAAGGGCTGATACACAATATTGAAATGCAATGCTTCACCGCAGCCGCCATCTCTTTGCATTTCCCATTAGAACTCTCATTGTTCTATCAATACATAATATAATGCAGTGTCTGTATATTAAATATTTTTACAAAAAAAATATATGACAATTTATACACGTCGTAATTATTATAAAGTATGGTACTAAGGTGAAAAAATATATTTTTTAAAATTTCTGTATTTTTTTCTGTGCATTTGCGTAGCTAGAAAAGGCCTTAACCGATTTGAATGCAGTTTTCACTTATTTATTCTAGCAAGCTTTCTGTAACATTTGGTTTTTGTTTTATTTCAATCTTTTGCAAACAAAAAAGTTTAGTTAATAGAAATAATTCATCACACGTACGAAGCCACGGGCATAGCTAGTCAAAAAAAAAATAGGTCTGAGGACTACTACGAGTACATTATAATAAAAGTTTTTAGTAGAATAACTGGAATTTAAATTAATTCTTTTGTATATTTGTATAAATTTTGTATAGGCCAATTTACTAAACAATATTCTTTATATTTATGGACAATTGGAAAATTGCGACTAAAATTAATAAGACTAATATAAAAATTGTAGTAATATTCCTTTTCGAAAATAATGTGTGTTGCGCAGTACGGCGGTGGTCAAAACTAATTGCTTAGAACTAAACTACAACTAAGTAGATTATTTAGAACATTTTATGAGTGCACTCAAAACCGTCCAGTATCTAGAACTCAAAAAATATAAAACATTTTTTAAAGTCGGTATATGTCACGTTGCGTTGTGTTTCAATTGTGTGTTCCTGCCTGAATGAATTCGAACACCGCTTGCTTTTGACGGGTGTGTGTTTTTGTGAAAATTAAATACGTGCACTTTTCTCTCTTATTTACTTAACTTGCTTTTGACTTGATAGTGAAGTTATTGTTTTTTTGTGACTACACTCCTTTCATTAAAAAAAAATGAGAAGTTCTTCAAAAGAAACAAAATGATATTGGATGTTTGTAGAGTTGCAGCAGCCTGCAATTCTATTACTATTTGCTTGGGTATAAATAAAAACACAATTTTTAAGTCAGCTATTTTCTGTGATGAAAAACTAAAACTTTTTCTGGATTATTGTACAGTTACCGTGAAAGCTAGGTTTTTATGTAGGTGGGATACATTTCGAGTTTGAACGTTTTCTTTTACATACATATTGTATATTGGATTTTTTGTAGGTTCATAGCATGAAGTGTAATGTGTATTTCATATGTATTTTTCACTAACAAATCTGGATGGAAGGTAGGTATTATGTTCTCTTTTGTATCCCTTATGTGTATGCAAAATGTTATAATAATTAGTTGAATACTAAAGGCGTGAAAACGTAGCAAAAGCACAAACAACACAATTTGCCATTAAGTAAGATTTGCTTAATAAAAAATATATAATATTATATCACAAATATTTGCATCGATTTTGTAGCACAACAGCACAAGTGCTATTATTTCAATATTGACTTTAAAGGTTTAAAAGATTCTGCGCATTTTGCGCTGAAAAGCATAGTTTTGAAAAGTCTTTTATAAACATAATTTTTAAACCTTTCAACAGTTTTAAAACAAAACAACAAGCAAACGGAAAAACTATTACTTACAGAATCTTGTTCCGGTCTCGTCACGCTGTCTACCTAAAACTGTTTTCAGTAAAGCGTAACCCCAACCCAGTAGTTCAATGCGGTTTTCACCGTAATCCTGTGGCTTCCGGACGAAGACGGCCCTATTCACGTTCAGGTAACCGCTAACGTCCTTTGAGTGATTACCATCATGGAACCTTTTAATTAAAATTGACGGATGTTATGATTAAATTCTTATGATACTCGTATTTTTTTTGGTTAAGGACGTTAGACAGGCTGACGCTCCACTTGATGTTGGGTGGCTTCTGTCATCTATAACACAAGCAACACCACAGGTGCTGCAAGTGTGCTGCGACCTTTAGGATTAAGGCAACTGATAAGGAATGTTTAAGGTAGCGATTAAAAATAAGTCGCGTTTTGCCAACACATTTTACTTTTAGCTAATTCTAATCTAACTATTGGTGAAAGATTTTTTTTAAAGTCGCATCAGTAGTTTAGAAGTTTACCTCCTTCATACAAACAAACAAAATTTACCTCTTTATAATATTAGTATAGATTGAAAGTTACCAAAGGGCCAAAAAGTCGATAATTCTAAAATACAATAAAGATTTTTCCCAAAGGTCTCAAGAAAGGCAGGATCTGAACCTTTTACGTAAAGTGTAAGTTAGCACATAAACATGATATATCGTTGCCTTCGATCTTCGCATATTGAAAGCCTTGGACCGTCTACAGCGGTGACTTGTGTTGAAAAAGTTTACGGGTTTATTGATATGAGCTGAACGGATATCAGCTAGACGAGCGCGACACGCGTAAACAGCGTCCAAACTTTTACGAACTTATTTCACAATCATAAACTTGTGGGTAAATAATCATCGTTTTGGCCATATACGATTTCAACTTATACATGGTATAGACCTTCATGTCTACCTAGATTTACATATAATTGAGTCGTCTAGTATCCAAACGTCAGATCCGGAAAGGTCAATTTTTCAATAAATGTCTTTTTTCTCTGTTACAGTTACAAATGACTTACGGTTTTATACATTGAAAGTAAAATTACTTTATACCTACATATTTTCGAATCACCCAAGTAAATTATTTTTAGATTTTAACTGATACAGTTAAAAAGTGAAAAATAAATAGATATAGCGGATATTGATTCTGAGATGGATCTGACGGACTTTGTTACTCAAGTCAATGGATGTAGCGGAATTTGATATTCACTGTCGTTGCGATAAATCCCTTTGATGTGCCGGGAAAACCGACGGAAGCCCGAATACAGTTCGAGTTTGCCCGAACGATTCGCCGTTCAGCGAAGTTGGTGGCTATACATGTCGCGATAAGGCGAACATTCGCCTAATCCCGATAATGTGACCGCACCATTAGAAACTCACTAAACAATGTACGGGCAGTCATACTGAAGCCGAGGACGCCATGACAGTTACGCGTCAAAATCCTGTGTTTTAATTGGTCTCTTTGGATCTGGCGGTGAACGATCCTCATTTATCAATGATCTGGAGGGATTTGATACTAAATCCAGTATTTGACTTCAATTTACTAGGGATCTGGCGAGGATTCATACGAAATTTATTATGGGAAACATAGATTTTAAGAGAAAATAACCATAGAACATAATAACTTTTTTTAATAACAGTGGATCTGGCGGGTTTTGATACTAGACGACACATTTCCAATAAAGGGTGGCAGACAGTTAGCTTGTTGGCAGACAGAAAATTGTTAGATTATAATATATGCCGTTATCGTTCTGGCAAAAATATCCATCTTTCTTTAACACACTCGTATGTGATTTCAAATCATGGGGCTACGATGTATTTTATAAAAGTTCATGCCTAATTTGGATATCTACATATCTATTTCAGTAAAGGGTGGCAGAGACCGCTTAACGATCCACTGACAGTAGTTAGCGAACTAAACATACAGAACATATATACATGGAGGTATACCACTCCATTGTAGATAGCAGTGTGGTGCCAGTTAGTACTCGTATTTATTCGAAGCTGTTTCGAAGAACGTAGCTTAATATAAACAGAAATTTGATGCACATTTCTGTCGCCCTCAATACTCAGATTGAAATCCTTTTAACACAAGCCGGTAACAGGGAGCCAAAATACCAAAAGGGGATGCAAGTGCGTTGCCCGTCTTCCTAACTAATATTATAAAGGCGAAAGTGACTTATTTGTTTCTTATGCTTTCACGTCCTAACAGCAAAACGTGGCTACAAAAGCATGTTAAAACATCCGATGTAACCTTCATTTACCTTGTATTATAACAGAATAATAAAGTGTCTTCCTCTTAATAGAGTCAATAATTATCGCATTAGGCATCGAAATAATATATCTTTGCTCTTGTTATTGGACATTATTCTTAGCAAATAATCAGTTTAGTATTATAATTTAGATTGAATCAAAATTGCTCATTAGTCATACGACTAGAAAGTACTATTCCTAGGGACACCCTTTAAAAATATCAACATAAAAAATACGCCAATTAGCCACCAGCATAGTCAGCGTCAACTTCACTTATTTTCAACATTCCTTGCGTGAATATATGTAAGTATGGCCACGCAAGACAACTAGTGTTATTAAAAATAAGACTTTTCCTCTATTTTTACCGTCTAACATACATTGAAGTAGAAAATAAAAATGGCAACCAAAATAATAAAATTCTCTTCGAATTTCAATAGCGTAAAGTATATTATGTAAAATAAATCAAACAAAATAATCCAATGGAAGAGCTAAAGTAGATAATATAAAATATGACACAAAAATCTTACTAGATTTTGTTCCATTCAAATTCGGTTCATCCGTATCGGATATTATCCGTAACAAACGGGCAGAGAGATAAAAATTTAACAAATTTAATTTTTTTTTTGTTATAAGTATATACTTATATACTTTGATATACCTACATTTAGTATAAAGCAATTATTTTAACATAACAAACCGAAACTTCAATTTTTATTTATTAGTAGATTGGAGTATCTATGTAAATTACAATTTTGTACCTTTTTTGTGTATCTATTCCAATACGTTTCGAGTGTCGAAAGAAATAAACAGAGGCAAGTAGATCACGTGCCGCGTATAAACTTTACCATCCCATAAGATCACCGGCTGTGACTTTTTGCCGGAGAATATTGATAAGTATTATATCCATGGGGCTTCTGACGCCACTTTTATGAAGACTATAAACATGAAACATACCGACAAATCTTCCTATTTAGATCAAACTCATGAACCCGCTATTTATATAGATGGTTTTAGGTCAATTTTATTTTCTAACTAGCTGAACCGCAAACGTTTTTTTGAAAAAATAAATAAATTGGGGGTCGGCCTATTCTCAGACCTATCGAATATACATAAAAAAATTAATAAAAATACGTCAAGCCGTTTCGGAGGAGATTTAAATATTACTGATGAATGCATAGGGACATAGCATTTGTGAAATTAATAATTACAAGCATGATTTAAAGAAGATAGTCTATTGTAAAAGAAACAAATTCAAATAAAATTGCACTGTGCTTCTTTCTGTCCATTCGCTTATCCTTACATATTATAAAACAAAGTCCTCCGCCGCGTCTGTCTGTCTCTCTGTTTGCGATAAACTCAAAACTACTGCACCGATTTTCATGCTGTTTTCACCAATGGATAGAGTGGTTCTCGAGGAAGATTTTAGTATATAATTTACAAAGTTACGCGGGCGAAGTCGCGGGCAGCAGCTAGTTTCTTATAAACCGTTCAACGGATTTTAATACTGTTTTTACTAATGGAAAGGAAGGGCTATAAACGAGGAAGGAATGATTTCTAATCTTGAAAAAATCTTTAAAAAAATATATAGTGACATAATTATGTATCTTGTGAATAAAAGACAATTATTTATACTTTTAAATATTCTGTTTATAAGTCCTTAGTAAATGAACCATAATAATATATTCAATCAGTAAGATTGGACCGAAAATGAACTCACAAGCCACAAAGCAGCGGATTTTAATATAATAATTTAAATATCGATATTGTCGTGTCTATAAGGTTTCTTTTTCCTTTTTTTATGTTAAGGTCAACAGACAGTAGAAAAAAGAAAACTATTTTCTGTCAAAACAAACAATTTATCACCCAAATTCGGTTTTACGATAGTTAAGTTATTTCCGTGAGAATTCGATATTGCACTTAAAGTGATATTATTTGAGTAGGTATTCCCAATTGGGCACTTGATCTAGTTTTCCGGACAGCTTCGTGCGGTGAACGAATGGTTCAAACTTTTCACAAATTTTCTACTTTAGTGTAAACATTTGTGTAAACTAATGCATTTGTTAGCACTTGCTGAGTTATTTGAATTCCTTCATATAGAAATGTTAACGCGCTAAATTACTTTTTCTGCTCTACGATTTGTTCAATGTGGACTATATTATGGTTTTTATATTATTACAATAATGTTGGCAGTACTTTCTTACTAGGTATGCCAATTAAATATGTTAGGGTGTATGTCTAGGTGTTATATTTGGTTATATCCAAAAAAAACATTAGAGCTCAGTGTACTTTTTCACTTTTTTTGAGAATATGATGTTATGAGAATATGATGTTTTGCGAATATCGTGTTTTGCGAATGTGGTGTTTTACGAATGTGGTCTTTTGAGAATATGATTTTCAGCGACGGAGGGATAATTTTGTACTATTCGTAATTAATCTGAAGAATTGGTTGTATTAAAAGCAAAGTTAAGCGAAACAGTTAAGTAATTAACCGTCGAAATGCAAGACGGCGGTCCCTACTTATTTATTTAGTAAAATAAACAGGTTACGCTTTTATGCGTAAGGTCCTTCCACACTACGATTCTTGTATGACTTGCGACCCGCCCCCGGCTTTTATTGCAATTTTTATTGCAAATTATATACTCAAAACTTCCTCGATTATCGTCGCTCTTTCACCTAAAAATCCGTTGTTTAATTTAGCAATTAGTGGGAGAGGCGTTCAGTGTCTTTATTTTATAAAATATACTAGATGGCGCCCGCGACTTCGTCCGCGTTGAAAAAGAAAAAAGTAGCCTATCCTGTGTCCTGTACGTCTAAATGTTTATCTACCAAGTTTCAAGTAACTTACTCCATGACCAACCCTTACAGATTTATTATTAGTATTGATAAAAAGATAAAAGTACAACGTTTAACAAACAAAAACATGCAATTTAGAGATTAGTTTTTTTTTCCTGAAATAAAGAATTGTTTATTAATATTTAAAACTGTCGATTCGCCCGTTTAGTGCAAATCTATCAATAAGTCTTTTGATTCCTGCCATTTCCTTGATGTTAACCAGGGCCCCTAGCCATGAGCAACCAGTGCAAACGGGAGCGTTGTGTATTTGCGTAACGATAGAAAATAAAGCCCGGTGATTGGTTGTTGTAACGCCCATATAAAATTTTGACCAATCACTGGGCTTTATTTTCTATCGTTTCGTAAATACACAACGCTCCCGTTTGCACTGGTTGCTCTTGGCTAGGGCCCCTGGTCTGCTAGTGACGTTCTAACTAATACATCGTCTAACTGTTCTTCACATGTAACAAAAAAATGTAAGGCCCTACATCGTAAAGTAATAATGTACTTTGCTCATTACTTGTATTATTTTATTTTTTCTTCAAAAATTCACTTAAGTTTAAAGTGAAGTGCTCCAGCATAGTGTTTCGAAGTATTCTTTCTCTTAGTGCAGAACTACACTTGTTTAGCAGCAAAACGTTCGTCTGGAAATCCCTAATGTGAAATCAGCGAGTCGCAGGTGTCGTCGAGATTGCGTTTGCCAACGTCGGGAATTGCTCTAAGAAGGAGTATTTTGCTTTAAAATACGTGTTTTATACTGACTACCACTACTAAGAATTTATGGACTATATTTTATTAGAGAAATTTTTCGGTTTAAGCTTCTATACTAAAATGTGTAAGCTAGCTAGTCGCCGTTATCGTGAAGACCAGTACCAAGCTCAAATTGAAAATTAAAGTTTACTACACCCTTGGAAAGCTCTTATGGCAAAATATGAAAAGTTATTAAAAAAAGAAATAGTATTGAATAACTTAAAATGTTCGGAATAAAAAATACAATACGGATAGATATAAAATATGCAGTATGGATAAAATGTACAAAAATAGTTAAATAAAAGATAAATATTAAATTTATGAAAAATAAACTCAGAAACTGTCATTATTTATAATAAAAAGTGAAAATTTAAAAAACAAAGACTTCTTTAAATCTGATTAGACTTATCACCTATAGCCTGAATATAACCAAAACCAATTATTCTATGACCAAAACTCATATTTACTAATGTTACAAATGGTAATTCTTTAAAACGTGTAGCGGTGGCTTCTGGAAAGAGGTTTAAACTCAATACGATTTCAAAAGATTACTTTCTCAGTCGATATAAATTCTAATTTCACTAAAGTTTTTTAAAATTAGTTAAGTATCGAATTAAAAAACTTACTTTATGACTTTTCTGAAATGGCAAGGTTTTTTGCATTCATACATTGGGCAGCCCATCTGACAGCATTCCCTTACAGAAGACTACGATAAAAATGACAAATTGTGTGCTGTTTTATTTCGGTAGTTAAGTTAGTAGAGTATGCCAGACCTCACTTCCTTGACCGCTCCTTATATATTATTCTAATACTAGCTGGCGCCCGCGACTTCGTCCGCGTTGAAAAAGAAAAAAGTAGCATATCCTGTGTCCCGTACGTTTAAATGTTTATCTACCAAGTTTCATGAAAATCAGTTGATTCATTTAAGAGTTATGGAGGAACATACATACTTACATACATACATAATACATATAGAAAAAAATTGTAAAAATGGTCAATTTAGTTTCAGTATCATGTATAGAGCCTATAAACACGATATCTCTGAAAACAAAGTAACTTACTCCATGACCAACCCTTACAGATTTATTATTATTTATTATTAGTACTAGCCTTAGTACTAATTTACTGCAACCCATGGCTTGCTAGTCTTATCACTTACTATCAAGTTGACCTTCAGCCTTCCTGTTTACCTTTCCGTACTTTATTTACTTCCTGCAACTGTATGCAGGTCCTAAAAAAGTGTTATCTTTGAAATATATAGAACAGATATGTTTTCTTTCTGACAGTGACATTGATTCAAATAATTGGATCAGCACTATCTTGAACGAATAGTGAACCAAGAAATATAGAACCAGTTTTCTAGTGGACTCCCATCTCGTTCATTCAAAATATTACAATCTAGGATAGAGAAATAATATGCCCGCGGCATCATAAAATTGCTTCCCGTGGCCTCTGACCGACTCCAGCTGGCGATCATTGAAGAATGTGAAAAATCATAAAAAAATATTATTTCTTCTTACACAAGACATTTGCAGAAATATTTTACAGATTTAGCTGGCAGCTGATGTTATGGATAGAGGAAACAATAGCTTTTTATTATAATAAAATAGGCAGACGGCTCCTTAGATAGGATATCGCTTAGTACGTCGCAGTGGCACTTTAAATGGTTATACCATGCACCGTACAAAACCACCAATTTCGCACCGAAAAAGCAGCATTTGCTGTAATTTAACTGTGGCAAACTGTGCTATTTATTATTGAAACAATAATACAATAAAGATATCTTCCAAAGGTCACAAGAAAGGCATATAAAAAAATCCAAAAAGTGTATTAAATGTATCTACTTCAAATATACTTTAAAATTATTGCTGTACAATAAGTGTAATTGTTAGGTTCTAACTAGATTAGTACCTACGAATTTATCATGTGTATTTACAAGATTTTGTTAATTTAATTTTGTTATAATGTATTTATTTAAAGGGTTTATAGGTAGGTACATAATACGAAAAAAATATTTGACAATGCAAAGTCAACCCATATATTACTCGTATAACGAGACACCAAAGGAATTCTTGAGACCAAACATGTTTATTGTACACCATCTTTGGCACAAAAACATTAAAATTGACCTACATTGAACGTAGTTCTAGCCAACTAGAACTGAGACTTGTCGACGAAAACCGTTTAAACAATAAAACAGCAATAAACCATTGGAACTGTCCACATCGTAATATATGTAGGGTGTTTTTGCGAAAGTGACGCAAGTGAGATAGTCTTATTCCACACTATAAATCTGCAACAAACGTAAACAACGCTGTCTGTGCCAATTCACCATAACACATTCATCAGATGAAATTGAAAGTTAAAAATTTAACTGCATATAAAACAGTGGATTTTGAAGTTTTTCTCTATAAACTGATAGTGAAATTGATAGTACGCTTCTACATCTATACTATTGTTATTATTCCTATAGAAAGCTATAGATTATCAATCAATACTAATAATAAATCTGTAAGGGTTGGTCATGGAGTAAGTTACTTTGTTTTCAGAGATATCGTGTTTATAGACTCTATACATGATACTGAAACTAAATTGACCATTTTTAGATTTTTTTCTGTATGTATGTATGTATGTATGTATGTATGTATGTATGTATGTATGTATGTATGTATGTATGTATGTATGTATGTATGTATGTATGTATGTATGTATGTATGTATGTATGTATGTATGTATGTATGTATGTATGTATGTATGTATGTATGTATGTATGTATGTATATGTATGTATGTTCCTCCATAACTCTTAAACGGGACACAAGATTACTCAGTTAAAGTTACTCACTCTTAAAGTTACTCAGACTGCAACGGCTAGTAGGTATTACAGTCTCATACAATTTTTTAAATTATATATAATGAAAATGTTCAATATGTGTGACACGAACAATATGTGTGATAATATAAGTATATATAAATCTATAGTTAGGCTTAGGTAAAGACACAGCCATCTGTAGATAAGTTATTAGAACTGAGCTGGTTTATAAACTCATGGCAGGTGAGGTCAGGTCATGTCATACTAAAATGTCATGTCGTGTCCTTTGTAAAGCCACGATTTCTTTGTTGCAAGAACAACAAATTTGCTTAGGTTTCAATACTGATAAACTAATAATTAAACTGAATTTTATACAATCGCTATCAATCGCTATTATCAATCGCTATATATCAAAACTATTTTTTTTTTCAACATTTGAAATGGAACACTAAGTGCATAATTATTATACTTAGCGTCTCTTTCACCAACTACAAGTAAAGTGTTGATTAGTTACTTTTAGAAATCATTTTCTGTTATATTGAATTATGCACTCGGTTTACTGCATCATTCGATAGACGAATTTTTATTATTATTTTATATTTAATGTTTGGGACGTTTACCTTACAAACAAATATAAATTATTCCCGGTGACAGGTGACTTTAAGTGACGGTTTAGCCTACTTGACGTTGGTGAAAGAGGCGCTTATAGACGGTCTAGAACGCAATTTGACTAGTTTGTAATGCAATTTGACTAGGTTGTAGACCTATTCTCAGACCTACTGATTTACACAAAAAATTATAAAAACCTGTCAAAGCCGTTTAAATCTTAACTGTGTAAGTACGAAACTAACTTCATAAAGAACTTCGCTTCAATGGTTTGTTAAGCAATAAAAAACAAGTCTTATTACTGTTATCCTGAAAGTTGTAGATAAGTTTTTTCGATTTCTATTTTGCCAGTTTCTTTTGTCGGCGTCACAGTATCGATATCGGATAAAACAGATTCCTTGTGGCGCTCACGCGTACCTAACTTACGCTGCGATTTTAGTATAAGCGCCCATTTCACAAACGTCAATTAGGCCAAACTGTCATTTAAAGTCACCGGTAACCGGGAATAATTTAGCTGATATAACTTTGTTTGTACGGTAAACGTACCAAACATTAAATAGAAAATAATAAAAAAAAATCGGCTATCGAATAATGCAGTAAACCGAGTGCATAATTCAATATAACAGAAAATTATTTCTAAAATTAACTAATCAACACTTTACTTGGAGTTCGTGAAAGAGGCCCTAAGTGTTTACCGAATTTTTTTTTTTAATATTACTGTAGTTATATACATAGGTACACATGGGTATAACTGTAACAACAATTTTTGAGTTACTTGTCGAAAGCAACCTCTCGCAGACCACTGTGAAGTAATAGAATAACAGCAAGTGAATTGTTGTACTCGTATTCGGTGAAAACACATAAGATTAAGAAGGACTTTTGATACATTTTGCATTTTTGTCAATTTAAATACCAATAGTTTTCGGACCAATAAACGCCATTGTCGGTTGTCGGTTTAATGAAGTTAAAAATAAAAATTGGAAAAAAGTGGTTAGTATTATATTTTATTTCTCTATTTTATCATTTAAAAAAAATGTATACAATATTTGTTGATTTCTCACAGTGACTTACCTCAACAGTAAATGCTTTATTTCAACGGTTTCCAAGTTAGAGGTGTGTAAAATTATGTTATACATTTAAGTTGCACCTTAAGTTTTTTTATATAAATATATAAATGTACTTATATGCAGTTGCAATCATAGATATAATTTGAAAAAGAAAAAGTAGCCTATCCCGTGTCCTGTACGTCTAAGCGCCTCTTTCACCAACTACAAGTAAAGTGTTGATTAGTTACTTTTAGAAATCATTACTTTTAGAAATATGCACTCGGTTGACTGCATCATTCGATAGGCGATTTTTTTAAATTATTTTCTATTTAATGTTTGGGCCTGTTGCCGTACAAACAAATTTATATCAGCTAAATTATTCCCGGTGACAGGTAATTTTAAGTGAAGGTTTAGCCTACTTGACGTTGGTGAAAGAGGCGCTAAATGTTTATTTACCAAGTTTCATGAAAATCAGTTAATTCGTTTAAGAGTTATGAAGGAACGTACATACATACATACACACTTACATACATACTCGTACAATACCTACACTTACAGATTTATTATTAGTATGATAACAAAGAAATATGTGTTTGATTAATGGATATGAGCTTTTTAGCCCATACATTTCAATGTTCTAAGTGAATAGTAAAATAACATAAACATTGCGATTAGATAAAAACAAATCACTAACTCAAATTGCGAATGAGCTAATCTGAGTCAATTAAAACGTTGAAGAGTAATATAGCTAAGTGATGTTTGTTAGCTAACATAAAATCTCTACTAGTAAACAGAACTACGGACCGACGGACATACGTCAATCAACTGTCCTCATTAAAGTCAGCCAAGTACAGTGACCAAATAAACTATGTTTCCATTAGTTAAGGCTAAATGCATTTTGTTAGAATATAATATATGAACAATTTAGTTTTTAAACAATTGTCAAGATACATTAGTCCTAATTAAAACTATAAATGCGGAAGTGAGTTTGTTTATTTGTTTGTCACGCTTTGTTGTTTACACTTCAACTACTCGACCGATAATAATAAAACTTTCCATACAAATAGTCAACGATAAAGATACATGAGCAATAAAGGGTGACGTAGTCGCGGGCGTTAGCTATTTTATATCTATTTTTCACTTGAACTAATTATCTCCCTTTTTATTGTTTGTTTTCATATTACATTTAGCGCCTCTTTCACCAACGACAAGTAGGCTAAACCGTCACTTAAAGTCACCTGTCACCGGGAATAATTTAGCTGATATACCTTTGTTTGTACGGTAAACGTCCCAAACATTAAATAGAAAATAATATTAAAAAATCGCCTATCGAATGATGCAGTAATATAAACCGAGTGCATAATTCAATAAAACAGACAATTATTTCTAAAAGTAACTAATCAACACTTTAGTTGTAGTTGGTGAAAGAGGCGCTTAATATAATTTTTTATTGTCAAGTCGGCAGACAGGAAGTTTTGGGGTGGGTGGCTACCGTAGCATCTGTTTCGTTGTTTGTTATAAACAACGAATGATGGTTAAAATGCGCTGCTGATCTTACAATTAGTAGTATTAATGATAAGGATTTTGCTCTGAATTCCTCTAATCACAAACCAAAATACAACAGCATACATGGTTCTATTTCACTGTGTTCTTCAGTGAATCGAATATTAAAAACTGTCGATCGTGTCGAACAGTGAAACGAATTTGTATACTTCTCATATTAAAATCTAAATTTAGATTAAGTAAATATTCTATTATTCAAATTACATTTCCGTTTGAGACTGTACCGACACCCCAACATTAGTCTCCCAGACAACTTTAGTCCCGTCTCAGCGATACTCACGTTATCACAATGAATCACTTAGCATAACAATGGTTTGCAGCCGGGAAATGTCCATTAGCCTCTAAATAGTTGGATTTTGCAAACTGAACTCCAAGAGATACTACTCTGCAAGCCACATTTTCAACTGTTCGCTTCTGACAACAGAATTTTGCGTTACTGTATAACTTCGTTTATTTAGCGACTAGCGAACTACACCTGGCGTCATAGTTTATAGCTGCTTTTATTAGTGAAAACTATATTAAAATCGGTTGGGTTGTTAAAAAGAAATTAGTGGAGACGCAGATAGATATAGACAAGCCGTTGCCCTCAGTTTTGACGCGTGATCAATTATCGAATTTCAGAATTAAATTGTTTTTCAAATAAAATTAAATAAGTAATTATCCCATAAAATGTTTGTTTTTCTTTATTAAATGCATTCTGTTATTCATTATTGTAAAAAATTACGACCTATTTCGAAATAAATGCGTACAAAGTCGCGGGCACAGCTATTTAGTGAAAACTATGTTATTTATTTAACTAACTTATTTAAACTTTCATAATTTTTAAAGTAGCTTATTTATACAATTAGAAACTTATTAGTAATGTAAATTAACAATAATTAACACCATTATTAGTTTACAAATACGAATTTGGATTTAAATTTTCTCAGATCCCATCAACGCATTGAATCAGCATTTTCTTGTTTACCTCTTACCTGGATTCGAAGACATTTTTAACTTTTCTTCAAACTTGTGAACGGTAAAGTTTTCATAAATACATTTCAAACTAAACCAGAGTACAAGAATGAATCCTGTTAAATTCGCCGAGCAAAAGATACCTGAAGTGCTCCTCAAAAGGATATAAAAGTTTCAGAATATATTACAACAAATGCTATCTTCCAATACTTAAATGTTATCATAGAAGGTTGTGACAAGAATGCCTTTTCAATCGGGCTGAGTGCATGGGGACAGAATTTTGTCTTCGAAATGCATGCACCGGAAGACTCCAGTGTCGATACTGATAAAAATGTAAAGGGACTCAAGTATTGTAAGTGTATCGAGGAGAAACCGTTCAAGGCTTTTCTCTTCCTGACGTTCACCTACATTTAAAATCGACTTTAAAATTGAAGCAGCTACAAAAGCAAAACCGACTTAGCCAAATTCAATCCATATAGAAGCAGGAATAGGGATAGGTTTAGGTCCCTATGACGTACATCCATACATATCGAACTGTAAAAGAAAACATAATTAGAAAAGTTATCGGTTTCAAAATGTGAAGTTCATCTTAGTGGACTATGTCCATGTCTCCTTATATTGAGTAGACATAAAATTGTTATATAAAGGTTTTTTTATCAGATACTATTATTTTCTAGTTAGAAATATTAATCAAAAAATATTATTTGAGTTGCGAGATGAAAGAAAGAAGATGCTACACGTATTGGCTACAAAAGCCCTTTATGGACAGATGTAGTGACTTCTGGCTATTTCATAAATTAAGAATATCTTTGAAGGTTGTATAATAAACAAGTCTTTTCAGACTGTTTTTAGAATTGAAAAAGAAAAAAGTTGACATAAGCCAATTTGGTGGATTTGAAAACATTGAACACCACTAAAATGCTTTAAAAAAACTAAGCTATTTCTCAGACAAAATATATTCAATTACATTATAGACATAAAAATATCATTTGTATATATCATCGATATTCTACATAGAATATCGTTGGTATATACTCGTATGAATAAATAGTGTGACTGTGTTAGAAGTTTAGTTTAAGCTTCCTTAAATTTGATGTTTCCTAAACATGAAGTGACAAAATAGATCTTTCTCGCCATATTCACAAGCATTCATTTCTAACATTTCTTTGCGTTTGTTTAATAAAACAGAGCGCTAGTTGAGCACAAGATTAAGTGTCGACAGACCTTGACAAATACTGGTTACATACGACGGAAAACTTGAATCATTAGTCTTAGACATTGAGGTAGGTTGCCACTACTTAACGGAGGAGGCATTATTTACCTAGGAGTATTGTTTTGGAGGGAAACTCAATAAAAAAACCAGATGATGCACCAAAATATCAGCTACAACAATTTGACTCCACACAAAGCAATTTTGATCTTGAATTTTTAAATTTATCTTCTCTGTTTGTTTCCTCCTTGACGTCGCTTGTATTTGCTTGCCTACCCATTACTGTATTCTTTACTAATATTATAATGTAAATGAGTTTGTTTGTTTGTTACGCTTTCACGTAAAAACTACTGAACAGATCACCATGAAATTTTGCATACACGTTGTCTGGGACACCAGAAAGGACATAGGGTACCTTTCATCGAGAACGCGGACGAAGTCGCAAGCACCAGCTAGTATGAAATATATGTATCTATATATAATATCTAGCTGTAATAAAATACTGATTGGTTTGGTTTAAGTGGGTATAAGAACAAGGCAACTTGCTTCCGTTACAATTTATTATTTTATTCTTGATAGCCTTCTCCGATTTTTGTGAATTCACACCTAACGCCTGTTTCATTTGAAACGCGAAACCCCTCTGCATATTACGTCACCTGTTACCAGGGCTCTACTTGTTACGTCTGGAAACTTGCAGTACTTGAGAAAATGTATTGCATTTGAAAATTATTGCTTTGATATTTGTACATTTAGTAAATCACACATTTTTGTATCTAATACATTTTTTATAATGTACTAGCTGGTGCCTGCGACTTCGTCCGCGTTGAAAAAGAAAAAGCCTATCCTGTGTCCCGTACGTTTAAATTTTTATCTACCAAGTTTCTTGAAAATCAGTTAATTCGTTTAAGAGTTATGGAGGAACATACATACATACATACATACAATACCTATACACTTACAGATTTATTATTAGTATTGATTGATGGTGATATCTAAAACTATTTAAGGACTATTAATGATTTAAGGAAATCTGACCGATTTTTTAGGAGACACCTAAATTTGAACATCTAAACAATTTTTGTCCTAGTCATATGACCCCGTGAAGCTTTTTTGATTTTTTGTACATCATTGTTTTCGTTGTGTTGTTTTCATATCACAAAAGTCATTCACGATCAGTTCTATTATAAATAAAATTTTTTTTATAAAGCTTTTTTACCACCTTCCATCAAGTGGATCATCAACCTGCCTGCCACCCTTTTTTTTTTTTTTTAATATAATTTGCCTGCCACCCTTAATATTATTATAAAAAATAGAATGTGCCTGAGCTCTATAAATGTATTTAAGCTATGCATATTCATAGATTAGAATAATTAGTAATTGTATGTAACATAAGCATAGCAAGTGTGGCCTGGCGACTATTATACTATGCTAAAATCTAAAAACTTTTATTTTTCTTCTAAATATTCAGTAATTGGTTAAGGTTTGTGAGAAAATGTTCCATAAATTTAAAACAACAGAAGAAATCCATTCGATTCAATGAATTGTGACAGAATTTAACCCCTTCAAGGAAATAAGAGACAGTTAGGAGCGAAAGTGAAATGAAATGTATTTGTCAATGTCACTACGAATTTAAAGAAATAAAAGTAAAGCTCTTGTCGTTTGAGATATTCATTTCGTCTTCTGATGGCTTAATCGTCATTTTCGCCTTTTCATTTCCAGTGTCGAGTGGCAGTATTTTTATTCTCTTTTAGTAAATGGAAAATCAACATATTTTTAGCAATCTATATCTAAATATAATTAAATGAAAGTATTTTCTGGAATTCGGTCATATATATCGCATTAGGGGCGCTTGTGTATTCCTTACAATATACGTTTAATGATTGCCGCCTTTATCACGTCGTAAAAGTTTCGGGTCGACGGACACGAATGTTTACAAGACTTATGGAGAAATCATATAACGATATGTGTAACAAATGTTCATTTGACCAAATAAATTCGAACCTTCCACCCTAGGAGTGTGGGCAGTCAAATAAAAGAAACACACATAAAATTATGCTGTAAAAATTCGTCGTATATAAGTCTCCTTTTAATATCTTGAATAATATTATTTTTTGGTAATAAAATTTGTTTCCATTTGTGTCCTTGTGTGGTTACCTAGAGACAAAATGAAATATAAGAATGTAATAAAATTACAGCACTTGAATAACCATGTTTTAAGTTTTGCCTTTTATTTCACATAGTAGTTAAACAGTTTGAACAATATTATTTGTACCTTATATAGATAAAATATCAATAAAACGCATATATTTTTTTCAGAAATTTATGTTCACTTATGAAAGAAGAGATAGCCTCTGAACATCCGGTTTTTCAACCGATTGGCTCTTAGTATCGCCTTAAGTTCGCGCCTCTTCTTACGCGGTGGCGGGGCAGCCGTGCGTCGTGGTAATCACCAGCCAAGCGTGCTGATGTGATGGGATCTGAGTCAACAGGATGTGTCGAGGTCTTCTTCTGAAACAAGAGAGAGAGAGAGAGTATTATTAGTATCAGACGTATAAATAAGAGGACTGACCACAAGCGGATTGGGATGTCGAGGGAGTTTATCGCAGTACTTCACGGCAAAGTTCTTGATGCACTTGACTTTTTACGGGAACTTTAGGTCATGGTAGAGATCGACGTTGCGGATGTACTATGGTTTGCCCACAGCTCTCCGCAGGAATCGGTTTTGGACAATTTGTCCACTCTTTTACATATGACCACTGTGAAATACCGTTAATATCGTGAAAAATCGTGTGTTGTTACCAGTACATTTTTTACGTACTATCAATTTCCTATCAATTTCGGCAGCTCACTTGCATTCCCTTTCTGTTTGCTTGTTTTTAAAGGCGACAGTAGCCACCTAACATCTACATCTAACATCTACACCTAACATGTGGACCTTCATTTCCCTGCCAAGTCCTATACAAAAAAAATATTCAGGGATTTGATTGAAAATAAAATATCCTACACGAACAGTCCTTTACACTGACTCAAACAAAAAGATTAATGTTGCTATCCACCACTGTATTAATCGTCTAAAAACGAGACGATCCATCAGGGTCGTCGGTTCGGAAACTTGGATTTGAATAAACGAGCCATTTTTCAATGATTTTTTCAATAAAAAAATATCGCGATCCCGAATTTGTAGCCAAGCGTGAGCTTCTACCTGTTTTTATGAGGTTCAATAAAATTTCCAATCGTTTCAATAACTGTTACATTTTTCAAATAGAAAAGATAATCATAAACAAGTGTAAAATCCCGGACTTGATTATTCAATTGATTTTTGTCTTGCTCTGGGAATACTGGTTAGTACCTAAATGGGTGTAAATTTTAATTTGTAGGCTACTCTACTTAAAATAAAAGAACGTATTAAAATACATAACCTGCGTAAGATGTCTTATAACCAGTATTTAATAAGTACTTATTAACATACCGTCCACTTGCAATAAACTGATACATCCATGATCCAAAGTAGTTGACATATTCCATAGAAGTATGAATGGGCGGGACACACTGTCGTGTAAAATAGGAGTTTGGGTCAACATAGGAGATTTAGAGTCACGGTCGAATCGCGGTTACATGCGTGATTGATGACCTCAAGAGAGCAGCTAATAATGGCTGGATATGTAAGGACTGACAATGATTCTGTAGACTGTATCAGTCTGCTTGTGGACTGACAATGATGATGATGATGATGATGAATGACCTAATCAATACTAATAATAATACTAATTCCTCCATAACTCTTAAACGAATTAATTGATTTTCATGAAACTTGGTAGATAAACATTTAGATGTACAAGACATAGGATAGGCTACTTTTTTCTTTTTCAACGTGGACGAAGTGGCAGGCACTAGCTAGTATCTTATAAATGTGATATCAAGTAGTATGTGGTTCTAAACAACTTATGCTTAAGAATGAAGGTACGTGTTTTTATCAGTTCTCTTTTTGAAAGTTTGCCAACTTTTCCTAACCGAGCGTAACAGTATCTGGGCGTTTACACCAAGATATCTGTGGCTACCGGCTTGTTATTAGGTAATTTGTGGTACTGTTTGCAATGAAGTTGTTTCAAGTTTTATGTTTTTAGTTAAGGATTCTTTTAATAGGTGGCATTGAAGTTAGCATGTTCAGGTTTTTTTTTGTAAGAGGTTATCTTACAAAAAACGTGGAAACGCGCAGTGTATGCTGCTGGAATCCTGTTCAAGCAGATCTAGCAGGAACTATGGGAATTAAAGTTTAAAGTCCTTAAATCAGTTCTCCTGACGGAATAATTTAATTTGAATAAAATTAAAAGACCTTTACATATAATGTACCAGCTTTTGCTCAAGACTTCGTCTGCGTATCTTTGTCCTAATTAATGTCATAAGTATTTGTTGGTTTGTTACGCTTTTACGCCTTAATTACTCAACCGATTTTCTTGAAATTTTGCGTACACATTGTCAGGAATTGATAATGAAAAGGACATATAGTCCACCTTTATCCAGAAAAAAGTACCTAGTATTGCCGAGGGACGCGTAAGAAAAAGCCTCCAAATTATTTGTTATAATTCAAGCCGAGAAACTCAGGTAGCATTACTGAACATGTTGTATAGTATAATAAGTAGAAATAAACTACCACCATAAAAAAACCCGACGATGATTTACCTATATATACATTCAGGTCGTCAGACAATCTGATCCACTTAATGGTAGGTAACTAGCATCGCCTACTTTTAATACAAGCAACAGCACAGATGCTGCAAGTATTCTGCCTAAAGGGTGGTTACTGCTGCTAGACGGACTGCCCAATTGACTGCTAAACGCAATGTGCCTTGTCACTACTATAACACCAGACAAGAACTAACTGAAAAGTTCATTCCCAAAGTTGGCCCTTACATTAAGCGCCTTAATCGCACGAACAATGAGCTCGTCAATTAATGTAAAACCAAACGATTATAAAATTTAATTTTTCACGATTCGAACACGTCGAAAGAACAACACTGTGTCTCTAATAAACTGAAATTCAGATATTTTAAAATATTCAAAAAAAATAGAACGTAACTATAACCTATAACGCATATATGCATTCGTGTGACAATTTTGATTTTACTCCCATAAATTTTCATACCACGGGCTTATATATACAAGTTAATCGAATCTTATCGAGTAAACTCAAATAAACTCCAAAAGTTTTTCTACAGTAGGTATTAAGTTTTAGACAAGTAAAAAACCTTGTAAACTGAGAAATTGAATAAAAACCTAATTTATTATGATCATATTTGCATAGCACTGTTTTCAATATCATCCAATCACTTTCAGGTTTCAACAGAATTTTACAGACTCCCAAAAAGCGAGATAAAAATGCGGCGTGCCGTTGACGGCTCCTGTGTACGTAATGATTGATCGGAGTTCATGTATTTTAGGAATTAACAAAAAGGCTGTGTTCTCGCTCATTTTTCGGGATGAATTTTTTTTTATGTGATCGGCCTTAATGACGGTCACGGGCTTACCGGACTTAATTTGCTTGTGCGACGTTTGTTTTTATGATTCTTTACACGTGCAAATGACCGCGACCGACAGCGATTCGAACCGGCTTTTGGGCATTGAAATGTTGCTTTAAAACAATACATGCTTAATGAAAATTTAATAAAAGAATAAAAGTCAGTTTGAAATTGTTTATTTATATAACGAGTAGGTCGCACGAACAAAAAACGTGCTTTGACGTGCTCTACCTCAAAAATGCATACGTACGTAAGCCGGTGACGGGTCGCTAGTATTTAAATAAATGAATTTGAAATTTTCGTTTCGAAAACTTAATTTATATTTTGCCATAAATTTTATTTCTAGAGACTTGTCATTAATGTTAAACTTTTGAAGTCGTTTAATAAGTGTTGAACCTGGGGTATGGAAACTTCGTACATAACAAATTAAAAGTAAAGAAAGAACTTGATCGAATGTTCGCGAGCACTTAAGACCAAATTGAACTTAGGCAAACTAAAGGTTTCTTCGCTAACGTGTTGACTTGAGTGCCAATGGCAGCGGTAGTTTCAATGTTTAATTACTCAATTTACTCTGCCAAGAACAGTCACTAGCAAATGATAAATGCGAAGAAAGATTAAAATTTTACGCCTCAATTAATTTTATGGCGAATACCGTAAAGTTAACAACAAAATCAATTTTTTAATGATTAAATCTTAAGGTAATGCCTGCTTTGAAATGTCTTGGTAACATCGCCCACTAGATATTTCCACCTTCTCCGATCCTCAGCTTTCCTCAAGTGCTCGTAACTGCAAGGCTTCTAAGGGCAGAACAAATAAGTCTAGAAAGCTGAAATTTGGAATAAAGGTTTATTTTGTAATGTAAGCTTCCGCTAAGAAAGGATTTTTGAAAATTTCAACTCCGTTCAAAGCCGAGAGGCGGGTTGCTAGTATCATGTATTTTTTAAAATTAACACTTGCTAAGCGCTATAAAATGTTATCTCAGTGAGTAATATAAACAAGCTGAAGAATTTGTTTGTCTTTTTTTTCGTTTGAACAGTCATGCTAATCACCGGATTACAGTGGGATTAACAAAATCCTTTTGAATTTTCATTTTTGAGTTTAGGAGCCGAGCAAATAGAAATGAAAGCGAAAACAGGTAGTATCTTAAAAAATAATACTAGAATAATAATTTGAAACAATAAATTATTGTGATATTTTTGAAGTTTTATAGAAAAAATAATTTTTCATTTCTTTCATCACTTAGCTAAAGTAGGTTTTATGTAGTTAATTTTGAAAATGAAATTTAGTGTTTTTCATTTACAAACTTATTTCTCAACGACTAGTGAATAATGGTAATTTAAAACATACTTATTTCTCAACGACTAGTGAATAATGGTAATTTAAAACATATTTTACCAGTTATTTGTAAAAAAGATTCCTAGATAAAATTTATCCAATATTTTTCTCTTTAAAATACATCCCAAATAAAACTCGAGTACATAAAAGTATTGTTCATTATACAGAATGGCTGAAAACACTTGATGTAAGCTCCAACATTCTCTGAGCTCTAGCTCTTGTAGGGGAAATTTTCTAGAAACTCAGTTCATAATAATATCCGAGACTCAACAGAAGTGGACAACGTCAATTGTTTTGACAGTAACGAAGCAATAATTTACTCATAAGTAAACATTCATACATCTAAGTATGTGACTATGATAGTTTTATTACTAAACTAGCTGGCGCCCGCGACTTCGTCCGCGTTGAAAAAGAAAAAAGTAGCCTATCCTGTGTCCCGTACGTCTTCATGTTTATCTACCAAGTTTCATGAAAATCAGTTAATTCGTTTAAGTTATAGAGGAACATACATAGTACATACAGAAAAAAATTCTAAAAATCGTCAATTTAGTTTCAGTATCATGTATAGAGCCTATAAACACGATATCTCTGAAAACAAAGTAAATTACTCCATGACCGACCCTTACAGATTTATTATTAGTATTGATATATTGATTGATACGCTTCTTTCGGTACTGTTTTGGAGTGCTCCGAGCTTGGAACGGGTGAATTTTTTTTTCCAAATTATATACAAAACCCTTCCTCGTTTCTCGCTCTTTATCTTCCATACTTGGTGTCATCTAAGACTATTCTAGAAGACTGCCGTAAAAACTCTTTTTAGCAATCTGGCCCATGAGGGAAAAAAACTTCAATGAACAAAGAATTTACTTAGTTATTAAATTGTTGAATAACTAAGCTTATTAATGTCATTAAGGCGCATAAAATCTTACTCTTAGAGCATTTATTTTGAAAAAGATATGAAAAATCATTTATTAAATTTAGTGTAGACCTTGCCTAAAGGGACTCCTTTTTTATAATATATTTTAGTTATTATATTATATTTTTTTTTAAGGTTTCTAGTTTTAGGTTCAATAGTAAGTTATGTTTTTTATTTAGTATAGATTATTTGTAAATATATATAACTTAGTTTTAGATATAGATTAGTTGTTAATTAAACAAAATTAAAGATCTTAAAAAGAAAGTTAAAGTTGCTAACATGCAGGTACCACACAAGTTTTGTTTCAATTTGTATTAAGCAGTATTTTTACTTGTTCATTTAATTCCACTTTTATGTCACTTTTATTTTTCAACGCAGCCAAAGTCGCGGGAACTAGCTAGTAAGAAATAATGTGAATAAACATTTTGAATTTAAACGAAAGATTAATACCCGAACTCTACTGTTTGCAATTCACAATAGTGGTATCGTTACTTTAGTTTGGTTGGAAGATAAAATCTCGCTTAGTCAGGATGATCGTATCATCTTGCATATAGACAATTTTATTGGCCATTTTACCGTTGGTTGGCCTTTAATTTGGCTTGTAATTTCAACATTATTTCTGAAATCATTTGGAGGGCAGAAGAAACTTAACTTGAATACTTAAAAACATTTTAATTTAATTCTTAAGGCAAATTTTATAAAGTAGTGGCAGGGCACATTGCGTTTCACAGTTACTTGGACAGCCCGTATGGCTGCAGTAACCATCCACTTACAGAAGATCGCCGTGAAATAACAGCATGTGTGCTGTTTTGTTTCGATGAGTGGGTAAGGGATGCCAGAGACCATTTTCCCTATCCCTTCCCCTTATTCTTAATCTTCTATCGTAGGCAGACCACCTGTGGCGTTGCTTGTGTTTTAGGTGACGGTAGCCACCTACTATTAAGTGGACTGTCAGCATGCTTGTCAACCTTAACATAAAAAACAAATAGAGAAACTTGTGATTCTGAGGGCCTCTTTCACAAACTACAAGTAAAATGTTGATAGTTACTTTTAGAAATCATTTGCTCTTATACAAAGACTATATAAGTATATTTGGTAGTATAGACACGGCGTAGCCCACAAAATATGGTAGTAATACAATTCGTCCACTCGAGATGAAGTGGACGAATTCGCACTTAGTCGCTCGCTAGCGCTGTAGCCGTTTGGTTGCTGTTTATTTGTGTTAAAAATTGACAAAATGCCATCGTGTTGTGTGAAATTATGTAAAAATTGACCTCAAAAAGGACAAAAACAAAAAGTATCATACGTATTTCATATAAATAGACTTAATTACAATATTTTTAACAAAATATTTAATTAATTAGCTAAACCTTTTCATATTTCAAAAGGAAGCATTTGAACCTTATAGCTGTCTCATTCTTACTTATTGTGTAGTATAAGATCGTCCTTTCGTAGAAAGAGATACATATAGATTTCAAATATACTTATCATTTCAATATGTTTGACGGTTGATCCAGGGCCGCACTTGTAATATTTTTAAATAAAAATAATAAGTTTGTTTGTTTTGTACTACATTTTTATGCTTGTGTTTAAATTGGTGCGTGAATACTTCGATTGATATTCAGTAATAATATGTTTATAATAGATTTCCTATTAACCCAATAAGAAGAGAAAAATGGACAATTTTATTACGTACTCAAATATTGGAATCCAACAAATTCAAGCGTTATATGTTCTGCGCATTTCCATCATTATGACTTTTACATGAATCTTAAGGGATATCGGAAAATAATAAATACAGCAGTACCTTCCATAAATTATGACACAGATCCATCAACACAACAACTCACAAAGCGGCAAAAGTTCAATAAGCTTATTTTATTTGAGGGACAATAAGAGATCATAATAGTACTCGTATGTATATAATTACATAAAAAATAATAAGTTTTGAAGTAACTATAATTAAACATATTATGCTTATTTTTCACTAATTTGTTAAGAACACTGTGTTTCTTGCGGTTTCTTCTTAACAGCTGTAATCGAAACCGCGGATTATTATTAAATATTCATTTAATCACGTACTATTTGTTGTTTCATTTCTATATCAAACATCCAATTAAATTATATTACGTATTTTTAAATTACACGCTTCCAAATGCGGCCCTGTGACACGTCACACATGTTGTATTACACCCAGATGTACCATCGGCTAGCGGTTTGTTGCTTGTAAGCTAGTCAATATCGTTGTGCAGTATACATTGATGCGTTAGTACAGAACACTTTTAACTAGTTTCTTTTTATAAAAGCAATATACATTTGGAATTGCGTGTCAATCTCTCAGTAAGTTCGTAAGTATGATTTTAATACTACCAAAGATTTCGGGGCTTTTTGCTTGCTACGCCGCATCTATAGTTCAGATCAATGCTCTTATATTGAATTATGCACTCGGTTTACTGCATCATTCGATAGCCGATTTTTTTTAAATTATTTTCTATTTAATGTTTGGGACGTTTACCGTACAAACAAAGGTATATCAGCTCCATTATCATCGGTTACCGGTGACTTTAAATGACAGTTTGGCATACTTGACGTTTGTGAAAGAGGCGCTGATTCTTATAATGAAGTTATGTATGATTATTTAGGCAAATTATAAACAGAGAAATTACAAAATAAACCATTTCTTCGCTAGCTAAATGTATAATTAAAATGATACGAGTATCTAACGTGCTCAACATCCAAATGAAAATTTTCATGTTATGAAATGTGATTATTCAATAAACTTCACAAGGGGAAGTACTCTCTTTGTCCAAGTTTCTAAACAGTGAGCTTTGTAACTGTCTTACTGAGATTTAATTATACAAGGACTAGCGGCCCGCCCCCGGTTTTGCACCGATGCATGTTTATTCAGATTATATTACCTTTCTCGTTCATAGCTCTTTCCATTAGGGAAAACCGCATCAATTTTCATTGCGTGTTTTAAGAGGAGTTAGAAGATGTATAGATAGACAGACGCGAAAAGCAACTTCAATTAGGAGTATTCAAGGACAACACAGAAGTATTCAAAATTTTCTGTTTAAGATATTATTATTGATACCTAATATAAATTATTATTATTATTATTATATTTCAGACCAAAAGTCAATATAGGAAGTTACGGATTATATAATAACAAAACAGTCTTCATAAAATTATTTTAATCTCAAAATAAATTAAACCAAATTAAAAACAGCAAGCTTGTATTAAAAATAACAACCCGCTCGGAAAAAAACTAAATTAGGTTTTTTTCCTGGGCTAAAATTAACCTAACCTAGGTTAGCCAGGATCTGAGTTTGATTTTGTATTCAGCTAGCGAGTAAGATTATATTGGACCTAATTTTAGGCCATTATAAATAAGATTAACAGACAATGACTGGAACGTCTTCCAATCTTGATCTTGAAGACTATGTTTTTTATTATTAGGTATTGAAGATGACTCTGAATTCGTAACGACAGACGAGAGAAATCCCAATTGCTGGTCACCAGCCGGCACTAGCCGTCAATGGAGCTGCTGTTACCTAACTGAACTAAGGATTTGCCATTAAGACTGATCAGCACGTAGCACGTTAGCCCGAGCTTAATCCCGTTGGACATCTACATGGCAATTTAAAACTACTTGGCTGAGCTTCAATATTCGCCCCAGTGGTATATTTGAGATCTATATAAACTTTTATTTTTATATTTCATTAACTATTTCAACAATACGTAAACAATATTATGAACCACATTATCATTTGTAATATTTAAATTTGAGATCTATATAAACTTTTATTTTTATATTTCATTAACTATTTCAACAATACGTAAACAATATTATGAACCACATTATCATTTGTAATGTTTTAATTAAGTCGTCAGGCAGACTGACGGTTTACATGATGGCAGTTGATAGCAACTTACTGACTTAGTAGGGTTACGGGTAAGGGAAATGACTGAAGAGATATGACTAGGATAGGGATATGGGCTTTAGCAAAAGATACACGGATGAAGTCGCGGCCAAATTCTAATAGGAAGAAACAATTCAAAAATATACACTACAGACACCATTTAAGTCAGCCGCACACTTGGAAAGTATAAATAAAGAAATATCGGTAACATTATTAATGCATTTTATCGGAACAAACACGACACCGTGGACTGCTAAAAAATTAATAAAACGATCTGTGTAGCGGAGGCCGCAGCTGCCAGATGTTACCGAAGTGGATTTATTAGGAAAATTTATGCAATGCTAAAGTCTCTGCCTCTCTTCCAATTGATTTTCTTACTTAAACGGTATTACCGTAAAACGGTAACGATGAGGGTTCTCTTTTAAGCTTTTTCAACCGACGAAAACGAAAAAACAAAAACAGAGGAGGTTCTCAATTCGACGCGTATATATTTTTTTTATGTATGATCACGCATAACTTTCGACAGGGTGGTCCGATTTTGTTAATTCTTTTTTTATTTGAAAGGGTACACCCCCGAGGGGGTCCCATTTTATTTTGGAAAAAAAATTCCAACCCTAAGGGTAGTAAAACAGGGGATGATTGATTGTTCACTCACCGATTGTAGCGTATAACTTTTTACAGAGTAATCCGATTTTGATAATTCTTTTTTTAATGGATAAGGTATACCTCGAAGTTGGTCTCGTATAATTTTGGAAAAAAAATCCTACCCTAAGGGTGGGAAAATGGGGATGGGAAAATTAAAAATTAAGCATGTAGTAAATATTAGATACTTAATAGCTACAAAAAAAATATAAAATAAAACTTTTTAACAAAAAATAATTATAGGAACGGTCGAATCGATGACAAAAAAAAATGGAATACTGGTCGAGCTTGCAATTTTAGATTTATTTAATTTGATGTATATGGAATCCTTCGCATCTTGTCGCTTCCCATGAAGCCTTTCAGGTCGTATGTGCACCTGGCAGCAGGGCCTGCGCAACATCCTTGGTGGCGAGCCTTGGGAGAGGCCTAGACAGTAGTGGAGAGATGATGACGATGACGAAGATGATGAAGATGATTTAACAAGTACTTACAATTAATGCAACTTTATTCCTAATAATATCTCTATTGCAATTTGTGATAATAGATGTTATTTACTCTCACTTAAATTTTGATGAGACTCATCATATTAATATAATATAGAATAATATGTAGGTTATAATTTACAAAAATATCGGACGAAGTCGTCAGTAAAAGCTATAATATCACTAGACATAATACAACTTGAAGAAATGCAAGTAAAAATGACAATACAGAAATTCAATTTCATCTAGCTTGTGCCCAGCATTTTGTACGTATGTTGTGTCTTAATTAAACAGAGCACTGTTGATGCAATTTCTACCAAAAAGTGGAAAGAATGCACCCCCAACTGTACTCGTATAACATGGGAACCGCAAAATTCAACGTTTCGCTCGCAAGGGAGAGCTATTAAAAAAATGTCAAAGGAGAAAGTAGAGTTCATTAAGCGACGTCACCACCGCAACCGGACCTTCAGAAAACGTGACGAGAATGTTAGAGACAGCGGTTATTCGGACCGACGAGAAAATATTGCAACCACATTTTTTTTTTTTTTTTAAGTAATTAAAGACTTGGGAAAATTTATAAAATATGCGCAACCTCATTTTATAATATAAATATGTTGAATGATGCGAAAATAGTTTTCTAAAGTGTCTAGTTCAATATTGTAGCAGGTGTTTAATAAGTTTGAAATTTAAACGAAATACTTTACTGTGATTTTTGTTTTATTGTGTCCATTTAGACTTGGTTATTAATATAATAACTAATATTAATAATAATAATTTATTAACTTTATTGTATGCGTCTTGATGACATTAATAATTTTACTTATTTATTTAAAAGATTCTTATTAAAAATCTAAATAATTGTTATATTTTTCATTGCAATAATTTCAATTATCGTCCGCCTGAATAACTTATTTGAAATATCACAAAATGACAAATAAGAGAGATTGGAAAACTCACATAAACCGTTTAGGCATTCGTCCGCAGAACAGATTACAAGTCCCTTTGTTTATAATGAAATCAACTTAGCCCCTTTTCATGACAATGTAGTTTATTTGACATGGCTTCTCTGTGTATTTAGTATATGTGTGCTTTTAAAGTAGCTTTTAATGCAATATTTATTTATTAGTAAGTATTGAGCCAGTAATTATTGTGAGTTGCTAGCAGTTAGTTAGTAGTCTTGTAAGTATTACAAGACAAAATCAGAGAACATTCTTATTCTAGAGAAAGGTTTGATGATAGAGCAAATTAGTAAGGTTGATGAAACCGTAGTGTATCTACTGAGAGATCGCTTTGAGTTTATTTATAAATAGAATTCATCAGCATCTTGGTGCGGTGACACACACAACTTTTACCCGTTTTTTATTAATTTCTGTCTTGTGGTTTTTGTATTATGTTTGTGTCTTTTTTGCGTTGCGTGAAAAAAATTTTTTTTTTTTTTTTTTTCTCAGAAAGATCTAATTTGAAAAACTCATTTTACCGAATTAACTCGCATAAAAGGACTCCTCAAAATCTCTTATGAAAATAGGGTATATTTTATATATATCGAATTTAATTTAATTATGAAAATTATACCACAATCAAACCAATTTTATTTTATTCCATGCTCTTTGTTCATTAATTTGTACAGTAATTAATTTAGTTTCACTCATTTTGTGGTTATTACACGCTGTGGTCAATATGGTGATTTATTTAATTTGAGTACCATTACCAAGTAACTAAATATAATTATAATAAGGGCCTCTTTCACAAACTACATGTAAAGTGTTGATTAGTTACTTTTAGAAATCATTTTCTGTTATATTGAATTATGCACTCGGTTTACTGCATCATTCGATAGCCGATTTTTTATTATTATTTTCTATTTAATGTTTAGGACGTTTACCGTACAAACAAAGGTATATCAGCTAAATTATTCCCGGTTACCGGTGACTTTAAATGACAGTTTGGCCTACTTGACGTTTGTGAAAAAGGCGCTAATAGAAACATACTTTATTACATTATACTGAATTTCAGTCTACAATCTTTTACAAACATGTAACTCGAATGTGTATTATATGATAAAGAACTTATATTTACTCTTTTCAACAATAATATCTTATGTATTTAATGTCAAGCTCGACGGACAGGCTAACGGTCCACTTGATGGCAGGTGGCTTAATGGTAGTGCGCTACCCATAGTTGGATTAAGGTTCCGCAACCGGAACCGTTCCACTTGCGGAACACGAGGCGCGGACGTCGGTTTCATCCCTTCTGGCCCAGGCGGGTTAGCATTTAAGCTTACATTAATTCTAGGTAGCGAATCCTTTTCACCCACCTTCTTTTCATTCTCTACAAAATATTTCTTACACATTTTTACGTACAATCAATATTTTTCGAGGTAAATGAAAAAAACTGGTAAAATAAATCGGCGACGATATTCGATTTGTCGCCATGGGCGTAGATCCTTAAATATTGATTCTACGAACAAAGTCGTAGAGATAAAAATTATTGAAAATTTAATTACGAACAACTTTGTTGTACAACTAGGCCCTAAAGTTAATAATAAAAGAGATATGTTGAAAGAGATATTTTACCCCTTTCTTCTATTTATCTCAAAAAATATTGATTGTACGTAATAATGTGCAACAAATTTTTGTAGAGAATTGCATAAAGAACAATATTACTCGTTACCATTTTTGTCGTACGGTCAAAAATAACGAAGTTATATAATAAGCGAATATGTGTTACCCCTTAATATCACGATAACTGGCGAAAGTCCTAAAGTGGTAAGTCAGAAAGCGACCTATTAAGTAAGTGACAGATTGGACTAGAATAATTTTAATAGAACACGTCCAAACTGTTCTACTATCTTTATAATAGAACAAAATAAAATAAAAATTGCAATGAGTTCTACTGGTGAGAATGCGATATTATGATTCATATATTGACCCTCCAAGTAGTGAAAGTAACTGTGTCTGTATCTCTGTCTGACCTTTTCACGCCTCAACTACTCATGAAATTTTGTATACACGTTGTCAGGGACACCGGAAAGGACATAGGGGTACCTTTCATCCAGAAAAAAGGACTATCACTACATATTATAAAAAAAGTTTCCGCCACGTCTGTCTGTTTTTTCGCGATAAACTCAAAAACTACTGCACCGATTTTCATGCTGTTTTCACCAATGTGTAGATCGCCTAAACTGAAATAAGAAAGCTGCACACATTAACTTATCCTTCACCCTTCATCATCCTTCATTCATCTTTCATCATCCAGCATTCACCCTTCATCCATTCTTCCTTCCTTTGAAATTATAGAACACAACCCATTGTTTCGCGATACCACCAGACGAGAAATCCAGTTTGTCATTCCAGCTTAGATCCTCTAGATTTACCACACAGTAATTCCTGCCAATATTATTAAGTAATTTAAAGTCACTGAAAAATACCGAAATAAAATGTTATGCAAAAAGAATTGTTATTTTAATATCTATAGCATACGAATAATACTCGTACATTGAAGAAACACAGTCTAGAAATCAGCTTCGCTGTTGTGTGTGGTCGGCTTTAAATGCGGCAAGAATTTTGTCCGGTACACCGCCCACCGGATTTATATGAGTTACGATCCGCTACCACTTTTATCAAAAAGAGACATTATCTTTTTGTAATTGTAATCATTTAACATTGCTGAACATAGTTCGTATACAATTTTGTTTTAGAATCATATTTTGTTAGCGTCGGTAACTGATGAGTAATCCATCTTACCAAGTCTTTGAAGGCCTTAGTTGGCTTTTAAAATACATTCCTCTATCAGCTCTTAATAAGTGGCATGTGAAATAATTAATAAAAGAAATAATAAATAATTAAGTATAAAATAGTTAAATAAATAAGTGGGAAATTAGATGCCATGGAAAAAAGTGCCTTAAATTTAGTTTTTAGATACTAAAGCACAACGACATCAAGAGAACAGGGGGGAGTGAAGAGGACTTAGTTGCTCTTAATTCCCTAAATTATAGTATCATGTTACTATTCAAAAAATGTTGCTACAGAAACTGGGGATCTTCTCACTGTTCGTGGATTGATATATTCATGCTCTCAGCGGGATTATTATCATCAACTTGATTGTATTGGTAATATGAATTAAATAATTTTCCTGTTTGTTCTTTACACAAGAAAAACTCTAGGGCTCAACATTACAAAAAATATCTTCAACTAGCAACTCATCTGCGGTTTAGCATGGATGCAATTTTTCTTATACATAACCTTCCTCACTGATCGCGCCCTATCCGTTAGTGAAAACCTTATCAAAATCCATTGCGTGATTTAAAATTTAGTGGAGAAACAGACAAAGACGGACAATAGATATAGATACAGATGTGTCGTTCATTGTAAAAGTGAACTATCTCCTTGTAACTGAATTTTAGAATAACGAGCTTTTTGCGAATTATAGTGTAGGAAAAAATATATAAGCATTCATTCATTGTTTTCATCTATGGGATTTTAATGCAACTATTGGAGTTACTTCACTTTTATATTGAAAGTTATCACTAAATGTGTTACCATTAGGCAAGAAAAGATGGTTTTAAAAATAGGGAGTTACACCACTTTTACAATGAACGACACAGATGTAGATACATTGTTGAAGAAAAAACTCAATATCGATACCTGAATTCGCAAATCAAATAACTCCTCTGAGGCGAACTTTACAGGGGAGACTAAAAACGTTATAATTTTTTAAAAGTATGATACCTACGAGAAAAGAAAAAAGTCAATTTTACATTGGAAATTATGCCTTTTAAAAATTAAATTCTAATTGTCATTAAGTTTCTCCCTTATCAAAAAGTCATTTTCAACCAAAAGTGGAGTTATTCGTTTTGCGAATTAAAGTATCGATATGACAAAAGTTGATAAAAATATTTCCTTATAGTCACCTATTATAAGTGTAATTTTGAAATTAAATGATATTGGATACATTAGTAGGGCCCATAACATGGTTATTAAATCGAGCGTACCTTCAAAGGCAATATTGCGACTTTGTGCTGCATTTATTAAACGTTTCCCTGCACTTACGAGTGGGGATATTAAAATTATTACATTGAATTTTATGGTACTCTTTTAGGGAATTTTATATGGCAACATTATTGCAAGTGATTGTTTGCAATAACACTGTCTATTTATTTAAGCAATTAAATATACATACGTTTTAAATTATTGCTCGCGGATTACAAAGGTACGAGATAACAATATTTACATATTATGTAAATATTGCAGATGCAGATTAGATTATACTATTTTTTTTTATAATTGGAACTTTCTATTCTACAAACAACAAATCTGTAACTAATCGTACCTCCAACTCGTTTACTTGTATTCAGTAAGTTTAATGGGGATAAATTTGTTTTGTTGTAGTATTAATATAAATATAATAAATAAATCAAATAAAAAAGTGCTAACCAAAATGTTGACGAATAGATCAGACTGGTCGTTTAAAATTCAGTAGATGACTTCTTTGGATTCATTTGATTGAAAAACTAATACTTATTATAATGGCTGGATTAAGTGCATTCGTTAATCTCGTTAGAACATTTTGAATACAAAAATATATTATTTCGATGGGTGTGACCGTGTCGTGGAGAAGGTCGTAACACAAAGTTTATAATAAAAATTATTTCAGGTTTAGTATGTATACTCGTATATATGTGATCGAATAAATAGCATTTAATAGTTAATAATAAAAATTATTAATTGAAACTGAATTGAAAACATAATAAACTATAAATTAAATTTTATTAGAACATAGATTTGTGTAAGAAAGTCATTACTGAAGACCGTTGTCGTCCCCACTTTGAGTTTAAATCAATTTTAAATATTTGAATTTAATCAAATTTAAAGACGTCTCTTCAAAACTGCTGTAGCGTCATTTAAAGGACGTACCACACGAAAAAACCACCAACAAATAAATTGCAAACACAACAGTTTAACCAAATTAAACCTCCTGAAAAGTTTACTGGCCGAAGCGTTCCCACAATAGCGGGCCATAATCTCAATTAAGCAATAAAATCCCATTGCAGCAATAAAGCGCTGTAACTTGTTGCTGCCTCTGGATCGTTGCCAGGGGTTCAGATAAATCTGTCCAACGAAGCCAGGAACTTGTGGACTACGTGGTCGGCGGCCGCATTCAGTCAGCACCGCCACCATTATCCGTGAAGTACGTTCGATAGATCTCTTATTGAATGCAGCTGAATTTCACTCGTGCAACCAGCAGACTTGAATATTCTTTCTACAAAAAAGCTTAGATATATTTTGTGTCGGTTTAAATGTAATCTATGCATTTTTTCTCACGTCCCATACCTTATGAATTTGTAATTTAATTTCACTTTATGCATTTGTTTTGGTTGTAGTATTTCGATGAATTATTCGTTTTAGAAATTTATAAAATAAGACATTCTTAAAGTACTGGGTGTATATGTTTAAACTTCCGTATATATTTAACTTAGCCATTTTTAGCTTTATTAGTTCTGCATACAAACAGAACATTTCATAAAAGAAAGATAAAATTTATAGCAAATTTTCAAATCCCTCATATTCCCATATTCATAATCCTAATATTGGTCGGCATCAGTGAACAGTGAAAGAAAAGAAAATTTATTACATTTTAAATTAACTGACAAATCTTTGATCGTGTAAAATTTGTTACTCGCTACGATGACTACACATAGAATACGAGTATCTACATAAAAATTACCAGACACGCCTGAAAAAAAGCGGCTCGCTGGAGTTTTGTTACATAGAGAATAAAGCACCCACAAGTTGGGATACTTAATTAGCGTTCGTAGGTAACGGAGTAATTCCACTTTATTAAATTTGCAACGTTTGCAACAGGAAACTAGCACATAAAAGTTTTACCACCATATAATTCAAAAAAGTTGCATTTTTTACATACATTAAAACCACACATTTTTTAATCAATGTTCGATTTTTTTTTACATTTGATCGGAGCTTATTTTTTTCTTAGTTTAAGCTCATTTTTAGAACTGGCAAATGACCTAACTAAGATATAGGTGATCATTACTAATCACCTATATGTTATTCTTAATAAATACCTTAACGGTAATTAAAAAATAAAAATAAAGAATAAATTTTATTGTACTTTGCACAATTTATATACATTTTAAACTGCAATTTGGCATCTTGCTAATTAACGACACTTGATGAAAATAGCAGCACAATGGAAGCATGCAATGCATTGTGGCGAACCAGGGGCAAAGTTAGCATTTGTAATACCTAGCATTTGTAATATCAAATGACTTGCTCCTAATCTCTATGTATAGATTAATGCAAATACCTTAATAATTGCTTTAGCTTGCAATAATAACAGATTGGCCATATTGGATTTATGCATAAATGTACTAAAATACCAATATAGCACACAGTATTGATTTCCATAATAGATATACATAACAAAAAAAATGCGGCGTGGCTTTGTCGTCGACATGGCTGTGTGTTTTACGCGAATATTTTGAATGTAATATTTTCTTTTAGCGTTTTTTATGTATCTATTCAACGAAATTTGTATATACCATATATATACCAAAAAAAAAATCTTTGATCCCTTAGCTATAAGTCATCATCATCATCATCATCTCAGCCGCAGGACGTCTACTACTGGACATAGACCTCCCCCAAAATTTTCCAATAGGACCGATCAGAAGCAGCCTGGATCCACCGTTGACCCGCGGCCTTTATTAGATCGTTTGTCCATCTTGTGGGTGGACGTCCTACGTTGCGCTTGCTGGTCCGTGGCCTCCACTCGAGAACCTTCCGGCCTCAGCGGCCATCGGCTCTCCGTACTATATATATATGCCCTGCCCACTGCCACTTCAACTTACTGATCCGCCGACTTATGTTGGTAACTTTCGTACGTGTAGTATCTGTGTGGCACTGGCTCGGTAGTTCACTGTATATCCGACAAAACACGCGTCCACTCTCCAAGGTACATTATACTTCCAGTCTCTCTCCCGGCTCCGTCTCACGCAACGCTCCAGTGTGACCACCATTCAGTGTCCCCAACATTCGGTGTTGCCCCCATCGGTGTTGTCACCGTCGGTGTGGCCATCATATACAATGAACGCGAGATAGTGTATATAACTATGATTTAGTTATATCTATAACGTATCTATGCACATACACTACAGTACGTCTACGGATCTCCTCATTTCTGATTCTATCTCGCAGTGTAACCCCGAGCATAGCCCTTTCCATAGCTCGTTGTGCGACATTGAGCTATGAGTGGTGTAATTAAATTTTGAATCTAATTGTAGCTACAGCATCAAACTGTATCCTCAGATTTTGTTATAATCAATTTTCTGAATTTCCTCCTACTATGGAACAAATTTAAAGAAGTCAAAAAATCACACTATCGTTCCTTGCACATTTTTTTTGTAATAAAACTTTTTTTTTTCTTTAAGTAAAAGTCGTCAGACAGACGTTGTAAATAAAATAAATCTTTTTTTTTCCCCTCTTCTGTTTTCCATCTTAAGTTAGAGAAGAAGTTGGCACGTTTTATAAATGCAGAGAGCAACTTAACATCTCTTGAAGAAGTTCAAAATGAGAAGCTATTGAAGACTGCTCATGTGAAGCGAGTTTAAACGATGCTTTAACATATTGTTTGTGTACTTACATTCACAACTTGGTTAACATTAATTCAGCCCACATGTACTGGCTTTGTTTAGTTTCTCACAAATTTAGGGAAATTCGAATCTCATATAAAAGTAAAATAACTGCTACTCAATGTTTCACATATTTATATTCATGTTGTTTTGAGAGTTTTACTCCATTATACATATTATTAAATAAAATTGCTGTCTTTTTCTCCTCTAATTTCTTCTAAACCATCCAGCAGTTTTTGATACTGTTTTAACTAATGGAAAGAGCGATAAACGAGGAAAGTATGTGTATACAAAATGTTGAAAAAAAATTGCATCCGTTATATCATTTGCATATTATTAATAAATAACTGTTAAACAAATCATAAGCATTAAAAAATTGTTTCTAGTTATGAAAAATGATGAACAATATGTTGAGTATTGTAAATTTGGTCGATTTCATTATTCATAGTATGGCCTACGTTTGTTCAAGCAACGGCACCGAACAGAAGTCTTACAAAAGGCTCGGCCTAATTAATATTTCTATGGTACAGAGACTGCCTTTTCTGCGCGCTTATTGGATATTGAGCTGGCCTAATGAGCTACATAAGACGTGCATTCATAACTAAAAGTGATTCCGAAATCACAAGAGAACGTCTCCATTTCGAACCAAAGAAGCGAACACAAAGGGATTTCTTACTTTCTATCAACTAAAAATTAAATAAAATGAACACAAATTGAAATCTCATATACATTGTAAAAATATTTATTATTTTGTTTATATTAGGAAAACATACAACATCTCGATACATATTATTATACACATAAATACAAGAAAAACATAAATCAGCAAAGTTTCCACTAAATTATTATACTAAAACATATTATAAGTTACGAGTCTTTACAGAATATTGGAGCTGGGAGAAAACATACAAAAATATAAAAGATATATAACATATAAAGAAAGTCGCACTTCGCCGTCTATCTCTCTGGAAATAATAAAAACTTGTGAATAGATAAAAACTTTTTAACAAAAAATTAAACCGCCGAAAAAATGAAAAGCAAAAAATAATTTTATTTAAACTTAATAACTAAGTTCTTAAAATACAAATAAGTAATTTTGAGTCGGCGCGTGACTCTTTACGTTATTAATAAATTAATTTACTTGTTTAGAGCCGACTTAAAATTACTTAGGTGTACTTACATTAGTTTAAGAACTTAGTTATTAGGGTTAAATAAAATTATTATTATGAAAAAGTTATTTCGATAATCGTATCGCCTAATATCTGATATCTACAAGAACAATCCAAATATGTATCCTGAGAATTTATTTCCAATTTTTTTTTGAAAATATGTTTAAGCAGCAACAAAAATTTAATGTTTTGAAGAAATTGATTCCGACATAATGAGCCAGGTAATCTGTCTGCCTCAGATGTCGGCTCTTAAACATGATTAACACAATTTGGGGCGCGGTTCTTTGCAAATTGCTTTTTAATAACCAAACAGTTTCAAATTTAAGAGATTTCATTCATTCAAGAGAGTAAATAAAGAAATTAAAGTTAATAGAGAAATATATACGATGTAGGTAACTATTTAAAATGTAATTAAAAAAATCACGTATTGGCATAGAACAAAAACCTATGACGAAGTTGAAGACTTACTTAGTAATGCAGTAACAAATATACACGCACGCACGCACGCACACACACACGCACACACACACACACACGCACACACGCACACGCACACACACAAACACACACACACACACACACAATCACGTACGCAAGCACGCACGCTCGCACGCACCACGATGCATACCGTGTAGTATGCACAAAGGGTCTAGTGCGAGTTTTGCTTTATCAAACGCGTCGAACGCGTAAATGTCAATTTACGTGACTTGTCAAGGCTAAGCGCCTCTTTCACCATCTGTCAAGTAGGCTAACTGTCATTTAAAGTCACCGGTAACCGGGAATAATGGAGCTGATATACCTTTATTTGTACAGTAAAAGTCCCAAACATTAAAAAGAAAATAATTAAAAAAAAGTCCCCTAACGAAGGATTCACTAAACCTAGTGCATAATTTAATAAAACATAAAATTATTTCTAAAACTAACTAATCAAGACTTTACTTGTGGTTTGTGAAAGAGGCCCTAATTGTGTTTCATTCCCATACAAATTGACATTTACGCGTTCGACGCGTTTGATAGAGTAAAACTCGCACTAGGCCCCCAGGTCCCTTAAAGTTCAATTACAGGCTTATTTTGTGAGTTTTCTTTTAGTGATTGATGAAAAATTATTTACGTAAGGCCTTATCTGTTTTAAAGCTGCTGCTGAATGCAGGAAAATAGTATGTTGAACGTCAAAAACTTTCTTACATTAATTTCCAATTTATCTATATAAATAAAAATTCATCTATCTATCTATCTATAAATTTAATTACGTCTTCACTCATGGATAGAGGGATAATCAGGGAAAGTCTTTACGTAAAAAAAATGCACCCACGGCCGAAGCCGGGAGCGGGTCGCTAGTTTCCAATAAAATTGGTATTAGAACAAGCTCTCTTTTCTGTCTCTCGGAGTTAGAAGCTCTAGAAATTCTACTAGCCCGTACAATCTTAGCTACCCTTTTCATTTAGTCAGAATTCCCAAGTTAAGATTAGTTGCCTTTTCCGACATATGGTTTCCCGGCGACATTTCTCTTTTCAGTAAAACGCTGATAATTATTTTTAACCCTTCCGGGAGTTGAACACTCAGCTCCAAGACAAAGCATCTCTTAAATTAAATTTTCTGGACTACGTTAAAAGGATTTTTTTTTTTTTTCATTTTTTCATGTATATTTCAACTAGCGACCCGCCTTCGTCCTCGAACGGATGTAATATTTTCTGGAAAATATACACATAAACCTTCCTCGTTTATTGCTCTTTCCACTAGTGAAAACCTTATCAAAATCTGTTGGGTGGTTTAGAAGAATTTAGAGAGGAAACAAACCCATAATTTAGAGAATAGAAAAACATCGTAAGTTTTCTATTATTAGAAATTATTTGTGTTTAAATTAGGGCGTGTATTGTGTGTATTGTGTACGTGTGTTTGAAGCGTTTTTTTTTATCAAAAGATCGTTAAAATTATTTCTGTCTGAACATTTTCTTGAATTTTGGCAGTTAGTATCGAGTTCAATTTCGTCAGCTAAAATTGAACAAAATTAATTCTTATAATTTTATTGTTCTGCAGTCATAACTGAGCAAATTAATTATCAGCCTGTCTGTCGGACTTTACATAAGAAAAAGTATCTAAATTAAAAAGTAGCATATGAAATGAATATTTTCAACGACAATAACATTTTACTGCGAAGGTGTTATAAGAATCGGATATAATAAGAAAAGTAATACCCCTCTGTTATTTCCGGAATACGAAATTTGGAATTACTTTAAAAAGTTGTTACCACAGAATTTCATTTGAGCTGCGAACGGGTGAACGTTTACTTGAACAATGGCGGATTCTAATGTCGATTTCAGACGCAAATTCTAACTCACTTGTTATTAAATTATGAAAGTTTAACAAAATAAAATATTTCTCAATCATTTTTAATAGTTGATTCTAAATTAGAGCGCGATCGAAGTGAATATTATGAATGAACCTATTATTATGAAGAGTTTCACGGAATCAACTTTCACGGAAAATTACCAAAGTTGAAATAATTTAATATTTTACCAATTATTTCAAATGGTTGAATTTCAAGTCGACCTTCATGTATTTATTAAATATCTATGGGTTTGCTCTTGGCCAGCATATAGCAACGAGACGAGGCCGACGATGCATTCATCCAGAAGAGAGTATTCACTCGAACTTTAAAAAGTCGTGGGTCACAGACGCCGGAAGGGAATTCCAATATTAGTGGAATAAAGGGGTTTTACTGCCGCTAAAGACACTGTCCAGGTCCAATTCAAAAAAAAAATACAAATAATAAATAATAAAATATCCCTCCAAGATGAGGTTGTACCTTGTAAATTATTCTTGGTTGAACTTCTCCGGACTAAGCACTATTTTTCGGTCACTATCAATCAAACCGGGGTTTAATATCGGGCATGCGATTGACATGATCGGGTAAACGAGAATAAAGCCTCGTTTCGGCTTCGTCACGACCATCATCGTGATGGTTCGTGACATGTTGATTTTAGCAGCTCATGTTTAAGATCGAAGGGGCACAAAATCCAAATTAGTATAAGTAAGAGAAGTTCTAATACTTGTGAGGTCTGAGTCTTTTGAATTTCATATAGGGACCTGAAATTATGCTTACTTGTCTAACGACAAAGGTTTACAGCAGCTAAGGTGTTCTATAGCCTATATAATAATAACCAGGCCTAAATATATAAAACGACATAAAAGTTTATCCCTAAAAAATCACCCTAAAAAATCAGAGGCAGTTTCGAAAGTCCTAAATATGAAGAAACCTTCACAACTAAAATTTTCATGCATCTCATAAAGGTCAGTGACACCGTACCAAATTTTATCAACCAAGGAAATATCGAAAACCGTTTTAGACGGCTTTTTATTAAATGTCATAATCAAAATTCAAACAACGATTTCGTCATCAATTATTTTGTACTTGCGAACTTAATCGACAGCCGTTTGTGAAAGATTTCCATTAAATTAAGCAGATTAATTGAATTATACTTTTAAAAGGTAAATGAATTGGCGGTTTTCCTCATTTTTCAAGTAATTCAGGTTCATTATTTCAGAGAGTAGAAAGTTAAATTGGCCGCGCTCGCGCCTATCAAACTTTCACGAATTTAGCCGAGTCGTTTCAGACCCTATAGTATACATAATAAGTAAAAATAAGGACATCGTCAAACCTATTCCTGAGGGTTTGCCCTTCACCTGTGATATCAGTTGGCAGAAAGCTTGCCTCGATAGCTGGAGATGTCTTTTGGAATCTACTCATTTTTGAATTTTTGAAGCGCAAAGAAAAAGGGTCGGTTAGAAAATCTTCAATATCTTCAAAAGAACCAGACCTAGCTTTTGTAAAATAAAGAGTAAATTAAAGCTAAACTAAATAAATATTTAACTACATTAAAATATTCTTTAATTTAGTTTTTATTTCATAAAGCTAGGTCAGGTACTTTTGAAGATATTGAAGATTTTCTAACTGACCCTTTTTCTTTGCGCTCCATAGTATATAGAATATGTATAGATTTGCAAGTTTTGTTATCACAATTACGTTTCTGCTTATTCAGTTCATCTCGTGAAAAAAAGTGAATGTCTACTCTAAGAAATAAAGGTTTTTCAATTGAAGAAGCATTTTAATCAAATTATATGATTAATATATTTCATAGCAGATTAGCAAAGATTGTAGTAATATCTAATATAAAGTAAATATATTGCGACAAATAAAGTTTGTTTATGGTTTCGATAAGTAATGTAAAATCAGGATTTATACTTCGTTTTTGTAGTATACCTATAAATTTTTTTATACCTATTGCGAAAATTTTATCATGAATTGTAATCACATTTCCCTGGAGAAAATAACATTGCATTATACTATTTTTTTTATCATATCGAGAATGACAGCAGCTCGTTTGTTAGACATGAAATGAACTTTACAAATATCCTAATACATTTGCAAGAGTTAAGGATGAAGAGGAGCCTATACGCCTCGCATGTGCATACCATGTCGCTTGATGGTCGCTTGTCGTTGACATATACCTAATATATATCGAAACACATCTGTATTGAATCATAATGTATTTAATGTCACTTAGAACTTTCATTGATGCAGGCTGTGCTTGTGATTGCGGCGCCATCCGCCAAGTGTTACTTAGATACTTGTTTGATGCCTGCCTCGTTGGAGGGCTTGTGATAAAAAATAAATAAATAAAATCTTAGACCTGGATCTGAGTGTCGTGTGAAAAGAAATATATCTTCTTACATGACACTAGTGATTGATTTAATCCATTCTAAATATGGACTCACGGCTATGATTGTACCCGCCATATCCACGACATCAAAATTTGGGTATTTATATAGTTTATCACAATCAATAGGACTAGTCGAAGAAACTCCAACTATTCCTGACCAATGTACGGTAGGCCCACCCGAATCGCCGCCACAAATAACATTCTCCGAGTCGCACATTTTAGACAAGCATATTCTTGCATGTTCCGGTTTTGCGCAATTTTTTAGTAATACCGTCATTACTTGCAAAGGCTTTTTCATATCTCGTGTGCCCAACTCTTCACCGTTCACTACGGACATTCCTCCGTAACCAACTGTTTTCACTTCTAATCCATGCAAAGTTTTATAGTGAACAGCGCTTACTTTTCCATATTTCGACAGATAAATTGGTTCAGACTTAAGAAGACCGATGTCATTAAAGAAATGTTCGCCGTCGTCGTCGCCGTTGTAACTAGGATGTAGGAACCATGCTATGATGTCGACAGTAGTGTCGTTCTTTCGAGGAGCTCTTGACACTGCTCCATGCAATAAGACAGGTTTATATTCAGGGAATCTATCGAAGACTGCACAATGAGCTGCAGTGAGTGTCCAAGTGGGAGCAATAAGTGAACCCGTGCAATATTGGCTCAACAAAGGGAATCCTTTTATTTTAAATTTTAACTTCAATTCTATTCTTACTACGTACGGAAATTCATTCGGCAATGCGTCCCTTCCTTTCCAAATGCGTAAACTTTTTTTAGCTTCGCAATTTCGAATAAAGAACATAATTTCGACGAAAAACATAACAAAAACGCAATTTCCAATAACTGTTAAGAACTTCGCCATATTGCTACAAAGTATTATTGACGGAATAAGGTAGAAGAAATAAGAAATATATTATGTATTAGTATATAACTTATTGTGTGTAAATATCAATTTGTTATTTTTTACAATCATTCCAATATTGCAATTGTGCAATATTGGAATGATTGTAAAAAATAAGTATTATGAAACTTAACTAATGTAAATACCTAACTTGTTTTCGCTGAATTCTGAACTAAAACACATAAGCAAGGAAATGAAAATGGCTATATTAATTCTCTGCTGTTTAGGTGCTCTGCTCTGCAAAATTTTCTTGGATTTTTCCCTTTTTTTTAAACTTTATTTCTTTTGAATAAATTTTTCAATAGAAATGATGATCCATTTTGATGATCTATAGTGGAACTCAAGGTTTTTCACGTTACCATCTCGCTGCTCTCTGGTTGAAATACTTCATCGGCTGGTGCTTGCTACTTGGTCACTCCTTTCTTGCTTCTTGCTCTTTGCTCTTCAGATAAAAGGTCGCACTGCACCTCTCCTATAACCGTAACGACCGGAAGAGTGACAAGGACAACGTCTGGTAATCTCTTTCAGTGACAATCCGCCATTGCTGTCTAGTGCTTTATTTCACAACAAGTTTCAGCAAAGATTCAGCTCGAAGGACCATGAAAAGATCCAAACTGGTGATAATCTCGGGTTTATAGGGGGATATAATATTTATATAACTATATATATACAGTCACCAACACTTTTTTTAAATATAATATTAAAAAATATATTTAAAATAAAGAAGATTGAATAAAAAAAAAATACAGATTTATTACAATTCTGTCGTAGTGCCACGGAATAAATAGTAATACTATTATAGTAGTACTGGGACATTTGCGTTAAAAAGTAGTCGCAAACACAATGTTTCGCACACATTACTTTTGTTGGTGACTGTACTTAATTTCCGCCAGCGACTACTAAATGAGACGGGATTTAAATGTCTAAATAAGTCATTTAACATAAACAACGAGCGGCGGGTGAACATAAATCCCGAATACAATAAATCTTCGCATTGAGTGGACGGGGATATAAAACTCGCAAGTTTGTTTTTGAGCTTACAGACGCGAATGTGCTTAATCTAAAACACGTTCAGCCCTTTGGTTTACTTAAATGTTTATTGTTATTGCTAATCGAATGTGCTTCGCTGGATTCGAAGCTCTTCCTTGCACTCGATTAATTTTTAGATATTTTTCGCCTTGCGTTTTTTTTTTTGTCGCAGATGTAAGCGGAGCTTTAACCATAAGTTAACTTTTTTATGCTAAATGTTTAATGCCAAAAGATGTACAAGACTGTCTATGAGGTAAATAAAATCTATACTAATATTATAAAGAGTTAAAGTTTGTATAATATTTACTTGAAAATATAAAAGATTTATATATTATTCTGTTTTGTTCAATTGATCCATAAAAAAAATTGCAAAGGTTTATATAAAATTAAATATCATGCAACGCTTAATATTAAAAGGAAATATCTGTAAATTAAAATATATGTAATGTAAGATTTTATTGTGGGGTAATTTTCACATAAAGTCAGTGTTATTTGTAATAAAATAAGTAAAAAATGTACAAAATTTAATTGAGTTAATAAACAAATCGCCCGGGTTAATAATAAACAATGTAACAGTCATACATTCATAGACCTAAAATCATAAGACAAAAAAAAATCATAAGACAAAGTGTCTGTCTGCGATTTCTTACAGCGATTTTTTGAAATGTATGTACAGGCCCTTAATACTTATGTAGCCCGGGGATAATGGAATATGCGTTTGGTTAGGAAACTTTATTCCACTTTTATTATACTCGTATCATATATATTTGAAAGTGGCGCGAATTTTCAGTATTGGTCATGTCTTGATGGTTAATATTAATATAACAATTGCTTCTCTATTATTTTAACAAATCAATTGAATTCATTTAAAAAGACGTCGTAGCTGCAAAGAACACCTCGTTATACTCGTATCATATATATTTGAAAGTGGCGCGAATTTTCAGTATTGGTCATGTCTTGATGGTTAATATTAATATAACAATTGCTTCTCTATTATTTTAACAAATCAATTGAATTCATTTAAAAAGACGTCGTAGCTGCAAAGAACACCTCATCTTGTTTTTCCCAATGACTTCTATATTACTTCGTAAGGACAAGGCTAACGCTCCTAGTACGTGGTACCGACGCGCCGGTGTCAAAATCGGAAATTGGCACCAATGACGGGTGTTCATTCTGTGCGTAGAAAGATACGAAAATGAGATACGAAAACGAAAACCAATGAGAATACTTTACCATAACAGAATACGCCAATAAGAAATAAAAATACGTATTAAGAGGGTATTGAAAACAAATTATTTTTAGTAACTACATAGATGTGCAAATTGGAGGACCATTTTTTTGTCACTAGTAGTATGGTAAGGGCGCATCTTGTTTAACATATCACTGGTTTTTCCAAGAATCTTGAAACAAGTTACTGAGAGATACATTTCTCCTGTTTTTATATATTTTATTCATGTGCAGATAAAATAAACAATAACAATTCTTATATACATAATATACAAATAACAATTGCTATTACATTTGATTTAAATTATAATATAGAACATATTATAAAGTATTATATGATAAAAATCAGTTTTAGCCGACTATGTTAGCCGTACAGTATTTGTCAGTGTAGATATACGAAGCAGGGTAAGCAGACTGTTAACTGACGTGTGCCCGACGAACAAAGGCCGAGCAGTATACCAGCAATGTGAAGTACAGTCGCATACTCTTTACATTTATAAGTAAAATTAATGCAAATATAAAAAATATGTTAATTCCGGACGAAGTTAGACGTATTAGACTAAAATACATATTACACAAAAGCCATATAAACGATTTAAAATGAAATCTTACACATTGCTTTTTCATATTATGTCAGTATGTAATATTTTTAAGACTTCATATTTGCTTTTTCATAAAAAAAACTTAATTAGCCTATAAATATATTTTAAACTAGCTAGTTCCCGCGACTTGGTCCGCGTTGAAAAAGAAAAAAGTAGCCTATCCTGTGTCCCGTACGTCTAAATGTTTATTTACCAAGTTTCATGACAATCAGTTAATTCGTTTAAGAGTTATGGAGGAATATACATACATACATACAGAAAAAAAATCTAAAAATCGTCAATTTAGTGTCAGTATCATATATAGAGCCTATAAACTCGATATCTCTGAAAACAAAGTAACTTACTCCATGACCAACCCTTACAGATTTATTATTAGTCTGGATTATGATTAGTATTGATTTTAAAAAATCTATTGACACTGTGTACGTGACTGTACGAGTCAGAAAGAGGATAAGGGAACAAGATTTCAATTATTCGGGACTAGTCAGTAGTTCGAATATCAACTCATTAGTGTGTTTGAGTGTAGAGAAAGTGTGTATGAAAGAGCCAGGCTTTGAAAGAGCCGATACTAATCTGTAGTCTTTTCGTAGAACTGTCAAATGACTGTGGATGATGGCTATCTAGTGGTGCCATATAAAGACTACAAATTGGATTGGATTTTAGTAAGTGGGAGAAAGTAGCATCGCCTCTTTCAAAGCCTGGCTCTTTCATACACACTCTCCTCTACCTCTCATTTCATAATTTGACAGTCTTCGATATGCCTAACGTTGATATATAATATGTTGCTCAATGACTCCGAGATTCAAAGAAATTTTGGGTTTTATTAACACGATTCGGATCGAATAATTCGCTGAGCATTGCAGTGAAATGTGACTAACTTTATAAGATAGAACTGGCTGGTCTTCATTTAAATAAATTACTCTTCCAAACTAAGCTTCGAAAATAAATTATAGCTAGTGAGTTGAACGGTTCGTGTCAACTGAGAAGATATTTTTCACATATTTCTCTAAAACTTTTCAGAATTATTCATTGGTACGCCATGCCTTCAGCGGGCCAAAGATTAAAGTTTGACATTTTACTTTCAAAAATACATACATTTCAAAAATATTGAATTAATCATTCAGTTCACTCGAATAAAAATATAACCTAATATGTTTTAAAATATTGCTACATTTATCCAAAATGTAATTTAATATCATTTGATCACCTTTAACTTAAATAAATAAAATGTTTGATACTGGAAAAAATATTTATAAGTCGTCCAAATGCTTATATTTAAAAGGTAGGTCATATATATATAGGTCATTTTATAAACAATCAGTTTTAAGATAAAATGGAACCAGTAAGTATTACAAAGTATTTACCTTTTATAGCAGACAAGAATTCGACCACTATAATCTTTCACTGTTCATTAGTATGAACCCAGAAATTAACCAGAAATTATTAATTATTAATCGAGAAAGTATTATACTTTCTGGGTATCCTTTATCATAAAATCTCCAAATTAACTAACTACAGTTAGCAAGTTTGGCGTATTAATAAAACAAGGCTGATACTCGTATTATGTACCTATTGACCTATCTGAAAAGTATTAATATCTATGCGTTTCCTTGAGCTCTTTAATGTGGTAAAAAGGTAGATGGGATTGGATGAGAAATGACTTTGAAGTCTCGGTCACGAGGCCTTGCAAAACATGAATAGCATTCTCTTCGTGAACTTAGGGTCCACGGAGGTCCATATTTTCTTTGTGAAAAAGGTAAATGCGAAATCAAATAATAAACATCCATATTTATGTGTTCTTTATTTAATTTCTCAAATCCTATTTCCTGAAATCCCATAAGGTTGCTGAAAAAATGTTAAAAACGTATTGATATCACTTTGACACGCATGCGCTATATCTGCTACGAAAGGGCTAAGAAGGGTTACGAACTCATTACAGCTGCTACGAAGTACCTATAGGAAGTGCTACGTACTGTAGCAACTGCTACGAAGTGTTTGAACGAATTGCTCTGAAATCCTTTATTGCACACCTAGGATTAAAGGATTCTAGAGCACTTTCACCTATCCACTCTCCCCTCATTATCAACGTATCAAGTCTGCAATCGTCAGAAATGCATTAGCAACCGTGGCTTTTGTTAAGAAGCGATGGCATTTCCCATCAAGGGGAACGTCAGCCCGCCTGCAGACCTTACCAAAAAAAAAGACTTCATTGTATCAGTAAAAAGTAATGAATAAGTTAAATGGATTTTATTTTTACCAGTTTTAGAAAAAAATATGAACCCCGAAAGAAACTCGGGATAGCATTATTTTTGTCGTCTATAAAGTAAAATGAATTAAATAACACTTATTATATAACAATATAAATATGTTCCATACTTATTATACACAAATCGTAGTAAAAAATTCTAAGCATAATATGCGCTCAAAATCTTTTAATGCCGAAGATTCATTATCGCTTATATAACAAGCGATTCTACAATCACCTTTCCAACAGAGTTTTAATTACACTTTTAAATTTTTGTAGGTAGTTTTCTAATTATTCCGGAAAGTTTATTATAAAATCGTATTCATGACCCATAATGATTATCTTATGAAGACGCGTTCATAATTCATTCATTAAGTTTCATTTATTCATAATTAAAGGTATTATTCGAACAATGTGAACTTCCTACTTGTATAAGCATAATTATATAGTCCGTTAACGCAACGCGGCTTATCCTTACTTTGTTGACAAAGGATCTTGACAGACTTCAAAAATCCAGACACTTCATACCGCAAATCTGAGAGTTATGGAATATACTTTCCCCAAGATTTTCCCACTTCAGTGCGAGTCTTTCAAAAGATTCACCTACACTTTTTGCGTGATCGATAATGTTACGGAAACTCATCTAGTGTTTGTTTAACTAAATAGTGTTACGAAAATGTGAACCCATTGTTTCGTAATGTAAATGATAGACAATATTATTGCTCTCCAAATACAACTGTAATAGAATATCTCAAGAAAAAAAAAATGGCTAACACAGAAGGCTTAGGGCCTCTTTCACAAACTAAAATTAAAGTGTTGATTAGTTACTTTTAGAAATCATTTTCTGTTTTATTGAATTATGCACGCGGTCATTCGATAGGCGTTTTTTTTTAAATTATTTTCTATTTAATATTTGGGACGTTTACCGTACAAACAAAGGTATATCAGCTAAATTATTCCCGGTGACAGGTGACTTTAAGTGACGGTTTAGCCTACTTGACGTTTGTGAAAGAGGCGCTTAGTGTATTTATGAACAGTTCATGTAATTCATGAACGGACACAATATGAATATAATATGTAGAGCTACTGACCGATTTTTTTTTATGTCATAGACGAAAGAAATATTTTAAAAAATATTCAAAAACCTTCAATGCCCCACAAATTTAATACGAAGCAATAAATCTTTCGTTTACGATGGACGCAACCAATAAGTAACTATGTATCACACGGACAATATATTTCTAAATACTGGCCAGTGAGCTTTAATGAAAATGTATTACATTCGCCAATAAGGGATTTAGGAACAAGTTGGGCCATCATTGGGACCATGTTTGGCCAAGTGTGAAAAAAAAGGTTGTACATTTAGTAAATAAAATTTGACTTAACGAAATATAACCATAACTTATAAATTCAATAACGACTCAAATTGACGCCAATCAATTCATATTTGTCGATAAATCAAATGTTTGGGCCGACATATCAAACATTTGTATGTTGGCCAAACTTTATTGGTCAAATATTATTTGGTACAAGGGGTATTTCAGGCTTTGGCGAAGGATCAAACCTATAATTGCTGTATCACTTGTTTCGCTTTTCTCTTGAGAGGAGTACTTAAGTAACACACAAATATATATTGGAGAGATTTATGGGTTTCGCTGTGTTTGTTATCTTTGGTTTTCGTAGCATTTTTGTTTTCATTTGAAAACAACACAGTACAGTGATTTTATTTATGTACAATACTTGTACATATACCGTAAATTGTGTATACCGGATGGTGTAGCCTTTTTTAGAATTTTGTAAGAATTATAGAAAAACTATAAAAACTTTCCTCGTTTGACGCTCTTTCCATTTGTAAAAACCGCATGTTTCCCTTCTGTAGTTTTTGAGATCATCGCAAACATACATACAGACATACAGACATACATACAGACAGACAGACGCGGTGGTGGACTTTGTTTTATAATATGTAAGGATAGTATATGTTCATGGTAAACTAATCAGAATCTTGCGAGATTCACTACAATGATTGAAAACGCATAAAACCACTGTCGAATCGCCGCCCGACTACCTCCACCCTTGACATTTAGGCTCTGTTCACACGTACCACAACTACACCACAACCACAACCACAACACGTGGATGGGTGCTAATTTGTATGAAAATTAATAGATGCATACACACGGACCACATTTTGCCGTCAAATTAGACCGTGTGGTCGGTACCGACAAAATCACAACCACAACGCAACCACACCGGAACCACCTGGACACCGCGCACTAGCGGACGGCCACCTCGCAAACACAACATTGCGTCGTCGCAACCACACTGCGCGTATGCCTGCGCCCCCCCTCTCTCTCTCATTCAAGGACGGCAACTAACAAGGATAGCAACAAAAATGTTTCCTCTTCAAAGTCCATGAGTTCGTTCAGTCAAGGCGTGTTTCCTCTACGAAAGCCGAAGTCGATCTGTCTTCCTGCAAACACTAGCCACAACATAACCACATCGCAACTATTAGCGACAACGCAACCACATCTACATTTTGTAGTTACCACAACTTAAATGCAAAATGCTGCAGCGACACTATTCACACATAACCACTGCTTGACCACTTTTTGTCACTGCGATGTGGTGTGGTTGTGGTACGGTTGGTTGTGAACAGAGCCTTAAAGTGAATGGATGCGGAAAGCCTTCGGCCATACCAGACCTTAAAATTCTTCGAATTGATATAGGTAAAACTTTGTCTAACATTAAAATTTCGCAATCTATTAACGGTCTATAAAGAATTCATGATTGGCAAGCGGCCCATTCACGGATCAACCACATTATTAATGGTGACGATGTCCACAAAAGGGCCGCAAAAGATCTTTGTAAATTTACATTTCACGTTAATTTTATAAGGGATTTAATTTAGTATGAAACTTATATAGAAAAATATGATTATGAGATTTAAATGCGTAATCGATGGCGAGATATACATGTGTACTTATTTAAAATGGGAAAACCGCTTGAAACAGGTAGTATATAATATTATACTCGTATATCTTCATATAGAACACCCAATTTGCATCTGCATAAGCATGTGTGGGTAAACATTGGGTAGGCATTGGATTCACGTACAAACATCCGGTATTAGCACTGGCCTCCTTAATCGCCCCACACAACCATCTCTCTCATCACAATTTAGATAATCAGGTTACTGAGCCACTGCTCATTGGGTAGAGAATAATTATTTGGTTTAATTGATTAAAAAGATACCACGGTGCCAGATTTCGTCCATTATTGCACTCGTAAATTTTTCATTAACATTAGCTGATAATTATAATTAACACAATAGCAACCTCGTGCCAAATACAAGCTCAATAGAGTTGTTATGCATTTAGAATACTCATATAAAATTTTGCTGAAATTTTAACGAAGACTTGCTCTGTATTTCGCTATCACTGGTCCAAATCACTCGAATACACAGCTGTGCACCCAAATACGCAATTATGAAACAAAACGTTTGGCAACAGTCACCAGCCTTTTACAGAAGACAACCGTGAAATAATAGCAGTGTTCTGTTGTGTTTCGGTGAGTGAGTAAAAGATGACGGAACCGTCAGTCTCAACATACCTATTTCAAGATTGAGACATCAGCCTCAATCTTCTTCAATATATTTAATATATTCTTTAAACCGAAGTTTAATGTAAACATTTAAATAAATTCACTAATTTTAGTGTGTAAAATATATATATTAAGATAAGACCATAAAGGTAACGCATTTGTAACTACGTCAAAGAGATAAATTTTATCTTGATTTTGACGTAGCATAATGCAAATCCCTTGTTCAAAATATGAATATGACGTCAGATACTAAAGCTGCTCTATCGTCACGTTCAAATGGTGCTGGTATTTGACCCTCATCAAAATGATTGTGGGGTCAGTTAGGCCCACCTGGGACCCGTCCCAGCCGAATTGTAACGGGATTCAAGATAATCGTGTTGTGTTTTCGGTAACTAGTCACGAAATTGCGGAACATACATTATTTATCATAGATTCATTCGTTTTAAATTTGAATGTTAAACTAAAATCTATAATTCTGGAGACTTACTGCTTTTAAAAAACTGTTTAAACTTAATTATTGATCAATTTTAAGTTAACCGCAAAACTATACAACTACTGGACCAATTCAAGTCAAACCAAGTCACTGGAAGTGTCTTAAGATGAGGAAAATTTAAATAATTGCCGGAAAATTGCATCTGTGCGATGCCATCGCTCTAGTTATTAGTATAAATTTAATATATTCGTAGTATTAGTTCATGTATGTGAGAACATACAAGAACGTTAGCGTATGTGATGTAGGCAATCAACAATGTTAGCAAAAGCTATACGGAGTGTAATCATGGCGAACCCATGGTGGGATTAACGCCGATCGGTGGGAAATTGCGGTCAACGACCCGGGTAACCATTATTCAGGTCGCACTGAGAACGTAAATTTATATGAAAATGAAATAGGATTAGAAGAAAAATCTGAAGATATATCTATGTATGTATATTTATTTTAACTTTTATTTTAAGAGTGTCCCTGTTGAATGTTTTATGTGTAGCATGGGAGTAAAAATCCGATTGGTCGGTTTCATTTACTGGAGATACTAGAGAAGAAGTAAATTCAGTAATAGATCGTTCGATCATCGTTTGGTATTATAGTATTGTGTATTTACTGTAGACAGAATTCATTATTTTATCGAGCCTAGAACTGACAACAACTAGATATAAATCTTTATTTCTAGAGAATAAATTGTATTTAGGGAAATATCTTTAAATATGTGAATCGTTAATATTTAAAGTAAACTAAATAGAGCAAACATGTGCCAGGATCGTGGGTCGTATTAAATCTCATTTGATTTATTTTTTCTAACCTGAATTTGAATTAAAGAAAATATTTTAATATTATTTATTAAAATATACGTTGTGCAGTTACGTGGTATGGAACAGGTTTGCAGGGAAATTATTTCGCGAGCGTAACTAACTTTCCGCTGCATGTCTGACTGCTATAATGCGGAGTGAATTTAATGGAAATTAACCTATATAAACTTAGATTTATATCTGACATCATTCTAACAACATAATTAAAACTATTAAAAGTAATAAAATGGCCGGAGTAATTACACCAAAAACGAACATCATTATTTGAATAATATATTGTGTTTAAGAATTAAAATCAAATAAACTAATGGGTACAAATGAAGCTAGTTAAATGATTGATATCGTCATTCAGCCCATGTATCTTCACTCCTGTATGTAGGTCTCTCCCAAGGCTCAACACCGCGCACGGTCCTGCACTTCACACCGTTCTTCGCTTCTTTCTTTCGCTCGCTTGCAAATGAGTTACGGTGAATTACCCGTAATTAAATTCGCAATTTCTGTATTCCACTCAGGGAGTCTAGTATATAAAAGTGTGACTGTGATTTCAATTGTAAAATTATTTTTTTGAGTTTACTCCTAGAGAATCGATTTGCATATAAGCCCGTGGTAGCCCGTGGTGTACAATCAAAATTGTCACACGCAATGCGTTACGTTCTATTTTTGAATATTTTAGAAAATCTTTGATTTTGGAATGTATTTTATAATCGTTCGTAAGAAGTATTTATTAATGCTCTGTCATTATTAAGTTCATGTTAAATAATTAAATATGTTCTTTCGTAAGGAGCAAACTCTAGTAGCTTCGTGCGTCGGAGCTGACACACACACTTTTTTTAATGTGTAATTTATTGACACGTGCTTTATTCGGTCATGTTCCTTTAGCTCTTTAATATCCACGTAAGAGTGAAGTTAGGTTAGAAAGGTTGATCGGTAATAAAAAAAAAACTAAAAACCTAGTTCCAGTTGTGTAATTCGTTTATGTACTCTGTTTACATTTGTAGCAGTAAACCAGTAGGGAACTAAATATACAACTTTTCCTCGGTCTGCCCTCTTCTAATAACTTCAGGTCCCATGGAACACATTTTAAGTATGGCTCCAGTGTGAACGCTTAAAAAAAACTAACAGTAGAAGCTACGAGTATAACAGGCACTACATAAGTACTACATACTTCCGTTTCTTGAGAAAAGTTCATCATAAACCTACATGAGGCTTTTTTCTCTCTCTCATATTGTGTTTATTATTATGAAAAAAAATAGTCATGGGACAGATAGCCTATTATACTTTCGGGCATTTGTTATGTTGATGTTGAGTTAATTGTTGAGTTAATGGGGTAAACAAAATCCTCAGTCACATAAATGCCATAATAATATTTATTATTAGTAATTAAGCTATGATACTCATGTTTCTATTTCGTGAGCGAATTTGCATAGTATGGGCGTCTACTTTTATTTCGTATATCACCGCGAGGTGGCATTATAGCCTGAGAAAATAAGAAAAATCAGGGGAAATAAATCGTGTAGTTTTGAAAATTGGTAGAATTATACTTTACGGTATCCAGATCAACATACTAAAAGTCCTCAAGGGTGGGGGTTGTGCTAAGGGTGTAAGAGGGGGTTGAAGGTACCTTTTTTGAGGTTTTTGCTCATATCGCGAATATCTGTAGGAATAGCATTATGATTACTTCTGACAAAAGTTTCTACATGAAATTGTCTACAAATTTAGATATATTCATTTTTACTCTACGATCAATACTTTAGGGACTACAGGCTGTGTAAGTTTACAGATATATAAAAATAGACGATTTCAGCAAACGGTGTCGTTTTTTTTTTCGGCGTTATTTATCGCCATTTTTATCGCCATTTTTAGTTTAGAATAAGCAAGCTTAGTCATTGGCCTACCCAACATAAAAAAACCCCATGAAGATCCATGGAGAATTCTAAACAAAAAAGATGATAATGTAAACAAGGTCCGAGGGTTCAAGATACCGTGTGCCCTTAAGCAACGAAGGGCGTCAGCGGGTCGTGGATGGTGAGGTTGAGGTCCATGCATACCACTGAGGCTGAATCGACGTCTTTTCTACTGCATATACAAACAGGCCAAGATTTATAGCTCAAAAATAGGTTCGATCCGCAAAAAATCCTGCTATTTGATTTTTCGATTGGATTATGTCAGAGACTGTCTCCCAAGTATAAATCCAAGTTTGTGTCGCTTGAAACCGCGAGCGTTAGCCGCCATCTTGAGAAACGCCTTTTTGCAAATATCTCGGCAACGGTGAGTTTTACGTTAAAAATTGTAAGAATCTTTTTTGTAGAGAATAAAGCTTCCCATCGTTTTTATTTGAAACGTTTTTCTCTACTGTTAATATTTGCCGATATATGGTCGATTAAAAAAACCAAATTTTTGTTTTTGAAAAATATTTCGATAAATTTTAGAAATACGAAAAAAATGTGATAATCAAAGTTGTAGAGCATAAATTTTTCTATAATTTTTGTAGGAAACTTTTTTTTGTAAAATCAATAGTTGCTGAGCTCTACCGCAATTAATAGTAAAGCAAAATAAAAGAAAATCTTTTTTTTTAAATTACCGAAAAAAAAAATTACCAAAAAAAATTTAATGCCGCAATTTCAAATGGGAAACTTATATTTTATATTTCTGTCTTGTGTTGCTTTTCATAAAAGTTGCCGTAGCTGTTTTTTTTTTACCTGACGGAAACTTTAATTGCGGTAGAACTCAGCAACTATTGATTTTACAAAAAAAAGTTTCCTACAAAAAGTATTGAAAAATTTATGCTCTACAACTTTGATAATCACATTTTTTTCGTATTTCTAAAATTTATCGAAATATTTTTCAAAAACAAAAATTTGGTTTTTTTAATCGACCATATATCGGCAAATATTAACAGTAGAGAAAAACGTTTCAAATAAAAACGATGGGAAGCTTTATTCTCTACAAAAAAGATTCTTACAATTTTTAACGTAAAACTCACCGTTGCCGAGATATTTGCAAAAAGGCGTTTCTCAAGATGGCGGCTAACGCTCGCGGTTTCAAGCGACACAAACTTGGATTTATACTTGGGAGACAGTCTCTGACATAATCCAATCGAAAAATCAAATAGCAGGATTTTTTGCGGATCGAACCCATTTTTGAGCTATAAATCTTGGCCTGTTTGTATATGCAGTAGAAAAGACGTCGATTCAGCCTCAGTGGTATGCATGGACCTCAACCTCACCATCCACGACCCGCTGACGCCCTTCGTTGCTTAAGGGCACACGGTATCTTGAACCCTCGGACCTTGTTTACATTATCATCTTTTTTGTTTAGAATTCTCCATGGATCTTCATGGGGTTTTTTTATGTTGGGTAGGCCGATGACTAAGCTTGCTTATTCTAAACTAAAAATGGCGATAAATAACGCCGAAAAAAAAAACGACACCGTTTGCTGAAATCGTCTATTTTTATATATCTGTAAACTTACACAGCCTGTAGTCCCTAAAGTATTGATCGTAGAGTAAAAATGAATATATCTAAATTTGTAGACAATTTCATGTAGAAACTTTTGTCAGAAGTAATCATAATGCTATTCCTACAGATATTCGTGATATGAGCAAAAACCCCAAAAAAGGTACCTTCAACCCCCCCTTACACCCTTAGCACAACCCCCACCCTTGAGGACTTTTAGTATGTTAATCTGGATACCGTAAAGTATAATTCTACCAATTTTCAAAACTACACGATTTATTTCCCCTGATTGCCGATCTATGGCTTAATTTGCCTTGGTTATTAGGTTAGCGCAAATGTTAAGCTACGGACAATTGTAAATTTTTAGGCTTATAGTCCAAATTTCACAGTAGTAAGCCTGGTCTACTGTAAGAGTGTCCCGCCAGACATGCTGCCTCAATGACTTGCCCTGCCACTACTTGCCAAATCCAGACCAGAGCCATCTTTACAAAGTTGGCTCTACCAGGAACGACTCCGAGGCGCTTGAGACAGAGCGTTAAGTTAAGCATCTTAACCACTGGACCGATGGGCTTAAAAAAATTAATTGTTTCAAATAATTGTGAAATATTCTGTATATAACTTAATAATGTATTCCTCGAATTGAAAGTGAAAAAGAATCTACTTTGAGTTGGCACCGCTTGCAATGTGGCCACACCCATTACCAAGTCACGTCTGATAAGTTGCAAGCGTTACTTTTTGTGTGTGCGGATGTGAAACTGTCGAATGAGATATATACGTCTGGTGCAACGTTAAGACTGCACAAACATCTATATATACATACCTATCTTGTATATAAAAATTTCGTGTCACGTGTTTGTGCACGATGAACTCCTAAACTACAGAATTTGGTAAAATTTCGAAACTATGATTAATTTGATCCAACTTAATAGATATGATATATATAAATTGCACCCCGGGCGAAGCCGAGGGCGGATCACTAGTATATTAAAAAATAAAGTCACTATCGACCTCTACATGTTTCTCCGCTAACTTATTTTTAAACTGCCCAACAAATTCTTATACAGTTTAGGTACACTAATGAGAAGAGCGATAAACGAGAAAGGCTTGTGTTTATAATTTGCAGAAAAAAAATAGCATTCGTGCAAATCTGTGAACGTTTCGCTATTTTATAATGAATTAAGTAAAATTTGTTTTTTTTTTATTATCTGACCTAATTTGACAAAACCAATTAAAGGTTAATTGTCTCTGTCAAATTAGGTAAGATTGATTTGAATGTCTGAATTTCATTAACAAGTGCCTAATATATCCTGGCCATTAATGACATATTTCTAATATGTCAATGTAAAAACAAAAAGGTCTAACTTTTTTAAAGCTAAAAATAAAAATATGATAATATGAATAATTTAATTAAGCCAACAGAAAGGACACCGAGAGAGTAATCTTGGAACGTACAGTCCCTAAAATAATATGGAAATGCAGCCCTCAACGATATAAGGGTAGAATTTTCCTTTAAATTCCCCAAAAGGCACGGCAATGCAGGGTCGACCCCTCAATATAATTTAGCCATTCTACAGATAATTTTGTCAACGAACTGTTTCCTTCTAAAGTAGGTAACCCTTTTACATATTATAATATTATGTTACACGTTCAGACAATGTAATATACATAAATTTATTTAATATTTTTCTAGCTTTTATAGTATTTCATTCGAGTAAAATTACTTATAACTGTGATTTTAAATATTTTAAAATTAATACATAAAGCTTTCAAAATTTGAATGCTAAAGAAAAGTTTATCATTTCTAAATAATACTCAAATATCTTGATCATCTTTGATTTATACAAATATTAATCGTGTAATTTTAGCTTTTACCTCCTAATACACAAGTAAAAGTAAATACTCTTCTTTTTAAATAATAAATTAAAATATATTTTCGTGTTGTCTCCGAGTAAGTTTATTGCGAGCCTCTCAGCCCGCCTTCGCGCCGCGCCCTAGGGAAGTCCGCCATGATTGTTACAGCTACTTCCTGTCATAAACAACAGTCTCGCTTGTTTTTTTTTATTCACCGTTGTAGGTTGTAGCCAATTACTTATCAAAATATTTTTTATATCTACGAGTAGATCGGAATCCAATCATAATAACTTTCCTATTATTGAAAAAGAATTACTTTATGCTGTCTGTCTGAGTAACTACCCTCATACAGAAGAAATATAATAGATACTCCCATTTCCTGTTACTATAGTCTATTCGCAACGTGGTGTATCTTCACTTTGTTGACACAAAGAAACAAATTGCGGCTTCTACTGCAACTTTAGTTTGAAAGTGACGACATAGGCTTAATGTTTGTTAATCTTTAAAGAGAAGACGAAGTCTTAGATACATTATGATACAATAAAGTCATCACAACGTATATCATGATGATGATCATCAATAACGTTGTGCCGGCGTGTCCTGTCCGCTCAAACAACCATCAATTTATACACGCCTCGTTGACTCACGCCACGATAAATTTAACCTACATGTTCATTAGATCGGTAGCCGAATTTTGAATGGTGAATTAGAACTGAAATTCACGATAAATTCAATTAAAATCAATTATGACATTTTACAATTATTATTATTTCTAAACCACAGTGAAATAACAGCATTTATTATATTGTTGACATGAAATTTTAATAGTACCTAGTTGAGAACACTGCGTTTCATAGTCTAACAAAATTAAGTAGCCTCAATTGGCAGCAGTTTACCTTTTTACAGACACGTGTTTACTAATAGTAATTACTCATGAATACTAACTGGTGTAGTTAATATGTTCAACTACTAGTCCAATATAGTTTAAGCATAGCTTTATGTGGTTAGTGTATGAACCATTTAAGTGACAAAGACACGTAGATAGTATAAGAATAAATCTGAAGCCTTTGTTATAAATACAGTTTTTCTATTAACTGAAATATTCAAGCTTGAACGAATTACTCGTATTCTTTTTCTACTACTCGGTTGAGTCGGCATTTCATTGGAATAAAACTTAGTATACCTTTCCGCTCTTGTCTCATATAAAAAAAAATAGTTTATATAAGAGTTGTCATATAGGTAAGTGTCTTTTATTTTGCCAGGTACGAAACTAGGAGTGTTGCCGACGCTTTAAAAACTCGACCAAGTGGTTCAATACCATTGCGAAAAAAAACGACTACATATTTTATGATTGTTTTTCTTTTAAAATATGAAAAAAATGGACTGTTCGTTAGTATATTTGACTCTATATCTATCCGGTAGCGAGAGGACCGAGCAGTTTTCGCTTGACAGCTTCTACACAAAGCGATGAGACAAAATAGCTTGACCATGCGTATTGCATTCCCTAAGGGCACTGAATTCGTTGTACACTTGAAATCCGACATACGCTATGTATAAAACTCTATATTCAACTTTTAGAGTTTAGATTATGGGAATATCACTATTAATATTTAATTATCAATATTCATTTAACAAATTTACTTGAAATAAATACAGTAGATTCGGGTAACTTTAGCTCTAAAGGGTAACTTTGGCTCAAAACAAAAACAGTTTGAACCAAGTAAATATTCGTGCAACCAACAAAAAACAAGCGCCACTAAGACCATCTAACATCTCTAAAGTGAACTTTTTTGTTTACTATCGTATCTGCAACGAAGAGGAATTTTGAAACTTTTTTTGTTTTGAGCCAAATTTATCCGCTAGAGTTAAAGTTACCCGAATCTACTGTATTAGCTTAAAAAAATTCGATATGTTACGAGTATAATTTGAGCGTATCATATGTATATCGGCGACCCTATCCCGACTTCCGATTTTTTGTATATGGCTTCGTATGTACCATATATACAAAAAAAAAATCTTTGATCCTTTAGCCATCGAGTGGTTACAGCATCCAACTCTGCTTTTTGAATTAAATGCTTATTAAAATATTAAAAATTATAATTATTAATTGGAACTGTACTGAAAACATAATCACTATCAAATCAAAATATTTATTTATCAATTAGGTTTCTATATGAAACTCTTATGATCGTCATTATAAATTTAATATTATCAGGGTTTCGGAAAAAAACCAAGATGACGATCCTTTTTGTCAAGATAGTGTCAGCCAAGAGTATTCTAAAGTATATACTTTAAGTATATACAATTATATAGTTTTTTTAATACTAGTACGAGCTCTGAATCGCTTAAATCCAGGCTTCTTTGTCGCTTAAATAATCAATGATTTTATAATAGCCTACATACTCGTATTATAAAACAAAGTCCTACGCCGCCTCTGTCTGTCTGTTCGCGATAAACTCAAAAACTACTGCACCGTTTTTCACCAATGGATAGAGTGGTTCTCGAGGAAGTTTTTAGTATATAATTTACAGTTACGCGGGCGAAGTCGCGGACAATAGATTTGTATAAGAAAGTCATTACTGAAGACCCTCCGGAGAGGAAATCGAGTTAATCCTTTATGTATTTGTAAATCGTGATACTCATTAAATTATTCCGTTGTCGTCGTCACTTTGTTAGCTCGTTGCTTTGATGCCGAATAAACTTTCGTTCATGTTACAATGTTGTGCTGGGAAATTTTACAGTTTATTACCATCCTACGGCACAAGATTTCCCTAAGGACTGTTCTATTCATCTTCAAGTTTCGTATGGAAGTTTATAATATTTTATTAGATACTGATTAAACGGTATTGTAAACAGCACACGCTTGGCTGACCCGTTAGGCAGAAGAATATGAAAAGTTGTTCTTTCATTACTGTTGGAAACAAATGTCTCTCTCCTTAAATTATCAAATAGGACCAGTCAACAACAGCCAGGCTCGATCAACAAGCAAACATCGACTCTCGGCCCTTAACTTTGTCTATTCTATACTATACTTAGCGCCTTTTTCACCAACGTGAAGTAAAATGTTGATTAGTTACTTTTAGAAATCATTTTCTGTTTTATTTTCGAAATTGTTGTGATAGACATGTTTCTTATTCTTATTATTATTAACATTATTTTCTATTATTATTTTCTTTTCTTTTCTTTCATGTAGTACTATATCTTATTACTGTTAGTTATAGATAATATATATAATACTGTATATATACTGTTATAGATATATAATATAATACTGTTATAGATAATATATATTTTTTATATAGATAATATATATAAAAAAAATGTAAAAAAAATACGGGTCTGGTTGCCTGTTAATAAATGAATTTGAATTTGAATTTAATGAATTATGCGCTCGGTTTACTGCATCATTCGCTAGGCGATTTTTTTAATTATTTTCTATTTAATGTTTGGGACGTTTACCGTACAAACAAAGGTATATCAGCTAAATTATTCCCGGTGACAGGTGACTTTAAGTGACGGTTTAGCCTACTTGACGTTGGTGAAAGAAACGCTTAGTACATTAATAATTAAATTTGACTGTTTATAATGTCGAAATAACTGCTTTTTACTTATTGTATATATAGGTACGGCGCTTATAAAAAAATAAAAAAAAAATAAAGATTTTTGTCTCTCAATCTGTTTATTCCAGCTAATACCCGAGCTACTTGACCGATTTAGACAAAACTTTCACTGGGATCATCGTGCACAAACACACTCACAAACAGATAAAAATAAATAAATAAATTTGACCTCAGTAACATAAGTACAAAGTCTAAAAATTCTTTTTTAAACATTATTAAATTATAGGTAATAGACATTATTCTTTTACGACTTTATTATATATGTATTGATACAAAGTTATTCAATAAACAAAAATTTAGATATAACTTCCAAACAGCTCCATCAATCAAATCATCATTATAGCTTTTTTACATACATAGTTTATGTTTTACTACTATTTTAAATTTGTATAACGCTATAGATTAAAAGATGTATAATATATATTTACATATTTATACTGATATTAGATATATATATTGTCTATACTAGTTACCGGTTCGAATTGAAAAATTCTTTTTGTGTTGGATAGTCCATTTATCGAGAAAGGCTGGGCTATATAACATTTTGAACGCGGACGAAGTCGCGGGCAACAGCTAGTTATAGAGATATAAAAGATTATTTGATTTTCGTAAGTCTCGTTCGATCTACAATTACCAAGTAATCGGTACCTTTAATGGGAAGCAGGTACATGAAGAACAGTACCAAAAACAATATACCTTCATGAAATTTTGTTAATATTCACATAGCAATATATTGAATAAATTATTAAACATCGACATCACTTGTCGAATCGAGTGCCTACAGTTGTTCAATCACTAAATTAAATACAACTACAAAATGTTTTGCACAACTCGAAATGAATATTGTAGCCAAATTGCTTCGTGAATATAATCGAATTAAGTTAACTAAGTATGTATCCATTTGGAAACAGTTTGTAAACTTATATTATATTTCTGATCCCGTTAGGACATTAAGTGGAATATACTGTAACATTGGTTTGTTTCATTAATTAATTTATTAAATAGATACAAGTAATATGATTGTATTATTTACAAATGTTTGATACAGATATTACAACGTACAGTCGGCCGCATAAGTCAATTAACACATTCAAAAGTGCAAAACAACTGAACACTCAACTTACTTGCTTGCTTGCTCGCTTGCTCGCTTGCTTGCTTGCTCGCTTACTCGCTTGCTCGCTTACTCGCTTGCTCGCTTACTGGCTTGCTCGCTTACTCACTCACTCACTCACTCACTCACTCACTCACTCACTCACTCACTCACTCACTCACTCACTCACTCACTCACTCACTCACTCACTCACTCACTCACTCACTCACTCACTCACTCACTCACTCACTCACTCACTCACTCACTCACTCACTCACTCACTCACTCACTCACTCACTCACTCACTCACTCACTCACTCACTCACTCACTCACTCACTCACTCACTCACTCACTCACTCACTCACTCACTCACTCACTCACTCACTCACTCACTCACTCACTCACTCACTCACTCACTCACTCACTCACTCACTCACTCACTCACTCACTCACTCACTCACTCACTCACTCACTCACTCACTCACTCACTCACTCACTCACTCACTCACTCACTCACTCACTCACTCACTCACTCACTCACTCACTCACTCACTCACTCACTCACTCACTCACTCACTCACTCACTCACTCACTCACTCACTCACTCACTCACTCACTCACTCACTCACTCACTCACTCACTCACTCACTCACTCACTCACTCACTCACTCACTCACTCACTCACTCACTCACTCACTCACTCACTCACTCACTCACTCACTCACTCACTCACTCACTCACTCACTCACTCACTCACTCACTCACTCACTCACTCACTCACTCACTCACTCACTCACTCACTCACTCACTCACTCACTCACTCACTCACTCACTCACTCACTCACTCACTCACTCACTCACTCACTCACTCACTCACTCACTCACTCACTCACTAACTCACTCACTCACTCACTCACTCACTCACTCACTCACTCACTCACTCACTCACACACTCACTCACTCACTTACTCACCTACTCACTTACTCACTCACACACTCACTCACTCACTCACTCACTTACTTTCGTTTGTACGTGAAGTTTATTTTTTCACATTAATTCCATGTCTACTCATTAATCTTTTGTGTGGGGGGAAATTTCCAGTACCCCTTGCATAACAAGGGTCCTTGTCAGTCTTAGAATATCATTTCTACGTCTATATCCGTTTGGAGAGTGCAAGCAATAGAACAACATACATTTGTACTTTTTATATGTTCACGTGTCATGGACAGGCAGACGGCTCATATGAACGTAGGTAAAGGTAAAGGTACCTCTACCTCTATATCCAAAATGAGGTCTTTATATATTCTTTTTATATGTAGTAGATACTTCTTTTTCTTCTTTATATCCTTTTCTGATCGGTTGAGTAGTTAAGGCGTGAAATCATGATAAACACACAAACAATCTGACTTTCGCATTTAATATATAATATTAGGACTTAATGCAAAAACGTACTTAATCTACGTAGATCTACGTAGATCATACTTAATTTCGTCTTAAACAAAATTGTATATACCTAAGTACTTAGGTATTTACATATATTATATTGTAGTCTAACATTGTAGTGGCCTTCAAAGCATGGATAAAATGTTACCGCATACAGTGTTCAATAAATAATAAAGGGTCATCAATCTACTGCTCGAAGACGGATCGGAAGCTGTCTTTACAACGTATTTTCAAGAAAATGTGAAAATAACGAACCTTGTGCCAAAGTGCAGTTTAAATGCCCGCTTATTTTTCTATAATTTATGATATTTTGATTCTTATAACGCTATCGAAAAAAAAAATTCTAAATGTGAAACAATTCATTAATCGTTGGAATATTTATGATGAGCTTCTGAGCTTTTACGACCATCGTTTGCAAGATACCGAGTGTTTCTGTTTATTGTACCACGAAGCTATTAAAAGTAAAATTCTGTAAGGAAATTCCTGCTTGCTGCATTCGTTTAAGGAAGAAGACATAATTAAAATTACAATGTTACTCTATGTACCTACATAAAAAACGCTGCAACTAGCAACACCGTGACAGTGTAATTGGTAGACAACTTTGTAGACGTAAACTAAACAGAAGGCCATTTTCTACAGTAGAAAAATGAACACTGCGAATAGACAACAACGCGGTTTTGTTTATATTGTAAATGGAAACTACGAGGAGGCTTTCCTCCGTGGCAAACATAAAATAAATTTCAAAATATCAAGAATAAAATACATTTCAAAATATTCAAAAATAAAATAAATTTCAAAATATTCAAAAATAAAATAAATTTCAAAATATTCAAAATCTGTAAAATGGTTCAAAAATTTCAAAAGAAATCATAAAATCCACTAAACAATGAGCGTTGTTTTCGTTCATAGACAAAGTGCCCATCTAAGTCTGTAGAACTTTTAACAGCTTTCAGCTTTGCAACCTTTTTGTAAGTTCTTTCCTGTAGTGTACACATAGGGAGAGGGTTCCTCACCTCTCTATACACGGATACCTATTTTTTTTACCTTTTTTCATTGATCAAAAAGGTAAACAAACAATTCACGATATAGAACTAAACAAACAATACGAACAAATTCTAAATGAGTTAATCACTGAGTCAACTCTCTTTGATAATGCCTAATGTACAAATTTAAAACAGTCCAGTGACCATGGCGACGCTATATTTGTTTATGTTTTTGATCAATAGAAAAAGAATAGATCATACACTATACACGGTTGGACTGGAAATCTATTTCATTTAACAACATTTCGCAGTGTATATTCATACATACATAAAGATATCCGTTGTATTTGTTTGAATTTGTTTATATATTACTAGCTAGTGCCCGCGACTCCATTCGCGTTGAAAAATATATATATTATATATAAAACCCGACATCTTAATTTCTGTTTGATATACTTTTTCCAAGCGTTGAATTTTTATTTTCAAGTTGATCCCTTTCCTTTCCTGTATCCCTGACAACGTTTATGTAAAAATTCATTATGATCAGTTGAGACGTTTAGGCGTAAAAGGTAACAGACAGAAAGAGTTACATTCGCATTTATAATATTAGTACTAAAGAGGCGATGAATTAATTAGAATTTACTGTAAAATCAACTCGGCTATAGTTACAATAAATCTAGTTCACTTTGCTAGTCGGCAAATTTGCTTTATTTATTTCACTTTGTTTTATTCGAAACAATTCGAAAATTGCAACAATAATTCGAAAAATATTCGCTGTAAAAATATAACGGCTAATGACGCGTGTTTTTTCTGTATATTGTTGGCACGAAATGAAGTTAAAAATTGAAAATAGCTTCGCAGTTTATGCAAAACATAGTTCCGAGTCTTAAGTCGGTTATTTATTGCCGGGTGAGCCGTTTTTACGCAACTAAGACCTCTATTAACATAATTTGCGCCAGATAAATTGGACTGCTCAAAGTTTCACGAGCTATTTATTGCTCATTCTATTAAAAGAGAAAAAACACTTGATTCTTAAACGTTGCGAGTAAGATATAATATGTCTTGACAATTATGTTAACTTATATTTATATGCATTCCTACATATTAACAGCAAATGAATCTCTAAAAATACCGTGGTCTTATTATTTGTTTAGTTTTTAGTTTTCAGTCGGTTTTCAGTTTATATTGCAAACCAGGCAATGAAAAGTATAATTTAAAAAAATACAACAACATAGAAGGAGTTTAATATTTCATGGTTTCTCACTATATATTTAAAAAACTCTAACATCTGACTGCATTATTGTATAAAAACATGACTATTATAATATTATCAATCAATCCTAATAATAAATCTGTAAGGGTCGGTCATGGAGTAATTTACTTTGTTTTCAGATATATCGTGTTTATAGGCTCTATACATGATACTGAAACTAAATTGACCATTTTTAGAATTTTTTTCTTGTATGTATGTATGTATGTATGTATGTATGTATGTATGTATGTATGTATGTATGTATGTATGTATGTATGTATGTATGTATGTATGTATGTATGTATGTATGTATGTATGTATGTATGTATGTATGTATGTATGTATGTATGTATGTATGTATGTATGTATGTATGTATGTATGTATGTATGTATGTATGTATGTATGTATGTATGTATGTATGTATGTATGTATGTATGTATGTATGTATGTATGTAGGCTACTTTTTTCTTTTTCAACGTGGACGAAGTCGCGGGCGCCAGCTAGTATTATATAAGAATGTCTTCAAGTGTATTTATTGGTAGTTAAATAGTATTAATATGAATAAGGACAAAGAAAATATCTTTTCCAGGCTGAAGCGTAATTTTCAGACTATGAACGAGAAATAAATTACGTATACGACAAACAAATAATTATTTTATCTGTTTCATGAATACAAATGTGTCTGGCTAGAGCTCGCCCCGACGCTCTTGGGAATAAATATTATATAGGTATTGTTTTAGGGTACTGAAAACAATCTCGAAATATTATCTAGTCGAAAATAAGGGTTACTTTGTTTAGTATTTATTAGGGCCTGGACACATTGTCTACCACAATCGTAAACATCGCAGCCCTTTCTGGTGGTATCACAGTTTAGTCTCTGTTACAGAATACCGTGATATAACAGCACGTGTGCTGTCATGTTTCGGTGAGCGGATGATTTTTATACTTATCCCTTATCCTACTGCGGCATCACCTTTGCAATCCCAAACGAAAGACGAATAACAAGAATCATTACTAATATTATAAAGGTTTGTGTGTTTGTTTATTTGTTCGTTACGCTTTCACGCCTTAACTACACACAACAGTTCATCATAATATTTTGCATACACGTTGTCAGGGATAAAGAAAAGGACATAAAAGGTTGGGTAACTTTCTTCAAGAAATAATACTGTTTCCCTGGGATGTAAAAATAAAAATAAAAAAAAATAATATCTGAGGAGCGCGAACGAAGTTGCGGGCTAAAGTTAGCGTAATATATCTTTAAAGACATTAAAAAACTTATCTCTATATCCCTATATATACATATTATAAAAAAGTCGCTGTCCATGGAAGATAGAAATATGTAGTTAAGTTAAACTGTGCAGAACCACTTAACTGTTGGAGCTCGGTTAGTTAGTGACGTACCAGGCAACTTCTCGTTTATTGCAACTGTCTCAATTTTATAAGTTAGTATGACAACTTTGTAGTGAATTTAAATTGTTTAAGGAGACCTACTATTTTCCATACATATCGTTCTGGTTTAAAAATCTGACCAAACGCTACAATGTTCGGTTTCTTCTTATTAGATATTTTAATTTATTTTTGTTGTAATTTGTAATAGATTTTTAGGCTTCTAATGTTTAGTTTAATATATAAATTATTACAAGGAGATATATTAAACAATATAAAAAGTTAACTGTAGCCTCGTGTACCTGGTAAGAGCAGCTGCCCTCGACTGTGTATTTTTCATGTTTTCTTTCATAGGCTTTTCTTTTAAAGGCACGTAAGTAAATGTCCTATTCGGAAAAAAAGGTTTTTCGTATTATATTTAAGTAAATAGTTGCAGTAAAATCTCTTTAGTTGTATTGTTTTTGTCTGGTTGGTTCTGATACTACCCAATATTTGTGTCGTTCATTGTAAAAGTGGTGTAACTCCCTATTTTTAAAACCATCTTTTCTTGCCTAATGGTATCACATTTAGTCATAACTTTCAATATAAAAGTGAAATAACTCCAATAGTTGCATTAAAATCCCATATTATTCGCAAAAAGCTCGTTATTCTAAAATTCAGTTACAAGGAGATAGTTCACTTTTACAATGAACGACACATTTACAGAAATATTTACAATTCGTGACAAATGGATATGAATTTGAAAACGCCATGTACATTATTTAAACGCTTATTCTTAGATGGCAACTTTAATTGGGCACGTTCAATGTAGTTAGTTTAACAAAATAAGCTAACACGTACCTAAACCTGACGCTTAAACCTTGTTACCTTGCACCCGACACTCCATTACCCAACCGAATTTATGGCGGGCGTACAAATCCTAAGACGAAACAGTTGAGCGTTAATTATTTTATTTCTAGTGAGAAATGAGGAGGCATAATCTATCTCACAGTCTTATTGAGCTAGCATGATACAGTACAGAGTCGTGCCTACCCAAAGCGTCAAAGTTTATGACAACTGTGTCATATCTATATCTATAAATATTACAAAATCGTCATTATCCCCTTCTATCTATTTACTTTCCTACGCTATATTCTTCTAAACCACCCACTGGAACGAGTGGTAAACTGTGAAGTTTTGTGTAAAAATTTGCAGTAAAAATGCATCAATGCAAAGCCAGGGGGGAGTCGCTGGTAAATATAAAAAACGCCATAGTGGAATTAAGTATGATTTCGTTATTAATAAGATAAAAAATAAATAGGAGATTAGGGAAATAAAATCTGGTATCTAGTACTCAACTCACCGAAAAGCAATGTATGTATATTACATCCTTTCATCACCTACTTACATAGTAACAAGTCGGTCTGACTGACTGTTACATCCGCTACTAAACAACGCAACGGACCTTGACGCGGTATTCGTAGAAAGAGCCATAAACGAGAAAAAAACTGCATCCATGCGAAGCCGGGAGCGGGTTGATAGTATGCCATAAACTAAAGAAGATCACATACTGAACATACATTGGGACTCAAAGTAGATGAGCCAATATTTTGCTTGGAGAGTTTCTGTTAGTTACAGAACTTACGCAAACTACACGTTGTTAACCAAAATCGGAACCTATGTTTATCTTGCGAATTGATTGGTAACTCCATTTGACAGAGTTGTCACCGAATACTTGAGGTCAGTTCACATTACGCAATGAAAAATACGCTTATAATTTTGGTACTTAACTAGGTATAACCTCGTGTTTTCACCCGCTTTGAAATTGGACAGCTTAAAAAACTGTGCTATGAAAAACACATATGTGCACATAATATGTTTTGTTCATGGTGATCGATCAAATCGATCAGGTATTGGAAAATAGCTATTTCATATACAAAAACATCAATTTTTAATGTAAACTAAAATGTGTAAATCTCGACAACAACCAATTTGACTTTTTTTGGAATATTCTTTAAGGCTCTTATGAATAAGTTAATAATGAATAAGTCCGAATAGGTTCTTATGCACAGAAAAATTCCTCATTGCTTATTCTCAACGAATTGGTTTATTGGTATTTTCAAAATTTTTAAATTTTCAGCATAACGGCACTATTTCACAGTAATGCGGTTTTTACTACCAGTGCCACTCAATCTGAAAACTTGACGAATGCAGAACTCAGCTTATTTATTTATTTTCGTCCTTAAAATGCTTATTTAATAAGGGCAGTCAAAATTGTCATACATCAAAGGTGTTGGATTTATCCGAAATGTCACTATCCAAAGATAAACACAAAAGATTATAGAATCCGAAGGTCTAGGAACCATTCTAGATAGTTCGAGCAAACCGCCGGCTTGGGGGCGCATTAATTTGCTTCCAACAACGAGGAAGGTAAACATTGACGACGTACGAGCGTACAGTCTGCCGAACAACAAAAGCCACGTTCCCATTAAGTTTGAATACGCCCGTGCACTCCTCAATGTGTTAGGTCGTACACTAAATTCTCCAAGTAGAACCGCACGTTGTAACATCTGTTCAAGCTGTGCTTACTCTAATGTACTTCTCTTGAGTGATACGAAATTAGCTTGAGTTTAATTAAAGAAAGTAATTAGGGTTTAATGTCATTTTGCTCAAGCTCTGCACAATTATTATTTATTTATGGCATAATCTAATTATAAAAAAAATGTGAAGGGAATTCTTAAATAATTTTTATTTTTTTTGTTTTTACTTTTTATAATAATTATAAACCTATCTATGTCTATCGTCACTTTTCGCCTATGTCTGTTTCTCTGCTAACGGATTTTAATGTGATTTTACTAATGTAAAGAGCGATAAAAACGAGGAACGTTTGTGTTGATAACTTGCTGAAAAAAATAATTGCATACGTGCGAAGCCGAGGGCGAGTCGCTAGTTTACAATATTTTGATAACCCATCAAAACAGTTCCCTACAAATTACAATAACATTATTTGCTACCGAAACAATGTAAAATCACAAAACAGTTTTAATGAACTCTCATTTAAAATAGCGGTTGGATAACAATAATTAAAATTTAAATTTGGTCCGAGTTAACCCGCAATTATTTATATTTTATCATTTATGAATTGTGATATTTGAAAATTATAATGTGAACAGTACTATAAAACGATAACTTATATAACTGTTTATTGTGTGGGCGCTAACTCATTAGTTAGATAATTTATCAAGGATTTTTTATATTTATATGTAATAATAAAACCTAATTTTTTATTTCCTTACTATAAAACAAAGTCCTCCGTCGCGTCTGTCTGTTCGCGATAAACTCAAAAACTACTGCACCGATTTTCACGCTGTTTTCACCAATGGATAGAGTGGTTTTCGAGGAAGGTTTTAGTATATAATTTACAAAGTTACGCGGGCGAAGTCGCGGGCAGCAACTAAATTATATAAAAAACCTAAGTTTTTTTCTCGGGTAAGGCCAGCAGCGGGTCGCTAGTAAAATAATATTGCAACAAATACAAGAGGGTAACTTAAATGTGCTTTTTTCTATTACTAAATAAAAAATTATAAAACCTATTTCTTTTTATTTCTTAAATCGTCTATTTTTTATCTCTTTGTTAACTTAAACAACTGTATCTCCTAAAGTATTGATGTTAGAGTAAAAACCTGAAAAATGTACCTTCAATCCCCCCTACACCTTCAGCACACCCCCCACCCTTGAATACTTTTAGTATGTTCATCTGGATGCTGCAAGGTATAACTGTCCCAATTTACGAAACTACAAAAATTTTATTACAAAATACCAATAATTTTATTAATTTTATTGTACAGTCGAGGTAAGAATAGGTTCGCACCTTAAGTCGACATTTGCTTGCACCAGGGCAATTGAAGACGTGAGTGGATGAAGGTGATATGTCGCATAATTCCAATTTTGAATAAATCGAGGTTAAAGTTTTACTTTTACTTTTTGAGATAAGTCGCCACGGAATTGATTTTTGTACTAAATTATGATGCAAAGTTGTGTAAACAACCTAAAATATTAATGGTATGATAGCAATTGAACACTTTTATTATTTAATTTAAAAAAAAGTCATACATAGCTCCCTCTTCCATTAACAAAAGTAAACTTTTATGCAATTTTTGCTTTTTAAAATTAACTGTACATAACATCTTTTTCAACTTTTTATTTTCCAAAAATGTCTTAAATCGACGATCTTAAGGTCTGTAATCATTCATATGGACATATTACTTTCATCAATGAAAAAAAAACGCAAAAACCCAAAAATGCGACATATCACCTTCATCCACTCACGTCTTCAATTGTCAGTCATGCCAAAATTTAATTTCAAACGTCTGTCAGTTGACTGCTTAGTGCTTTAGTTTCAAAAGGTACTAAGAGTCTACGATTTTGATAAAGGAATGAATTTGAAAACTGACGAAGGTTTTCGTACCCCGACTTTACTATAATATTGATTATTGACATTGAACATTTAATATTCACGTAAGAAAAGTTTAATTTATTAACTTTATTAATTAATTCTAATGTGAACTATACAATTCCTTAGTTAAATATAGAGGTAACCACAGTTCCCTGTTAGCCTATTTATTACTCCACGAGATAAATGGACGGTATGCAGTGACCACACCGTACAATTTCAATGGTCAAACAGATCACAGTGCGATATCCATGGCAGCTTTAAAGGCTTTGTAATAAAGGCTAAATCTGAATGGCATTATATTTAGTTTAGTATACAATTTATGTATATGAATGTGTGAAGTGCAAACATATTGAAGCAACCCGCCCAGTTGTTTATTTAGTTAGTGAATCAAGTAACTACCTCGTCGGTTGGTTAGGGTTGCTAAAAGAATGCTAAATGATAGTTACCGCGAAACGTGTGCTATAGAGATAGAAAGAACAAAAAATATTATTTTTAAATTTTTTTTTAAACTTCATTATCATTTTAATAAAACCTGTTCAGCCGTTTTTACGCGATTAAGTAACAAACATTCAAACTTTCGCATTTATAATATACTTAATATGATATTAGGATTTGCAGAAAAAAATTGCACCTGTGTGATAATAAATAGTTGATAATAAAGGATAATTTAACATAAAATCATAGCGAAACAAGTTGCTCTATAATAGATTATTGCCCCTAATGGATCTGCTAAGTAACACGAGCACCATTACCTACAATGCGTTAAAATAGGCACACAAACCTAATTAATTCTTAAATTAAGTAAACTTTATTAAGTTAAGCGCCTCTTTCACCAACTGTCAAATGGGCTATCTGTCATTTAAAGTCACCGGTAACCGGAAATAATGGAGCTGATATATCTTTGTTTGTACAGTAAAAGTCCCAAATATTAAAAAGAAAATAATAAAAAAATCGCCTATCGAATGATGCAGTAAACCGAGTACATAATTCAATAAAACAGTAAATGATTTCTAAAAGTAACTAATCAACACTTTACTTGTAGTTGGTGAAAGAGGCCCTAAGTATTATTTATAATAGTTGAATATTATACTTAGTATAGTTTGAAGTCATCTGTATGTATATTCGCTAACTCCTCCTAAACCACGTGACGGCTTTTGATGCGGTTTTCACCATAAGTTAGGTAATTTTTCAGGGAAGGTTTATATATTAAGTTTTTATTCAAGTAGAAACAAATAATATTTTGCAACCGAGTTGCCAAAACTGTCCGCGTTTGTCTACTTCTCCGCTTAGAAGGGATAAGGAAATGGGCCTTAGCATCCCTTACTCACTCACCGAAATACAACAGCACACATGCTGTTATTTTACGGTTGTCTTCTGTAAAATGTAGTTACTGCAACTACTTACTATTCGAACAGCGGTCGAACTTTAGTACAATTAATATAATAAATCTTTAAACCATGCGACAACCCTATTGTGGAACGTTTTTGGGCCACAGGGTTAGCGAGTGTTTTCTCACTTTTTGACATCCATTCACGTACCTATTTTGTTTTATTTTCTTCTATTTGGTTTCACGCTCAAACGTGACAATAGCATAGACAATAGGATTGGTCGATATTTTCAGTTTGCAGTTGCCTCGTAGTGAACAGTCCAATGCTGACCCATGTCATTTTATACCAAATAGGTATTGTGTATTTTAAAATTCACATTAGCAGACTACCACTAGCAGTATCTAAATAAATAAATAAATAAATAAATAAATAAATAAAGCCTTTATTTCTGACATTTTTTTACAATATTTTTTTTTGTTACAAGTTTTTTGTTAGTTACATTTTTCTTTCATTTTTTTTATTTTATTATATTATTATTCATTTTTCTTCTTAGGAGCAGTATCTACTAAATACCAAATAGTACTACCAATTTAAGTACAATGAGATAAACAAATATAGTGCTAATTATTTTGTCTCATTGAATTTATATAAATCAATAATAAATTCATATGAATCAATAATTAAACTATGTTAAAAATATAAATATGTATTTCGGTTTAATAAGTTGAAGCCCGTCCAGTTGATTTAAGCCAGATTTGAGCAAAATAAGTTGAAATGAAAAAAAATAATCAGTAAATATTTTTATTATAAAGTGACAACAATAATTTTACAATATTTACTCACTTTTTTTTCCTATTTTTTTTATTAAAAGATGGACGTTGTGAAAATTTAATACATACATTTGTTGAATATATTACTGTTTTAGTGGTTCAATATTCTTAATAATGTTTCGAAAACACAAGCTGTAAGTGAAGCTGTTAAAATTACTGCAAAATTGGATTTGGAATCGAATGGCAAACCTCATTCGAAGTACGGAATAATGGAGAGGGCGCCGGAGTTATTCTGTTTCGATTGTAGTTCGAGAGCTCGATGTCAACACTGAAAATTGAGTTTCGGAGTGCATACAAATATTTTTTAAACGTGCATAACAATCAGTAGTTGGAATACAATAACATCTACTGTTGGTCACGTTCTTTAAAAGAAATACGGTTCAAAAGGTTTTTTTGTTGTATGTGTTTTTTGAGATTTGTTTTGTTTTAGTAGAAAATAGATTGCTGTCATTTCATACTTTATAACAATTTTATCTTATGATACTTAAATTACATCTGTCGTAAAACTGTCGTATTTAACTGTGGCCATAAGAAACAAAGTCGTTCAAAGATTGCAAAACAAATGGCTTTTTTAACGATGTTGAAAATTAAGAAGAGACAGTATACTAAACCATATTTTATTTTAATAAATGCGATGATTTCTTTATCTTAATAAGGTTGTATTTCTATTATCAAGGCTATAATATTCATTATGGATATGCTTTTTATTAACTTGAACGCACTGCGAAAGACATAATGAATGACGCTTAGCAACACTTATTATTTATTGATTTAGTAAATTTAGTAAAAAAATATTTAGTAATTTTTATTGAATATTAACATAAATTTCATGTTTTAAATGAATTATATTTAATTTTAATGTTTAATAAGTTAATGAAGACTGATGTTATTGCATTATCTGTGATATCATATGTATGACTTTTGTGACGTTACTCGTACTCCTAACATTTTTATTTTATCGGCTCTTCGACTAAATAGTATGTATCTGTAGCTATTCAAAACCAAATAGTCTTCAGTGAGATTTCGTTTCCAATCCTACTGAAATAGGCCTTAGATAGTAACTTCCAATTATACTCGTATATTCAGATAGAACTAATGTTAAGAAATTTATACAGAAAATTTTAAACAAATTGTTTAAATAAATAATAGACGCATAATAGGATCATTTTGACAACATATCTTACGACAATAATTATCATTATAAATCTTTTTTATAATAAAATGTAACCAATACAACCATTCGAACTTTGAATAGATTAGGGATATAGGCTCGGAAATACAGACGCCGGCAGGGAGTTCCAAACCTTGGCAGTGCGCATTATAAAGGATGTTTGAAAGCGTTTGGTCATTTATATGCAAATGACATTTGTACAGCAGCCTATTTGTGACCAATGTCTTTCCAACAATAATCACGACCTACTGTGTTTACACTGTTAGTGTATGCGGACTGCGGTCACCTAGTGTGGTAGACCGCAAACTCCAACATACCTTAGCAGCCTCAACTCATGACCACACACTACACGACACATTCCGAGGTGCACAGATTGACACCTAGCTTGTGCCAACAACGTGTCGCGGCTTGGCGGTCGTGCTGGAATGCTTACCTAACTTGACATCTTGCTTTTAAGAAAAAGAAAGCAATGGCATGTGCCTTAAAATTTCGTCAGCATTGCGAAAAAAGAAAATGTGCACAATTTTAAAAAAATTCAAACAATTAAACATAGGGAATATTATGATATCGAGATTCTTTGTAGACATTACTAGCTGTCCCCGCGACTTCGTATGCGTGATACTCGCATTCGGAATAATGCCTTATTTTTTGTTTGTTAACTCTGGGAGAGTTGAGCAGTAGATACTACAAGTGGGGCCTAATCTGGCCCTTATAGAGAATTATACGCTCTGGTATTGTTTGCCATGTTCAGCAGGTTGATTTTTTTAAAGACTTCTTTCATGTAACACATATATTGGCTTTACTTTACCTACTTACTAGGCAGTCGCTAAAATTACAAGACTAATTGAGGGGAATATCCAAGGAATAAGAAGACGGAAAAAATTGTGTACCTCATCAATCGTTGACTTAGCAATTCTGTGTACAACTAAAAATAATTTTAATCTTTCTAGAATACTGTTATTAAAATGTAAGGAGGAGTTAAAATGAAGACAAAGAAATTTTTAAAAGCAATAGTGATTGCTGTGTCTAGGTTCATGCAAAACGCTCATTATTCTCCACGATTACTGTTAAGACTTACGCCTAGTTGCAAACGGTCTAAACGATAAGATAGAAGAGATTTAAAACTGAATGTTTAAAATTACTAGAGATACTTATTATTATAAGGACTGGACAATCTAAGCTCGCTTTGAAAGGCTACTGGCTTTCGAGCTTATTACTTCCATAGAGTAAAGTAGCCAACTTAATTTGCTTCTTTTATGAAATGCATCATTAAGAACAAAGCTACTTTAGATTCAAGTTTAATAGGGGTATTTGACAAGTTTTTAACTTGTTAAAACTTAATTATGGATAAATTTTAATAATAACCGGATACAAATAAAATAACAAAGATGAAATATTGTCATGTTACGTTAATATTTATGCAAAACAAAAAATATAGAGCTTAAAATTGATCAATATAATTAATTTTAAATCATTTTTGAAAAATAGGCAAATACCCTTTTTGTGAAAATAATGTAAGATTTTATAAATCTGGTATTTTTTACTATTTTATAGTATTTTTTGGTATTTTAAACCATTTTTTGGTATACTGGTATTTTAAAGTATTTTTTTTTTATATTATAATTTTCTAGTACCTAAGTGGCAGGGCACACTACATTAGGCAGATAGGCAGTCATGAATACCACTAGAATATACCACTAGAACAATAAATATGTGACTATAATAATTACCTATATAATGATAGACATTTGTCTCTTATGAATTGCAGTATACAATAAACAATACGGAATCGGCGGGCCGTATGTTTAATCAGCATTGTTGTGTGAAAACTCCCACTGCAATAAAGCAAGTGTTGCTTCCCCGGGAGAGAGCATTTAAAATGTAAACACTACTTACATACTTCAGTACAAAGTTAACAGTTTAACACCAACGCCCTACATTATTTACTTATTATATGAATATGAATAAAGCTGCTATTGTTTGTTTACGAGGACAACCAATGTGTTAATAATATAATTGTAGTAGCTATCGAATTAACTGCATTACTAAATGTACCTATATCACAGTATATACGGTACTTATAACAGAAAACCTATTTTTATTTTGTCTGTCTTATTAATTGGTTCAAAATATGAAGTAAAGTGATCTTTTACTTCATATTTTGTTAAATAATTAAAACTTTATCTGAATCTTCTCATCAATTTTATTTAAGTTAAAGCACCATGCTATTAATATCTTTATAAAATAAATACTAATCAAACATTTTAATACAATTTCAAAACCAAAACATACACCATCATTTTCTATACTTCTCAAAACCTTCAATAATATTTTTTCATCTCTGACAACTAAAATTCATATTTTTATTTTATACTATTTTCTTTTCTTTTCAACTGGCCAGTATTAAATTCGACCATAAATACTTTCAACATGTCTATCTGTCTGTTTTGGCTAATCTCCGAAACAGATGACACGATTTTGACGAGACTTTCACTGAAACATAGCTGATGCTATAAGGCGTAACTTAAGTTAATTTTAGCCGCAGCAAGTGACCGTGATATTTACTCCATGGTTTGTCATAACCTAACTTTTTCTATTTTTTTAGTTTCTATATCTGCGTGTTAAGAATTTCTAAATCTGAAAATTGAACCTTTAAGTATTTTGAAATCAATACTAATAATAAATCTGTAAGGGTTGGTCATGGAGTAAGTTACTTTGTTTTCAGAGATATCGTGTTTACAGGCTCTATACATGATACTGAAACCAAATTGACGATTTTTAGAATTTTTTTCTGTATTGTACGTATGTATGTATGTTCCTCCATAACTCTTAAACGAATCAACTGATTTTCATGAAACTTCGTAGATAAACATTTAGACGTACGGGACACAGGATAGGCTACTTTTCTTTTTCAACGCGGACGAAGTCGCGGGCGCCAGCTAGTAAATAAATAAACTATAATTTGCAACAGATCACAAATTTGGGATGAAACAAAAATGTATATAGCAGAACTATCTAAGTTTGCAAATTAATAAAGGTTTCGTTTGTTCGCAGAATCGCACATGTGCCGGTACACTAGCTGTTGGAACTAATTGCCCAAATACACTCAAGCTTAGCGCGTTTTCGGTTTAGTTCCAATTTCAGTTTTAATCCGAAGATTTTGCTTACATATGCGTTCACATAAACCCAGGCTAAAATTATTTCTTTATCTATTAATAATGTTAAGCTATTAGTGCTTAATTTTTATATATATTAGACACTTCATATTTACGCTTATTTTCTAAAGTTAAAAATACAAAATAAAATTAATTAAAAAAAGTTTTGGTCAAGTTACAAATCGCCAGACCAGTGTTTTATTTAAGTAATATCCAGAAAATAAATAGGTATATTTTTCTCCTTATACCTGATACCTACGTTGCTGGTTGGCCTATATAATTAACTAGTTGCTGCACAAAACTTCGTCCACGTAATCGGTCCAGTAGTTTTTGAGTTTATCCATTACAAACATACAAAAATACAAGTCTTTTTTCTTTATATTATTAGTACAGATTAACACCGCTAAATATGTCTGAAAAATGTTTTTTTTTGGTCGCAGTTCGTTTTACACTAATACCCGAGTGTATAGATTAATTGTTTGCGCTCTGTATTCCTTTTCAAACAGTACAATTTAACCGGGAGCCTAAAGTGCGCGGAATTCATAACAAAAACTAAAGACGAGCGAGTTGCCGCAAACTTCCGTAAATGATGGAACTTGGCCGGACGAGTTCGTAACTGGCCTGCAACTAGTGATGTTTGCAGTTGCATAACTTGAATCGAATCATTTATTTTATATTAGTTACTAGTTCTCTCTATAGCCAGCCTTCCTCGATAAATGGATTATCCAACAATGTATTTGTGCACGATGATCCCAGTGAAAGTTTTGTCAAAATCGGTCAAGTAGTTCGGGGATAGGAATAAACAGATTGAGAGACAAAAAGCTTAATTTTTTTTTTTATTTTTTTATAAGAGCCGTATATATAGACTTTGTCAGCGTTATCTATATTCTATAGCCTTCCTCGATATCCATCTAACACACAAAAATCCAACACAAAAAAAAAATTTCAATTCGAACCAGTAGTTCCTGAGATTAGCGCGTACAACCAAACAAACTCTTCAGCTTTATATATTTTTTTTTAATTTTTAATCAGTTTTTTTTTAATTTATTATTATAACTATCCTGTGTCCCGTACGTTTCATGAAGATCAGTTAATTCGTTTAAGAGTTATGGAGGAACATACATACATACAGAAAAAAATTCTAAAAATAGTCAATTTAGTTTCAGTATCATGTATAGAGCCTATAAACACGATACCTCTAAAAACAAATTAACTTACTCCATGACCAACCCTAACATATTTATTATTAGTATTGATTTACAACACTCATTGCAGAGAAATCACTGTCATCACTATATAGTATAAAACAAATTCGCTTCCCGTCTGTCTGTCCCTATGTATGCTTAGATCTTTAAAACTGCGCAACGGATTTTAATGCGGTTTTTTAATAGGTAGAGTGATTCAAGAGAAGGGTTTTCGTATATATTTTCAACGCGGGCGAAGTCGCGGTCACCAGCTAGTTTATCATATATTTAAAGCTATAACTCACGTTGATATAAATTTAATTTGAGAAAATTTCAATTAAAAGCAAGTGTTTTTTTTTTTATTTACGTATTCATACCTAGTGACCCGCCCTCGGCTTCGCACAGATGCAAATTTTGGTAAATTATACACGTATACTTGAACCATCTTTTTTTATCGTTCTTTCCATTAGTGAAAATTGTTTTAAATCTGTTGCGAGGCTTAGAAAAAGTTACCAGAGAACCAGACAGCAGAGAACAGCGCCTTTATTTTATTATATACTTAATATAATAGATTCATTACAAACTGCGTACGCTTTCATTGTTTCAAAATGAAATAAAATGAAAGATTTACTAACAAATGCCTCAATGTCCTCAAAGAGTCATTACCATAACTACGTAGCAACACTGATCTTTAGTTATGGCGCTCGCCGACCGAACGCTATCAATCCCTGTAACGAGCAGCATTTTTAACTCCCAAGACCAAGATTTTATATTTCTTAAAAATAAATAGGTACACCTAGCTTTCACATATTTCATACAACACACGATATTTTGTCGCTGCCTTCGACAAAACGTTGCCAATATCGAAACCTTTAAAAATACTCGTACTGTTTGAATCTAAGATGGAAAACTCTTATACTCTAACTCTTTCAGTGGCTTTGTCATTGTGGACTTCATAAATGACATGTTATTGAGAGGATACATTACTTTAGAAGAAGATACTTTAGAAATAGGGGCGATGAATTCTTTTAGACCCAGGAAAGTCATCGAAGTTCACGCCAACTGCTAACTCATGATTGAAGCATCGCACGCGAAATGAAAGCAACCTTTTATTTAGCACTATAACAGATTACGTAAATATGTTAACAACACAATATAGAATAAGTGATAACCACTATCATGAGCAAACAAGCGTCCACAGTGGGCAAGGCCATCAAAATCCAACTACTCGGGTCATCGTTCTAGCAAGTGATGGTCGACCCACGAAACATTAAGACCATGGCCTCTATTGCAAGACTCGTCTACCATATGTCGCATAATTCCAATTTTGAATAAATCGAGGTTTAAAGTTTTACTTTTAATTTTTGAGATGTCGCCACGAACTGATTTTTGTACTAAATTATGATGCAAAGTTGTGTAAACAACCTCAAATATTAATGGTATGATAGCAATTAAACACATGTATTATTTAATTTAAAAAAAAAGTGAACATAGCTCCCTATTCCATTAACAAAAGTAAACTTTTCTGCACTTTTTGCTTTTTAAAATTAACTGTACATTTTCAACTTTTTATTTTCCAAAAATGTCTTAAATCGACGATCTTAAGGTCTGTAATCATTCGTATGGACATATTACCTTCATCAACGCAAAAAAAACGAAAAAACCCAAAAATGGACATATCACCTTCATCCACTCACGTCTTCATTTATATAAAAATCAATCAATCAATGTATGTGTATGTTTGCTATTAAAATTGAAAATGGAATTAAAAATACTCAAATAATTTGGGTATCAAATGCATTCTAAAGATGAAATTTCAAATATCGAACATCAAGTGTCTACATGAACCGAATACAAATGTTTGATGTGAAAACATGCGATGAATGTGCCAGTAAGCGCGTAAATGAATACATATTTATATGAAAACGCCGCTCGTACTGAGGCACTTTAGCAGCCAGCATTTTTTTATATTATTTTTATCAAACAGATTTTTCGCATTTCCGAGGAAAAGGCGCCGCATATTCGACTGCAAATTATCTTTTCATACTCTTTCACTGTGTTACATAAATCACAATTTTAATTAAAAACTTTTCCCCAATTTTTCTACTCTGCACTAAAGTAATGTGAATACGTAAGTAAACAAATGAATTAGATATTCACAAGCATGAATAACATTTCAGTTTTATTACAGGCACAGCTTTAACCCTGAAAACTTCTATGTTAGAAGGTGTGTCATCATTATTATGATCATCTAAGCTGTAAGGATTTCCTCTACTGAACAGAGGAATGAGCTTATCTATCCATCCATTTAACTAAATTAATACGATGAAGCCATTAGGGAGCAATAACAAATATTCCTTTTTTTATTTAAAGGATATCAGACAGGTTGACGATCCACTTAATGTTAGGTATAGCCACCGTCACATATAACACAAACAATGCCAAGTGGCATTAAGTATTATATAAGAATAAGGGATAAGGAAGAGATAGGGCAATGGGCTCTGGCATATCCCTCACACACTCACCGAAACACAACAGCACACATGCTGTTATTTTACAGTGGACGAAAAAGGGTAGTTCCGTCAAATTGGCTGCCCAAATGACTGCGGAACGCAGTGTACCCGACTTCAACTTGCTAAATCAGACTCCTCGCCAAAGCAATCAACTTAACCATTAGACCAATGCAAAGGACTCGTCATGAAACAAATTATATTACCTAATCTCTATTTTAAATCTTTTTTTTAAGATTTTCTTCTAATCCCGACAAACAAAATTTACAAATCTAAAATAACTTGTGCAGTCGGATTGGATTTGGATTTAAGTCCGTCGAATAAGTAAATAATTAAATATATAATATACTAACTGCTGCCCGCGACTTCGCCTAACTTTGTAAATAATATTCTAAAACCTTTCTCGAGAACCACTCTATCCATTGGTGAAAACAGCATGAAAATCAGCGAAGTAGTTTTTGAGACAGACAGATAAACAGACAGACAGAGAGACAGAGAGATGACAGACAGATAGACAGACAAACGCGGCGGAGGACTTCGTTTTATAATATTATGTAGTGAAGGTAATGTATAAATGTGTAATGTCATTTTCAAGTACCAACTTAATTAAAAAAATTAATCACAAAACAAAAGCGCTGACGCATTATCCTTGAAACCTAACTTTGACGTTCCGTCTTTAAATGTGTCATTCCTTCGAATATTTGAAGGAAATGAGATCGTAATGCTTTCACATCGAGGAAACGAGACGCCATTTTAGTCGCCCGCCTCAACAAAATGGCGAGTCACTGAACACCGCCGCGCCGTTTAGAATGTTGCCTTCAAATATGTATTTAGATTTAAATATAAGTCAGTTCAAAATTAAGATTTGTCATATTTAAAAACATAGCCAGAGAAACTGCTGGTAAAAGGACTGGACTGATTTTTTTAATACTTGGTTTAAAATTAACAATCAACTCAACGTGAGGTAAATTATTTTATACCTGCTTGGAAAAGACAGGTAAAAATAAAATTCCGACGCGTATGGTCAGTTTATGAAATAATCAAATAAACTTTCACAGTTCGTTTTTTAATCTTTCAAAGAAACTTATATCAAAAATTCAAGTATTTACCTCAAAATTCGTATTTAGAGGCCTATTTTCTTCTTGGACTATAAATTTTAATGCGAAATTTTCACTTTTTTTTATTTACGAAAATTCCGTATTTATACTTACTTAATAAATTTTATTATTTGGATAAGGTCTGAGCACGGTCTGGATGAGTAGAAACTTTATCCCGGATCCCGCAAACTTTAGAACAATCTCACTTCTAAGGGGGTCTCACTCACTCTACAATATGAGCCTCTTCAAGCATGCCCTTAACAAATTCCTGTAGAATAGGCAGCGCACTTGTACCCAAGGTGTCCTTGTGTCCTTAGATTACGTTAGCCACGTACCGCTATGATATAATATACGGATATGCTAAAAAAAAATCAATGCAATTTATACAGATCGGCTGGTGATGTTGTGCACCGTAGGAACTTATAACAGAAAAGACGCCGTGAGAATGTCTATAATAACATTATTCACATTTCCCTATCCCCTTCTATTTTCTTATTCCCTTATCCTACTAAGGTCGGCAGCGCCCTTAAAGCACCTATGGCGTTGATTGTGTTAACGGGCAACGGTAGGCAAGTGGGTCGTCAGTTTGCCTGCCGACCTTAACATAAAAAACTTGACTATACCATGACAATACCTACGTAGGATCTATTTTATTATTATCGGACTATTGGTGTCTAAAATCAATTCAAGAAACAAATTTAGTGATCTAACTTCACTTATGTTACATACCTGAGTGATACTAAGCACAAAATTTTTATATGTGGCCATTTATGTAGTTTGAGTTCAAATGGCACATTGAGTGAATCTGTGTGAATTTACTTGAGTAAATCTATTAGAATACAGTTCTAACTCTCGAAATGGCAACTGAAGATGTCAAATGGAACATTCGAGAAAGCTATTATTCTAACTACGTCTGGGTATACCATTAGTTTTGTCCATTGTGCTTAGGTAAGAGGACTTTGCTCACATTACATCAATATGTTTCACCAACCTATATTTCAATTTGTAATACCATACAAATATGTAGTTTTGTATACAGTATAACATAAACTAACTAGCGTAAAATAACTTGGCATATTTAAACCTTAACATTACCTATAAAAAATGCTGCACACTCAACAGTACTGACACAGAGAAAGTTCCTAAATTCGTTTTTTCCACACACAATATTTAGATGCGATAGAAAAAGTGACCTTTTTGGACGTTAATTTAAAATTAAATATGGATTAGGTAGTTTTCGTTCGCGATAGTCTGAACTCGGGGGAAATCAAAATAGTACGATAAATAAGTCACGCGGAACAGTTTGTCAGCGTTGGAAGTGAAATAGAAAAACACTGCGAGATGAGGGAAAAAATGACGCAATATACATCACCTGGGACCATAATATTACAAGTTAAAAAAAAATTAAGTAGGTCTATCTAACTTAGCTAATTAAGTCAGATCAACAGTTTAAACGGAATTAAAAACAATAGATTATAAAAGTAATTTCAATTGGCTTTTCCCATCCACATCCACGGAACGAGTAGGGAAGTGGGTGCGGCCGCTAAAACCGCCGAAAAATTAAAGACCGCGAAATACCGAGGTCTCGGTTCCGGATACACTTTTATGCCGTTAGGAGTCGAAACCCTTGGTCCGTGGGGTCCCAGCGCTCGCCAACTTTTGAAAGATTTATCAAAAAGGCTTACCAACACCACCGGTGATTGACGAGCTGGCAGCTTCCTCTCGCAACGCATTAGCATTGCAATTCAGCGAGGAAATGCTGCCAGCATCCTCGGCACCATGCCGCGGGCGCCCAATTTTTTAGATATTTTTTAGGCTTATTTAGTTTTTATTTTTAGATTTTAGTTTAGTTTAGTTTTATTTAGTTTAGTTTAATAATTGTATTTTCTTTTAAAAATGTATACCTATAATTTTATTAAAAAAATTGGCTTTATATTCTTGGACATAATGCTAAAATCCATATAAATCAAGAGCCTCAAACAAATTAATAAAATGAACTAATATTTCAATATTAAAAAGTGTTTGATTAATAGGACAAATTGAATCAAATTCAAGAACTTCGCATAAAACCAAAACATTTTCCTCTAATATTCCATTTACCCACCTATAAACACCCGGAGAGCACGTCCCGACTTTTGACAGATGTAAAACGCTACCCCGCGAAAAATAAAATAGCGAGACGAAAACATAAGTCAGTACATTGCACGCATAAACGTGACGACGTTGTAAGAATTTATTTTGTATCTAAGTTAACTTCAATAGAATAAATTCAATGACAATAAAAGTATGCAATAATAATAACTGTTAAGTAGATTATTTCAGATTATATTAATCAAACTATGATCAAGTTCATTAAATATGAGATGTAATTGGTGAATGTAGTGAAACAAAATCTAGTATTAATTTTCATTAACTTCACAGATATTTCATTAATTTAAAAAGGCCAAAATAGTCATTACTTTAAAATTCATTAATTTAAAGGTAATTTTAAAAGGCCTAACAATGCATTTAAACTGCTTTTATTTCTGTGGTCTCCTTAAGGTGTTGGTTAATAATGCCAGAAGGAGTTGCCCAAGTGGGAAAAAATAAACCCTGTGGAAGAAAAAAAACCCTGTCACTAATTAACATACATATTTATATTTTTATTAAATAAAGTTGATTTTAATTCAACATGATACTGTAAAAAAATCGCAGCGACCGAAAACATTTTATCGACCGGTATTTTTAAAACCCACGAGAAAATAAGCTTCAGGAAAATGAAACAGCCTCGAGAGTAGGGTTTTATGAATTCATAACGTCTAGATGGCGTTTTTATTCCGTTCATTATAAAGCAAACTTGGGTTCATTATTTCTTTCACGTAGATTGACTTGGGATTAAACGTCTGATATAGCTTTATGGTTTTCCTCTGATGATGTGTTTGGAATGTTTTGTCTCAAACCACTGTGGGTTGCAGTTGCACTCGTTGGAAACCTACTAATTAACTTGATAACTACGATATACTGTTAGTTTGATGTTATTGTTGAATTGGAAATTATTTTTATATATTTTTTAGTTTAATCAATGGTACATTTGCACTTCTGTACTTATTTATTTATTTATTTATTTATTTATTTATTTATTTATTTTATTGTAGGGAAATTTACAGGTATAATTACATAGTAACAGTGGTGAGTAAATAACTTAAACCTAATAAAAAAATTCCACTTATAAATAGCAAATTATAGTCTAATAACAATGATAACAAGAACAAATAAAATAAAAGTCATGGTAGGCCACTGAAAAATTTATCGGCTATAATGTTTTTTGTTTTTAACTATGGAACTGCGGAACAGGTCAACATCTGTATCCTCTAATAACATTTCATTAAAAAGTCTACATGAACGCGACATGACTTAAATGGACTATTTCAATTCGTAACCGCAAAATGCTAATAATCCAGTAAAAGATTATTTCTATGCAAATTTTGGACTAATTTGTCTGATTTACCATGTTTTTAGCAATATAAATTGCCTAATTGTTAAGCTATTTTACATCCGTATTTTATTTTATTTTTTTGTCGTATTTAATGCTAAATTTTTTACTCGTTTATTTTGTTATTTGATGGTGGATATATTTATTTTCCCACTTTCATTTATACTCGAAAATCAAACTGTGATTTTTTTTAAACTACATAGCTAAAACTAGCATACTTTTATTACTAGCAATCTGTATACACACAAGTAGCTATGCAGAATATATATAAAAAATATCTATATACACAGATGCAACTAACGAACAATTTAAAATTGTCTTTATCATTAAATAGCCATTGTATAACTGTTATTAAAATTTATTTAGTCTTTTCCATTCCATTAAACATTCCATAAACACAAAAAACTTATTCCACGTCCCCTTGCGTTGAGTCGTAAACGTGACTTTTTTATACAGCAGACACGTTTTATGTTGCTCCATCGCGTAGATGAGTGCTGAGAAGTTCATAAAAGTGAAATAAATATTCAAATAGACATTTCAAATATAAATACTTATATTACAGATCTAGTCAGTATGCTCTAAGTAGTTAGTATCACTGGGGCTTAAATCCTAATTCGCTGGGCCGCTGACCGTAGCTGGGGTTGAGAGTTTCTGGATACCTAATTAGGGCGTCTACGAGGTAGGATCTAGCCTATTGGACTTCTGAGCAAGTCTTATTGGAAAATTATGGGAGGCCTATGTCAAGAAGTGGACGAGCTGAGTAACTGAGGTACAGCTGAGGTGATATTAACTATATTAGGATTCGAAAAATATTGGTCTAGTAACAAAATTCCAAAATGGTTCAGTAAAAGCGAATAGAGTGTGATAATGAAGAAAGATGGGGTCGACTTTAAGCCAGCCGCTGACCTCGATCACGCTGATATTGAGTTATAGGTCCAATAGTAGAAAATAGTGGATTTTGAAAGCTTTACTACAGTCGACCTGTATTATAGAGGAGGTCATGTTAGTGTCGAGTTCACAATCGCCGAATTGTGGTGGAGATACTCACCGGATCCGGATTATTAGGCCGTTGATAGGGCGAAACTAAAAATTACAGGTTCAGGTGTAAAAGTATAATACATTGCCATACAATTTTACAGTCTCTTACCATTTTACCTAGGTAGGTACAGGTTGACAGTGCTTACTTGTGCCTAGGCCTGGTTATAAGTTGCAGGCAACTTGACAAGACCAACTTCGAAGGAGGTGCGATGAATTATCGCAGAGACTTAGTCTCAGTAAATGCTAGACATCTATCTGCCGCTGGACATAACCTTCTCTCTCTGCCACACGAAAACTTTAACCTTCTACGACCAATGAATGGCCAGCTCACTGCAACTTCTGCTTACTAATTTTATGAGCATATCTTTTAACGATTTCAATTATAGTAAAGCCATGTTAGTAAATTCAATTGAGTAAATAAATTACATAATTAAATATATCAATAATTAAGCAAATAAAATTCAATTTAAACTTTTACGATTCAATCATTATAACTTGACCCAAAATGATAGTATCAGGCACTACCTTTACTTAGCTTTCTATAAATGATAAACAAATCGGTATTCCACAGATAATAAACATTTTCCAACTTGCCATGTTTGTAAGTCATTAGTTTTTGTTGAACAAGATATATTTCAGGCAATTCGATAGATACCTATCCATTGGGCTGTGACTGTTGTTTTACTCTTTTACGTGATCTGGAAACACTAAATTTTAGATACCTATTTCCAGTGAACGAAAGTTTTCCCGTTCACTGCCTATGTCTATTTAAAAGTGGATTTTTAACAAAGGTTGGATTCTGTCCTGCATTGCAGTTTGCAGTCAGGAGCAACGAATCTGGATAGATTTTTTTTTTCTTGTTCAGCAATAGTGAACTGGTAGGTATAGTTATTTAAAACTGCTAGGTACCGATTGAAGCACATTTATTTTAGTTCACTAAAAACTTACACAAATATGTGCTTATAAATCTTTAAGCTTATATTAAAACTACTTATACTAATATTATAAATGTGAAAGTAACCCTTTCTATCTGTTATCTTTTCACGCCTTAATTACTCAACCGATCATCATAAAATTTTACATGCACTTCTCAGGGATACAAAAAGTACTACAGCGCGCCCGTATGGTCCAGAAATTGTTACATTCCGTCAAAAATTATTGTATATTGAATACATTTGGATATCTGGGACATATGTTACCCAACGGCATATAAGAATTGCTTCAGTTGATAACGATAGGCAAAACAGAACAGAACATAAGGAAGGCGGAAGAAATACTGGCTGCATAACTTCAGGAGATATACCGAAATCTCCAGTACAGAACATTCTATTCCGTCTGGCCTAGGTCAGGCACAAGTTTTCAGATCTGACTGCCAACCTCCAGTGATTTAGAGGCACTTTAAGATAAGGAGAGAGATATTATTCGTCAAGTTTACTATTTTAAATCATTAAAATTGTATTAATTATAGATCTAATAACATAAATAATAATTGATGTAAGTGCTGTTAATAAATGGACTTGCCAAATACAAAGACGTGACTACTGTTGAATCATAATAACAACATAGAAACGTGCGCAATGGTTAAATCAATAAACGATCAGACAGGTTAAACATTGCCGGATGGAATCGGGATGATACTGCTATTTGTACAGCCACCTAACCTCGCCTTTAAATACTTTTTGCAGATCTGATTGGATTTAACTAACTTGGAACTGGCACAAATGGATATTAGATGAGATTTGAGGTAAGAGCAATTTTTTAAATAAATGTTGCATTCCCTATAAAAATTATGAATACGTGTTGAAGTTCCATCACTTTTTATATTTGATGTTATTGTTTAAATAAAATCAAACTCTGGTTTACTTAGACGAATTTCCGATAACAGGAAACGAGGTCATAGAGATCCAAATGGATTTATGCATTCGCAAAGCACATACAGGCCTGATGCATAGAAGTGTTTTTTGTTTAGTGCTAGCAAAACATTATACATTCTTATATAACAAAATAATCCCCAACGAAGTAGTTTTTGAACTAAGAATTTTGTATTTTGGATTTTATTGTATTTTAATTAATTTTGTATTTAAAAAAAAATTAAGCAATCATTAGTTGACAAACGTTATTATAATCATAAAAAAATATTTCTCTGATTATTTAATATAGTAGTAATAAATCACAGTAATATTTATTTAATATTCTTAACATATTTGCGCACAGCCAAATGATAGAATTTCACAATAAATAATTCCTTTATATATAGATTATCACTAAAGTTAGGGCCTCTTTCACAAACTACATGTAAAGAGTTGATTAGTTACTTTTAGAAATCATTTTCTGTTATATTGAACTCGGTTTACTGCATCATTCGATAGTCGATTTTTTTAAATTATTTTCTATTTAATGTTTGGGACGTTTACCGTACAAACAAAGGTATATCAGCTCCATTATTCCCGGTTACTGGTGACTTTAAATGACAGTTTGGCCTACTTGACGTCTGTGAAACAGGCGCTTAAGACTTGTAACTGTATTCGCTATTTCCTTAACGTCTTTGGCCATACTGTTTAAAATGTTTTTAGGTAATAAATAAAGTTCCGAATGAGTTCTTTGTTTTGAATTATGGCTAAATGAGAAGTGTCGGCCGCAACTCACTTTGTGAATTCATTATAAGTTTGAATCGCAGTTAATCGTCCCCATTATTTTGCATGAAGTTTTATATTAGTTTATTCCACATCAGAGAACGACGCTAGAAAGTAAACGGTGTACGTAAGTGACGTAATGAACTTTGTCGGTATTTCGGAGGAAGTGCTAAATTATTGAACCAGACTCTGCCATCGGCCATTGCAGCTCCATTAGTGATGCGCCGGAATATATTTTACTGGACATGTCAAGGGATAAAGACACCTACCATGTTGTTGTTAAGATCCACAAATAAATTATCTGAAAAAATTGACTTCTTTATAAGTAGTTCTGAATAAGTAAAAATCACATTATTTAAGACTTACTCCCATTTTTAAACTTAAAGAGGTATGTTTTTTGATATGTTTGAACTATAATCTTCATTCGATATAAAAAAATTTTTTTACCAATAGTTAGAATAAAATTTCAGGATTGACATAAACTAAATATTACACACGGGCGAAGCTTGTGAGAGCCTGTGTGAGGCCTCTGGAGTTGTTAGTGCTATAGGCAACGGCCACCTACCATTAACTGAACTCTGGAATAAACAATACCATTTTGTATTGTTTATTCCAGAGTTTCGTATTCTGTACATTTTAAATCTGTGAAACCGCTTCCAGCCGATGTCCGCACCAATTAGTCCGTTGGTAACACGATAAAATAACCAAATTATATCGACTTCGGGAGACAAAGTGTTCCTTGATCGGGTCCCTTGCAAAATGACGGTTCGAAAACTTCTCTTATGCTAATTTTATTGGCGTGTTACTGAACTGTTTTCTGATTGAATTTGTAAAGAACGTACAATAAAATCCAGTTTTACTTATTTTATGAAAGTTTTTGCCAACTTTATGTAACTAAGTATTAGTGTGACAGACATACGTAAATTGGGATTTGCCTGCCTGCGAGTTTTACTCTATCAAACGCTCAAAGCTTTCAAAAAGCGTAAGTGCCGTTTCACACATACACGGTTTCTGTATAGACGGCTGTGGATCTTTCACACGTACACGGTTGCTGCTACCTGTGCCACGTGCGATTAGTTGAATATCAGTGCGAAATTACGACCGTGCCGTGCCCGTGTCCGTGTACGTGTGAACGTTTTCATACTAGGCCATAGACCATAGATTCTACATCACGATCACGGCACGGTCGCGGTATCGTGTGAAAGCTTGTATAATAATGTCTACATTACTGAACCGTCACGGTACCGTTTATACGGAAATCGTGTGTGTGTGAAACGGCACTAAACGTCAATTTGTATGGGAATGAAGTAGTGCTACGTGCTACAAATTGACATTTACGCGTTTGACGCGTTTGATAGATTAAAACTCGCACTAGGCCCTCTGGTGGCAGTGACCAGAGCTCTATACAGACGGCTATCGTGTATAACATCGTATACCGCGTTATTTCGATAAGTGCGAGTGATGCCAGAAAGCATTCTTCTATCCTTTTATTCATCACTACACTGTGTTACGATGGCGAGGAAAGTACCTACCATCAAGTGGACCGTCAGCCTGCCTGTTGATCTAAAACCTAAATCAAACCTAAAACCTAAACCAATCAATGCATCATCATTCTCATCATTGCTAAGGGTCTTGCCTTCTTTGAAATGCCTTGAAGACTTCAGCCACCAGCTATTTCCATCCTTTCCTGTCCTCAGTTCCTCATAGTCTGTCCATCGGCTAGGAGACCGGCCACGAGACCACTTGCCATCCACTCTTCTAACCACCATCATCAGCTTCTCGAGACTATTCGTTAAACTGCGGGCTAATGGGCTATGGCAAAGTAAGTAAGAACTCTCTGATAGCAGTCAGCGGATAGTCTTTCAAACATCAAGATTTTTAACATATTTGACCTCCTGTTTGTTCAAAATTTACGTTTATTACACAACAATCATCATTCACGTCTACCGACTGAAAACAACTTCTGAAGTAACGAAATAAAAAGAAAACATAAAAAATTCAGTCAAAAGAATTTATTCGCCAAGCAGTCAAACAAGTGTAATATATTGAGATCCGCTAATTTCACGCAGAGGGTAAAAGTCTATTCATGTCAGTGAAAAGAGAAAAATAAATTTCCACTTTTCATATAAATCACTCGAATTATGGGCCAATAACAAATTTTCTTTATTACATTATACCAACTTAGTTGAAGCTGGGGATTTTCCTTTCATTTTCTCGTTTTGTCATAAAAAAAGTAATACCAATCGTATTAGTATTTTCATGTTATTTTTATGTTAAGGTCGGCAGACAGGCTAACGGTCCACTTGATGGACTTAAGTACAGTCAGAGTCAGAAACGGTTTGTCACCAATTAACAGCCATGCAAAAATTTCGTTTTAAGCGTCTAATAAGTTGTTTTCATTGACAGCCTAGTTTTAGTTTCAAAAGGTACTAAGAGTATACGATTGGATAAAGGAATTGTTTTCGTACCCCGACTGTACATAAAAAACTGAAAAGTACCGAATCTCCTTTCCTGTGTATACATATTAGGATATATTATTATTATATATTCTGTGTATTATTACATATACATACTCGTATTAGGATATATTTTACGGTGCAAAAGATCGTAGAAGAGTCGACGTATACAGCTACTAGCCGATGCCCGCGACTTCGTCCGTGTTGAATAATGAAAAATATAACACCTCAGAAAATACATAAAATATTAATCTTTATCGCTTTGACGATAGTGGCGCCCAATTTTTTATATTTTTACACGATCCTTCGTAGACCTAACATTTTAGCCAAAAATGGCTGAACGGATTTGATGAAATTTGGCACACATATAGTTTATTATCTGAATTAACATTTAGAGTACTTTTGATCCTGGAATAGGTTCCTGTGGGATTATAAAAAAAAAATAATTACAGCTCGCAAGAAGTTGCGGGCACTGCTAGTAAAATATAATTTCTCTATTTTTATAAGAAAACTAAATAAACTAATTAAGCACTGTAATTTTTTTCTTTAACTGGACATGCATTCATATAGCAAGTAATAATATCAAATATGCTTATTTGAAATATTTTTTCCAACATTCACATCGTGTTGTCGGTGTATTATTGAAAAATACCTTCCGACAGGAAGGTGAATATTTTCAACGCTTTCCCAGGGAAACGGTTGAGTAAATTCGACGTTGCAATAGATCTGCATTTATGCCGAATAAATCTGACCAGTGGTGAGTTATCTACGCCGCCCAACGGTTGTCACGGAATCCTGTGGAACGCAGCTGAAACTAGGATTCTTAAAGGACAAATAGGACGCGGTCATACAACTACAGCAAAACGAGAGCTTTAGTGTTTTTTTTTTTCTTTTTTATTAGACTTATTGTTAACTAGATCTATATAGAAATTCAAATAAAACATCTCGACACATAACATCAGCCCACCTGACACCCTTTATGAAAGAAAAATGAACTAACGAGATATTACAATCCTATATATAAATAAGTAGGTTTAACATTTGCATCAGAGTTGAACTCTCGGGTTAGACGTAAAATAAGTGGGTGGCTTCATTTACCTACGTACGTGCTTCCTCTATAATCCCACAAAGGGTCGCCCTCCTACATTATATTCACAGAAACACACGATTTCTTATCACACTTGAAATCGAATAAAAACTGATACAAAAAGAATAGAATATCTTAAAAATCATAATTATATCAACTGATTATTTTATGGCTTTAGCGCTCAATAGTTAAGGGCTAGTATTTTTTAAAATATTCCTTCATTAGGTACTTATCTTTTTCATATTTTGGATATGTTAACCAGTGTTTTATTTTCAATGGTAAATAGGTATTCATTGTAATATTTGTTATAATATACCTCATAGTTTAATTGTTAAGACAGAAACAATCAGGTAAGAATTTTATTTAAACTAGCTCTTGTCCGCGATTTATATGAACATTTATATCAGGCATTGATTTTTTTATATTTTTAGTTGATCCCACGGAAACAATAGATACTTCCATTCTGTATAAGAGGTGAAAACGTAACAAACAAACAGATAATCTCACTTTCGAATTTATAATACTAAGTTTAATACCACTAAAGAAAAATGTACGAAATAATTTTATCGTGTATAACTTAGGATAAATTATTATTTCCAAAATGGCTGCAGTCTCATACGTCATTCTTAATGTTCACGCACATCATTTCCCTCCATATATTTCTTAAGAACTTTCAAATACGCTCTTTTCCAAGTAGAAAATAAATTCGTTTGACATCGGCACGGCATCGGCAGCGAATTACTGGGGTTCAGTTATGAAAGGAGATTTAAGGGTTAAAATTTGTCAGGAATGGTGAAATATTGGGGACTCTCTTTAGGTATTTCTGTTACAAACAATACCTAAGTGGTTACTGAAATTTCATTTGATTAAACTGCATGTTTTAGTAGATGTCTATTATTATCGGTATATCTATATGTATTCAATCAATCAATTTCATCAATCACTCATCAATCAATACTAATAATAAATCTCTAAGGGTTGGTCATGGAGTAAGGAGTAAGTTACTTCGTTTTCAGAGATATCGTGTTTATAGGCTCTATACATGATACTGAAACCAAATTGACGATTTTTTAGAATTTTTTTTTGTATGTATGCACCTATGTATGTTCCTCCATAACTCTTAAACGAATTAACTGATTTTCAGGAAACTTGGTAGATAAACATTTAGACGTACAGGACACAGGATAGACTACTTTTTTCTTTTTCAACGCAGTCGAAGTCGCGGGCGCCAGCTAGTATAAAATAAAATCGCTGTCCGCCTCTGTCCGTTTCTCCGCTCACTTCCTCTATAGTGATAGAGGAAGTGAGCGGATTTGGGTAGATATGGTTTTCACTAATGAAAAGAATGTTTAACAAAACGAGGAAGTTTTCAACGTCTCTCACCATTCAAACCTTTCACATGTTTAAATATTTTATGAATTGCAAAAATCTAATGTATCTATGTTTAAAAATCTAATGTATTTACGTTTAAAATTTGTATAAAAAATGATAAAACAATGATATACAAAATTATAGTGACCTTCATAATCATAAAACATATCTAACATATTTTTCAATATCACGAACAATCTTGAGATAACCTCAAAATTGAAGGGTCTTGTTTATTATTAAAATTATCTGGCGTTGTATAGAGACGAGAATCTTTGGAAGTTTGAACGGAGGGTCCTCGGTTAAGCCGACAAGTTATTGTTTGGACAAGTTACCACTTTGTCTAAAGCGACGGGTCCCTTATTATGGAGAGTTTTGCGAGGATTGTCCAAGTTTCGAGCCGTTTTCGACCGGTTTTATGTGCCTTGTAGGACATATTAAACTGTTCCCGGAGATACTCTAGCTCGAAACCATCTCGAAACTCTGACGAGGCAGCAGTTTTAATACTGTATGTACCTACTCGTATGCATGCCTTAGGTAATAATAACGAAGCATATTTTGAATAACATATCCCCTGGGCTATTAAACTATGTGGATGCACCCTAAAAGAAATATATATTTTTTAAATTAACAAGCAACAACAGCAACATAACAAAAGATATCATCAATCAATATCATATCATCATCATCAATAAATCAATACTAATAATAAATCTGTAATCATGGAGTAAGTTACTTTATTTTCAGATATCGTATTTTATAGGCTCTATACATGATACTGAAATTAAATTTACGATTTTTATAATTTTTTTCTGTATGTATGTATGTATGTATGTATGTATGTATGTATGTATGTATGTGCCTCCATAACTCTTATACGAATTAACTGATTTTAATGAAACTTGGTAGGTAAATATTTAGACGTACAGGACACAGGATAGGCTACTTTTTTCTTTTTCAACGCGGACGAAATCGCGGGCGCCAGCTAGTATAAAATAAAACAATACAAACAAATGACAAATCCAATAATAGAATTAGTGACGTAACTACTCCTAGTCTATGCCCGATAGCAATCTATGGCCGTCTGTCGCGGGCGTGCCTTCAAATTCAAACAGGCGTTCCGACCTAGATGCTTCACATACCAAATATTGCACCGGCAATATGCCCGGAGGTATGGCGCCGATACTCCTTTGTAATTGACAATTCAATTACGGCACACGCTCACCGTAGCGGACTTGTCCCTCATTATAATGCGGTCAATTTCAAACAGGCTTTTTAACATTATTAGATATGTATAACTATGTACACCTTTATCACTACATATCATACTCTTCGTGATAAACTCAAAAACTACTTCACCGATTTTTTGCTGTTTTCACGAATGGATAGAGTGGTTCTCGAGGAAGGTTTTAGTATATAATTTACAAAGTTACGCAGGCGAATTCGCGGGCACCAGCAAGTTACATATAAGTCTGTGTATGGCCGCTAACTCCTCTTAAACCACGCAACATATGCTTGCGGTTTGATGCGGTTGTCACAAACAGTAAGATATTTTTTTATATACATAACTAGCTGCTGCCCGCGACTTCGCCCGCGTAACTTTGTAAATTATATACTAAAACCTTCCTCGAGAACCACTCTATCCATTCAGAACCTCGGTGTACCCAAGGAAATTCATCAAAGTTTTGTATTCAGATTACTTAATTCGTTCTCTCTAAGTAAGGCCTTAAATAAAGTTTTTATTTACAGTTCTTAAAAATGGAAATTATACGGTATATATGAACGTCACGCCCAATTAACTCCTATTTTCCCTTACTTTAATCTCAGATTAAATAAGAGTTACTTCGTACTTTAATCAACACTGTGTTTTTTTGTGCAATAGAATTAAGATAAGATTAAATTTTCTTACTGTCTTGATTTTGTATTTTGGGACTCATTGAGTAAAACTTTATAAATGAAAATGTTTATTAAAAATTATTTCTAGATAATAAAGCACACCTCCTTCAAATCTATTTCAAATATAAACAGATTCAACTAAAAATTTATTAAAAACGTCGGTTGTTGGACTACGTAGCAAAGACTAGGTACATACGTAGGATTTTGATTTTTTCTTATTTAGATGGTTTTTACTCATTAGCATATTTTTTTCTTTTTATACCTGGTTAATCAGAGTGAGTTTATAATTTATTCAACGAAAGAGAATTCGTAATGAATGAAGAATATTTGACCAACAAACAAGACCGTTGCTCTAAGCGAATTGTAATAAAATATAAGGTCTACAATAAATGGTACTAAATACAAAGCGTAAAACAAAGAATTCCCTTTGTAAGATTATGTGCCTATTTCTATCTAGCTAATTCATCTATTTACGCTCTGCACATGGCTGTAGATACATAACAAAATGTTCTGATGCGTTCAAACCTTATTTATTACTAGCTGACGCCCGCGACTTCGTCCGCGTTGAAAAAAAAGTAGCCTATTCTGTGTCCTGTACGTCTAAATGTTTAGGTATCTAACAAGTTTCATAAAAATCAGTCAATTCGTTTAAGAGTTATGGAGGAACATACAATACGTACAGTACAGGAACATACTATTAGTACTAGCTGGCGCCCTATGAATGTATAAAGCCTATGAACACGATATATCTGAAAACAAAGTAACTTACTCCATGACCAACCCTTACAGATTTATTATTAGTATTGATTGATTGATGATGATGATATGATATTGATTGATGATATATTTTGTTATGTTGCTGTTGTTGCTTGTTAATTTAAAAAACATATATTTCTTTTAGGGTGCATCCACGACCAACTCCATGACCAACCCTTACAGATTTATTATTAGTATTGATTAAAATAGGTATATATCGTCCCGCTTTAAATTACCTATTCATTTAAAATATCGGCGTAATAAATCCTTCTTTGTTAATATTGCAAATTTCCGAACAATTTCATCCATAACATAAAACGTCTGCTAATCGCTTGGGAGTAATTACGGGATTGGATAGTGGTGTGGGTTGGTTGGAGGTTGTAGGGCAGCGGCTGTGTAGTAGTAGTGCCTTTGCCTGCTTTTAAAACTAATGACTTCCGGTCTAGCAGAAGGCGGGAAACGAATTTAACTATTTAGCTAGAACTGTTAAGAGTTCTAACTAAATAGTTAAAATGGTAAGAATTTTAGATAAGTAAGTAAAACCTATTTTAAATAGCCGTAACGTAAAACGCCGGAATGTACAATTCGACTGCAACAGATACATAAGTACGAGTATTCAATGTTTCGCATGCAAAGCTTGGGTTTTGCGGATCCAAAAGTAATTAATTCAATGTAACGAAAGAGACTACCTATCGTTTTATCGAATTTATTACTATGCCATATTATTTAAAATTGTATTAGCTAAGTAATACCATAATATTCTTATTATTATTGTCGCTTCTCAGTACGCCTCGCTTGTTCAACCCTTCATAATGGAAAATGCAAATAAGTATAATTGGGTCAAGCAAATAACCGTACAAAATCAGCAGATATCGGGTTTTATTCCTGTTTCGAAGTACAATTTCACTGATAAAATACCAATTAATTTGAAACTGTGCCCATTTACACTTTATGTCAGCAGTTATCTGACATTCCCTCTCTAGCTCAGGAATATTAGACCAAAATTGACCAAAAACATAAAATCCTTCAAAACTATAGCTGAAATTTTGTATAGTGACACTGTATTCGGTAATTAACAACTACTCAAAACTCCCCACGCCTCCGCCGCTTGCGTCATAAGATAATATACAGGGTGTTAAAAAAATTATTTTACCTAAATTTTTTTTTTACATAAGTATCTTCTTAAAGGAACTTCAAATCAATACTAATAATAAATCTGTAAGGGTTGGTCATGGAGTAAGTTACTTTGTTTTCAGAGATATCGTGTTTATAGGCTCTATATATGATACTGAAACTAAATTGTCGATTTTTAGAATTTTTTTCTGTATGTATGTATGTTCCTCCATAACTCTTAAACAACATAACTGATTTTCATGAAACTTGGTAGATAAACATTTAGACGTACAGGGCACAGGATAGGCTACTTTTTTCTTCTTCAACGCGGACGAAGTCGCGGGCGCCAGCTAGTAGTAAATAAAAGTGTAAAATAGAGCTGTAAATATTTATTAAAAAGGGAAAAAATACAAATTTTCGATTATTTAAGTTGCAATTCTTTTCGATTATTATAATTTTTATGATGACAATATTTTCATATGTGACAAAATTATCATAAAATAATAGCTATGGAATGGCATTATACTATTTTTTATTTATTTGACTTCATAAAATTGTTTTTTATTCGTTCCAAATCGACTTGGTCATTAGTAATGCTGCTTTAAACGAATTCTATAAACAGATCTATAAACAGGATCAAAAATATTTTTACCAACATAACTATTTAAGTAAAACAAAAAAAAACTATATTAGTCAGCACTACGAAACCAACGCTGATAACATTATTTTAAAATTTGACATTAGGACCTGTCAAAATAATTACTCGTTCGAATTATGAAAAGCACTTGTTTGAATTTTGTATCAAAAAGCAACGATGATCACGAGTCGAAGCGTTGCCACATGATCGCCTAGGTTTTTTTTGTATAATTATATTATGCTATTTTTCTCTAATTTTATTCTTGTATCCAGATTTTTCTCTATAAATAAAGAATTGAGATTGAGAGTAGTAAAAGAATTGTGTTTTGTGATAATTGGTCATAATGTATTTGACTGTGGTATTCGTAAACGGTGAATCGTGTCACTTCAAGTTAAAATAGTCTGTGTGTTTTTATAAATGTATAAATGGGATGTGTATTTATTTGAATATTATTTACATTGCGGCAATAACATAATCATAACATTAATATAACCGTAACATATCACCGGTAATATTAGTGCCATAATAGTGTTGTTACTATCATATAATTGTTACAGCACTATGTTTATTTTGTTCTGTGTAGTTGTAGTGCACACTTGTTTGAGTTGTTTGCACACAGAACAGAACAGATAGACAATAGAAAGGACGATAAACAAAACATTTTTTTAGTTTGTGGGCGTTTCCACATACATCATAGTTTATTTTATCTGATAAATCGTTAATAAACTGATAAGGTTTTCAGATTAGTGTTAGAATTAGAAGATATCAAGATACATGTTGAATTAGCTAAAGGGAACAATACCTTCGCGTTACACTTTCTTAAAACATGATACAGGAATAGTAGCAAGGATTCGTCCAATTTTTTCGAGTTAATTGTTATTTTATGTATAAAATAATATATAGTAAACGTGCTCGTTACACCTACGTGTTATTTGGATTGTGTTTTAATTCATGGAAGTGATTTATCAATGCACGAAATATCTAAAACAACAATTATGTGTACACGTAAAATTTTAGTAAACAGAGCGTAAAAAGTTTTGTAAAAATGTTTCTTAGGACTTTCTTCACATTATTATTTTGTGCTAGTGCTAAGTGTCAGTCTAATAAGGACTTATACAATGGTCAATACAATAGTGAATACTATCCAAGACAGCATGAATCATCACGAGATATCGATGGTACTAGATTACCCAACCCGGGTGACAGCGATTATAGAACTTACGTCTATAACAGTAGAAGATACGGCACAGATCCGAGCAGATACAACCCTTACAACCCCACTATAAACCAGCCTGGTGGATTTCCATACAACCCCATTGTTACCAATCCTTTGGACGATCAGTACAAGTTTAATACTGTGAGTAAAGTTTGAATTTTTATATATATATAATTTTCTTTTTAAAATAGTTAATCAGAGTATTGATTGTCCATCCCTCACATCAATGATTAAATTGAATACTCCAAAAACGTATGCTCGAGCACATAACGTTAGACCATTTTATATAAGATTTAGCAAAAATAAATATGGTAGCAATACACCGGTTTCTTTAGCTTTACGTTATTATAATTAAATATTTCACAATTGTGACATTGATATTTTTTCAAATAGCATCACACAGCTAAGTCTAAAAAGCTGAAATTTTGAACATATACATAAACTTTGAAAGTAATAAATCTTTGTCTTTTCAGAACCGGGATCCAAACAATCCCGATGCCCTATTTCCTGGTGTGCTGGGAGGTTGGAGAGAAGATTTGCAAGGCAGAGAGAGAAGAGACTCTAGACAACTAAAGAGGGATATATTTGTCAATACTAACTATGGACAAGTTCAAGGTTTTAAGGTATTGAAAATTGTAGTGTTTATTGTATATATTGCAATATTGCAGTCTAGGACTGCAAACATATTCTTGTTCTAATATCACACATAATGTGTTTAAATAATATGTCAATATATTATTCATTATATTAATTATTGACACTTAAAAGGCCATTCTCCAACTCGAGCGGCTTACCAATTCCATACTACGTAGGTAATTCCATGATTACTCATTAGTTATTGGTCATAGTAATACATGAAAAAACATGACTTTTCTGAGAAATTATGAAGGTTTGCATCAAAACAAAAAACTGAAATTTATTTTATATCTAGTATAATTAATTTCAAAAATGTGCAAAATTTGCCACATTTTCGCTGGTTGAGATGTCGTAATTATTGTCTGAAAGCCAATAATGTTTTCCAATGAAAACATCCTAGCTATAGTGTGCATTAAAATTTGGGATGTCAATAGTTACCATTTGTAAAGGTTTTTCTAAAATATTGGAATTGCTGGCGTATGTTTCGTGAGTTGAATAAGTGCGCGAATGTGTTGCTTCGCATTCTGTCTTAGGTTATTAGTATTATAGTAAGTTGAGACAACAAATTCTCCCAAATACTGAGTTCCCAGGCTCGTCCAGCGCCACCTTAAGACTTTGATTCCTAAATATGTTTTATTTTAATCTACACATTATAAAGTTAATTAAGAGTAAAATAATAATAAAAAACTCAGTGGGGCCTTAACCCATTAGTTTTACACTGTAAATATTTTAACAAACAATATTTTTAACAGGTATACCTCTATGATGATCCAGACCCAAACTCGGGATATCGACCTTGGTTGACTCCAGTGGAAAGAATTAAGGGGGAAGCAGCAGTATTTTTGGGAATACCTTATGCTCGACCACCAGTATTGGATGGCAGATTTAAGGTGAGTTGCTCTTATTTTTTTCCATAGCCCATTTTTTTCCCTATGGTGATTACACACACGGCAATACAATGCGTTGCAACTGTTAAGCGCTCATATTGTTTTTTTTTTCTTTCAGCCACCTCGCCAACACCCTGGTTGGCAACTCCTTCAAGCCGTAGATTGGGGTCCAGCGTGTCCCCAGCCAGTCAAATTTACAGGAGCCACCAAAGGCATCAGAGATATGGATGAAGATTGTCTCTACTTAAATATATTCTCACCCAATGTAAGTATTATATTTAAAAGACTTTTTATCGTGATTTTTATAGCAAAATAGGGTGGAGTGCAAGTCTTATTACCATACCCTATAAAGAGCAGAGCAAATGGTTTTTACAATTCTATTTTATATTAATTTGTTGTAACAAATATATAGAATAGTGTTCCATATGTGTATACATATATGTGAATTGTGAATAAATTGAAGATTTTATCTAATATTCAGTCGTTAATATTTAATTTAGTGTTTTTCCAACTTGTGATTAATATGAAAAATTAATTGAAAACAAAACACAAGAGAAAAAAAATCGGAGTCTGTGTCGTTTGAAAATCATACCGTAACATACACAAACTGGACATGAAATATTCAAACGGCACGGAGTCAATCAAGCGCCCCGGGTGCTTGCAAATGGAATAACCAATTATCCAGCTAATTGCCAGTTATAATAATATAATAATAATAATATAGCCTTTGTATCCCGAAACTCTTTTCTTTTTCTTAATTATGTTTAGTTATAATATGTCCCGGATTTCGGTGTGCCTCTTGGCAAAGGCCTCCTCTAACGATTTCCATTGTTCTCTATCCTTTGCAACTCTTCTCCAGTTGTATCCTACTGTTAATTTGAGTTCGTCCTCCCATCTTTTGCATTGTCGACCTCTATTTCGTTTCCCGCTTCTGGGGTACCACTCTGTCAATATTTTGCTCCATTTGTCATGGGTGCTCCTCAGCATGTGACCCGTCCACCTCCACTTCATTTGGTCTATTTTAGTGAGAATATCTGTCACACCTGTTCTCGCTCTTATATATGTATTTCTTTGCTTATCAATTTTTTTTATTCCCAACATGCTTCTTTCCATGGCTCTTTGGCAGTACTTTAACATGTCTCTGTGATGTTTGGAAAGCGCCCAGGTTTCGCAGCCATAAGTAAGGCAGGGGAGGATACAGGTGTTGAAGACTTTGCACTTAATTTTTTGACCAAGATCTGTTGCTTTCATAATCTCCCTCAGTGACCAATATCTTTTCCATCCGTTGGCTATTCTCCTTCTGATTTCTTTGGTAGTTAGATCAGTTTGTGAGATTATTTGTCCTAGATAAATGTACTCTTCCACATATTCGAGAGGTTGATTCTTGATTTTTATGTCGTAAGGGATTGAATTTGATAACAACTTTGTTTTTCCTGAGTTCATTGCCAGCCCGACTTTCTCACTTTCTTTGTTTAGATCTTGTATCATTTCTTCAAGCTTGCGAGGGTTTTCTTCGAACAAGACAATGTCGTCAGCAAATCGAAGGTGATGCAGTCTTCTTCCATCTATTTTTAGTCCAAATTCGCTCCATTCTAATTTTCGGAATATGTTTTCAAGCACAGCAGAAAATAACTTGGGAGACAGTGGGTCACCTTGCCTCACTCCTCTTTCTATTTTGAATATTTCTCCAAGTGTTTCCATTTGTATTCTTGCTTTGCAATTGGCATATATATTTTTTATAATGTTTATATAAACCCTAGACACTCCCTGTTTTTCTAGGCTTTCCCAAATCACTTCATGTTTAATGCTATCGAAAGCCTTAGTATAATCAATGAAAGCCATATACACTGGTTTATTATATTCATTGTACTTTTCTAAGACTTGTTTGACTGTGTGTATATGGTCTATTGTGGCGAAATTTTTCCTAAAGCCAGCTTGTTCCATTGGTTGGTTTTCGTCCAGTGTGGTGCTTATCCGATCTAGAATAATCTTGGAAAAAACCTTATATATGTTCGACATCAGGCTTATTGGTCTGTAGTTCGATAAGTCTTCTTTTGAACCTTTTTTGTATATAAGGATTATGTGCGAGGTTTCCCATTGTTCTGGAATCTGTCCTGATGTTAGGATGTCATTAAATATTTTTGTCAGAACAGGCACGAGTTTGTTTAAGGTGCCTTTCAGCAATTCATTCTTGATCTTATCTGGACCTGGTGCCTTATCATATTTTTGGCTTAATATAGATTTCCTGACTTCACTTTGTAATATTTCCGGTTCAGGGTTTGGAAGGTGTGTGGTCGTTTCGCAGTTCACGAAATTTCCATTTACGGTATTAGCTGGGTTGGAATAGAGGTTCTGGTAGAATTCGGATGCTGTTTTTATTATACTTTTGCGGTTTGTGATATTATTTTGATTGCTTTTTAAATTTGGTATCCAAGAAGTGGTCTCGCGGAGTTCTTTTAGAGCTTTTTTTGTTCCTCCTGATGCAACGATATGTTTCTCCAGTGTTTGAATTCTCCTGGCTTTCCTATCCCTGCGTATGCCTTCTCTTATTTCTTTACTTAACTCTGTTATTTCTCTCACATTCCGTTTCTCATTTTTGTTGGCAATTAGACTTTTCCTTTTGTTTATGAGTTGCATAATAGAATCACTTAAAATGTATTTTTGTTTCTTCTCTTTTCTAGTCACAGCATAAATAAGTTGATTTTGGAGTTTGGTATATTTAGATCTTATGTCAGGTCCTTCCATTTCTTCAATTTCACCTACACGAGTTACCAGAGAATATGATGTCAGTTCTTTTGTTTCTGCGTCGTAGGCTCTGCTGGACGTGGTCATTTTTCTATGGCTCTTAGTTGGCGCCATTCTAAGTGATGCTCTAACCATGCGGTGGTTGGTATTGAAATTTAGTCTAGATATTACTGTTGTATCTGTGAACAATTTTGGGTGGCTACTTATGATATAGTCTATTTCATTTCGGTACCTTCCATCAGGAGAGACCCATGTCCACTTGTTGTTTTTATTCTTTTTGAAGATGCTGTTCATTATAATAAGATTATGTTCTAGAAGGAGATCTATTAATCGTTGTCCGTTCATACTTCTCTTTCCATACCCGAATTCTCCCAGTATATATTCGTCTTTGTTTTGTCTAATGCCTACTTGCGCATTGAAATCCCCCATTAAAATTATTATATTTTTAGAGTGGTCATATATGGTTTGAGATAATATGTTGTAGAAGGATTTATGTTCTAGTTCCTCCGCTTGTTCAGTTGGCGCATAGACTTGGATGATTGACCATGTTTTTTTGTAGCTGGGTATTCTTATGCGTAATATAGCTATTCTCTCAGTTACTCCGATGAAGTCTTCTATGAAGTTTTTTAAGTGTGTTTTAACCATGAACCCAACTCCTCTTTGGCCTCCAATTTCGCCTTTATGGTACATTATATAATCGTCATGTTCTTCAATTGATTGTCCTGGTCGTCGTACTTCACTTAGTCCTAAAATATCCCATTTGAGGTCTTTCAACGCTAATTCAAGTTCTGACAATGACTCATGAGTTCGTAGAGTCCTAGTATTGAGAGATGCTATATGTATTTTATGGCTTTTCGTTAGAGGGTGGCGGTCCGATCTTCCCGCGGTGACCAACCGTGGTGGGAAGGTTTCTTGATTAGGTTGTTTTAGGTTGCGTTTTAGGTTTTAATTGCCAGTTAGACACGACAAATTTCACCACGGAAAGCGATGCTGACCGATCTGAGCTTGGTTGTGCCTCTCAAAAGTAACATTCGGTATGAATGTGTAAAAAAAATATGCCTTCTCTGTATAGGCGAGAGGCTGATATTGTATCGAACAGTTTATCATAACTGCACATTCAGTGGGTAGGTATACAGAAATGCAGTAGTTGATCTATAGAATCTTAAGGCAAATAAAATTGCTAACTATACATATAATAAAATCATAAACGAGCCGTTACGATTAGTAACATAAAATGCACTTATGTTACTGAAGTAAAAAAAAAAAAATTTTAGAATTTTTGTCTGTGTGTTCGTGCACGCTAGTCTCAAAACAGGCTTAACAAATTTTAATGAGGTTTTCAGTGATATATTGAAGAAAGCTCCACGTAATATTTAGTGTTTGTTTCATTTCAATCTGTTTACAAACAAAAAAGTTGTATCAATACCATGCAAATGTATGAAAACCGAGCATACAAAGTTGCTCTCACAGCTGATAAGAGAATATACATTCTCTATCTTATACGAGTAAAATTTAGTTATAGTTTCCATACTGAATTTCTACTGCTATACTGTGCACTGCATCGGCTTAATTGCATCAATTAATCTCATTTGTTCCGCTAATGAGCGAATCGCCCGACGGTTGATCTTTTGATTGTGATTGTAATTATTATATCAAATTAAAGCTATTAAAGCTAGTGCTCGCCTGCGGATTTACTTGTACACTTTGTTGGTACTTAACATATTCAAACGGTTGATATATATATGCATATAATCCAACCACAAAATTAATAAAGAGATGGCCGCCACAGATTAAATATACAATATAATCAGATTTACTGAATTCATTTCGCACGGGACAAAGCTATATTCAAAGTGTATTATGTTTTTATTTCATGGAAAACATTACCTATTTGTCAAGGTTTATGATTGTATGATAATGTTCTGTCATTCATGGAGTTACATGATATATCTTTGTGCGCATTATTTCATCTAAATCTATTCACCCCTTTTTGTGCTATTGAGGAACTAACACCCAAATATGTGCGCTGCATGTTAACCGTTATAGAGGTCTCCAGACAATTTTTTTTCCTCAAACATAAACCACCGCTAGTGCGTAAAGTACTCAACAGTTGACCGATTGATTCCAGACGGAAGCGGGCGCGACTGCTCAAAAGTATCCGGTGATGGTTTACATTCACGGTGGTCAGTTCATGTCGGGCGCGTCCAATCTGTTCCCGGCGCACATGTTAGCGGCCTTCTACAATGTCGTCGTGGTCTCGTTCAACTACAGGCTTGGGGCGTTAGGTAAGTTATTGCAAATATTCTTATGTTGCAACGTTGCAACATAAGAATATTTGAAATGCAAACGTTGCTGATGTAGATTTGCTTCGGTTTGCTTCTGTTCGCAGTTGTCATAATATGGGGGCTTTACGCCCCCATATTATGACTATTATGACTATATTATGACTATTATGACATATTATGACTATTATCAAGTTTCAAAGCGTATAAACCCCAAAGCGGTGAACTTGACACATTTCAATCATATATAATTTTAATGCAGAACGAATTTTGTACTGCAAATAATACTTCAAAACTAAGACCCTAAAGACAGAAAATAATTTTTAATTATACTATCTAGGAAATTCTTTAATTCTACTATTATAGAAAATCTAAGATGGGACTTCTTAGATTCCTGATAATTTCCAGCTTACGTTACTCACAAGAGAACTATTTATTTATTTATATACTAACTGCTGCCCGCTACTTCGCCCGCGTAACTTTGTAAACTATATACTGAAACCTTCCTCGAGAACCACACTATCCATTGGTGAAAACAGCATGAAAATCGGTGCAGTAGTTTTTGAGTTTATCGCGAACAGAGAGACCGACAGACAGACACGGCGGAGGACTTTGTTTTATAATATGTAGGGAATTACTCAAAATCCACATACAATTTACAGACAAAAACAATAACATACCTAAGAGCCAATTAAGGATTTTACATTTATTTGTACACAAATTTATTTTACGACACGACAACGTGAAAAATCAACAAGCTTTGCCTCCTTTCCAGGATTCTTATCGACAGCGGACGAGAATTCGCCCGGAAACTATGGTATCCTCGACCAAGTGATGGCGCTCAGATGGGTCTACGACAACATAGAACCGTTCAACGGAGACCGTTCCTCCATCACTGTGTTTGGTCCTGGGGCGGGAGCTGCTTCCGCTGGTTTGCTGGCAGTGGCTCCACAAACTAGGGATATCGTCACCAGGGTCATCGCGCAGGTGACACTGACATCTTGCCTTTGTTATGTTAAGGTCGACAGACAGGCTAACACAGGTCCACTTGATAGTAAATGGCTACCGTCGCCTAGCAACGCCACATTATAAAGAATATCTGTTTTATATATACTAGTATAATCGATCCGGGCTCCGCTCGATTGCATTTTAATTTTGCAAATTATACACACAAATCTTTCTCGTTTATCGCTCTTTCCGTTAGTGAAAAGTCTTATCAAAATCCGTTAAGCGGTTTAGAAGAAGTTAGTATATAAATACAGACAGAAGCGGACAGTGTATAAAGGTTTTATTGTAGTCATAGATTTTGTGATTCTTTTCTCTGTTATGTGGTGCAAATATTATCTTTATATTTTTTTTAAAGTGACACTCATATCTTGAATGTGTATTGTTCCACAATTTTTATAGTATTAAGAATAGAATAGAAATTTCTTTATTTTACATAATTAATTTTGCAATGATTGGCTCGCCAGGTTCGAGCAGTATAACAGCAGATACATAATGTATCTTATTGTAAAGTACAGTCAGGGAGCTCAGTTCCTATAGGAACTTGTTCACGCTTATGCTATCTCTATTTTAATGTATAGGCTGTTAAAAGAGTAAATAAATGAGCTTATAAAATGATAATTTCAGAGTGGATCAGCACTATCGGACTGGGCGATAATAGAAGACAAGTTCCGTGTTCAGAACACGTCGTTAGTGTTCGGCCGATTGCTCGGATGTCCGATAGACTCGTCGTGGAAGCTGGTCAACTGTCTGCGTCAAGGCAGGAGCTTCTATGAACTGGGCAATGCTGAGTTTCAGGTGAATAAAGCTTTTATTTTCTCTTTTTTCTTTCATTTTCTCAGGAATTCTCAGCAAATTGGTCTTTCTACCTTCACATGTAGTCGAAGATTGCTAATTAAGATAGATAGATATAGAATCTCCCTTTGTGGCTAGATAGCAAAGTAACGTATAGATAGATATAGAATCTCCCTTTGTGGCTAGATAAAGAATGTATACAAACACACAACATTTTTTTAAACGATTATTTTGTAATATGATATCAAATGTTGTTTGATTTTGGTTTCATTTTCATAAGCTGTTACATTGTGTTTTTTTTTTTAATTTATGTAAACGGTTACCTGTCACCAGATAGATACCAAAGATTTTCTTGTCACTACTAAATGTCTTGTCACTACTAAATGATTTCCTTTTTAATTATTTATTTATTTGCATACTTGCATATATCTTTACATGTTTATCCCAATGCGATAGTGTAACCAACTGCTAATGTGTATTACAGCCTCACGTGGGGTTCATCCCTTGGGGCCCCGTGCTGGAGAATAACTTCACGTTCCCCGGAGACCAGTGGTACGAGGGCTGGAGGGAGAGGGATTGGCATTTCCTCAACGTGATGCCCGAGGAGCTCATCAAGCGGAGACAGTTCAATCCGTCGCTTCAGTACATGACCGGAGTCACAACGCAGGAGGCGGCTTATGTCTTGTGTGAGTTTATTTATGCCAGTACGAGGGTATCTAAAATTCCCAAACCATATAGATAATACACGAAAGAATGTTTTATGAAAATCTTATTATAGTTAGTTATTAGCAGAGATTTTTTTAAATTCTTTTTTCTAATTTATTTTACGACAGACAGGCTGACGGTCAACTTGATCGCAGGTGGCTACCATCGCCTATAACACAAGCTTACATCATAATGTACTGCAAATGCGCTGCCGATTATAGTAGGAATGGGAAATGGGCTACTAAATGACTGAGCTACTTTTGGAATCCATACCAGGGCCAACTTTAAAAAGTTCGTTTCCAAAGTTGACCTCGCCAGGAATCGAACTCGGGGCTCCTGAGACGTTAGGCAAGACCCTTATTACCACTCATCCAACGGGCTCGTCAAAATTATGCAAAACATTTATGCACTTGACTGTACACGCTTAATTTAAAAGAAATGTCTATTGAACTGTTTATTATACGCTTTAAAGACAACAACGAGTCGCTGGCACCAAACTACGAGATAAGCGAGGCGTGGTTCGACAATAAAGTGCGAGAATTGGTCGCGCGATACAACTACACGCTGAACCCTCGCGGCGTTTACGAGGCCGTACGCTACATGTACACTTACCATCCGGAACCGCACAACGTCAGCGCCATCCGAGATCAGTACGTCCACATGCTGTCCGATTTCCTCTACAGAGCTCCCACCGACAAGATGGTCAAGTTGTTGCTAGAGCAGAGAGTTCCCGTCTACATGTACGTCCTCAACACGACAGTCGAATCGTACAAATGGCCCGATTGGAGGAAGTATGGCCATGACGCGGAGCATTATTTTCTCACCGGTACGCCATTTATGGATCAAGAGTTCTTTCCGGTGAAGCAGAGGATAGACAGGAAATCTTGGACGCCCAACGACAGAAATATGAGTCATTTCTTCATGAAGGCCTATTCGGATTTCGCTAGATTCGGGTAAGTTTTATCGTTGTGAATAATGTATGTGGAAAAAGTAAATTGTTATGAATTAATAAAACATAAGATATAAATATAAATCAAATTTCTTTCACTGAACTTACTAACATAACATTTACTGTGGGCTTAGATTTAAATAACAAAATTGTTTTATATGACTGCTATATCGATGATTACCATTCTTCTTTGTTCTATGGGAAACTCTATAGGATCTATATATTATTATGTCTATTATCGTATCAGATTTTTTAACTGCACCATGAAGACTTAACAAACAAAAAAAACTTTCAGTATGCCATGAATAAATTACATTGACCAAATGTCAGTTTTATTTGAATAGAAATGTATGTTTTTTAGTAACCCGACACGCTCGCGGATATTGGGAGTGCATTTCGAGTTAGCCACTGCGGGCCAGCTGCGCTACCTGAACCTCAACACCACTTACAACTCCAGCGTACAGCTGAACTACCGGCAGACGGAACTGGCCTTCTGGACGGTCTACCTGCCAACCGTTATCGGCAGATTGGTGCCCACCTATCCGCCCATCACCGAGGTTAGAATGCACCTTTTCTAAGACTAAAAACATTATAGGCTCTTGAATTTATTTGTGCCATTGAATCCCTCACTACGCTAGGGATTCTAGGGAGTAACTAAACTTATACAGCTCCATTAGCGTTCAGCTTGTATCAGCCGCGTAAGGCCTATCAGCACTGAATAATTAAGAATCTTAAGTCGTCAACGAGGAGTTGAAAACGGTGCGCTTACAACGCTGAACGCAGCGGAACAGCCCTGAACGCGATGGAACAGCCCTGAACGCAATGGACATCCCTAAACGAAGCGGAACAGCCCTGAACGCGATGGAACAGCCCTGAACGCAATGGACATCCCTAAACGCAGAGGAACAGTCCTGATCGCATTTGAACAGCCCTGAACGCGATGGAACAGCCCTGAACGCAATAGACATCCCTAAACGCAGCGAAACAGTCCTGATCGCATTGGAACAGCCCTGAACGCGATGGAACAGCCCTGAACGCGATGGAACAGCCCTGAACGCAATGGACATCCCTAAACGCAGCGGAACAGTCCTGAACGCAATAGACATCCCTAAACGCAGCGGAACAGTCCTGATCGCATTGGAACAGCCCTGAACGCGATGGAACAGCCCTGAACGCGATGGAACAGCCCTGAACGCAATGGACATCCCTAAACGCAGCGGAACAGTCCTGATCGCATTGGAACAGCCCTAAACGTAGCGGCACAGCCCTGAACGCAACGGAATAGCCCTATACATAGCGGAACTGAACTGCCTCACTTTCGCCTATTAGGCGCGAAAGCTGAATAGACTCGGAAAGCTGAACGGACGTGTACGCATTAAAAAAGCTAAATATAGTTAGTCTTTTATTTAGAATCCGGATGTAATTGAATATTTGTTATAATTTCTAGTACTGGTGGGAGCCGAAGCAACCTCTGCAGATAGCGTTCTGGTCGGTGTCGAGTGCTTGCCTTGTTTTGATCGTGTTGCTGGTCGTCTGTTGCATGCTATGGAGGAATGCCAAGAGGTTAATATATTCAGATCGTGTAATAGATATGCCTACTGTGAATTTGACTGTCGTAGGTGATGCAGTAATGTATAAATATTATCATAGATAAATAAGTACTTAACCAGTAAGGTAGTTGTTTATCTATGATACTATGTAGAGTTCCCAGACATTTAGAATGAAAATTTAACGATAATGAGAAATTTCTAATATTTTGAATTTTTAACAGGGCTATACCACCAAAATGGAAATTATTGCCTGAAATGTAGGTAGTAAGTCATATTAAAAGCCTATAAATAAGTCGTTGCGTTATTTATGCTATGCTTAGTTGTTTTATTTTTGCTGATTTTTTTTATCATATTATGTTTCACGCAAACCTAGCACAAACTTTTTTTTTGTAAATAAACTTAAACAGGTAAAGTTACAAATAGTAAGTTTTTAATTACTATTAAGTTATGGTATTCAACAGTTATAAAGAACTCTGTTGACTTGTATTAAATAAAAGGATTTTATGTATGTACTAGCTGTTGGTGGATTATATTTTTGGCTTTTTTATTTTTTAGTTTGGTATATTGCGTTTCGTACAAATTTTACAGTCATAAAATACACAGACTCTCCAAATAGCAAACGATAAATGATAAATGAACGGTGATGACGCTTTCGCAGAGAGACTGACCGGTACTACAGCGGAGACATCTTCATGGTGCCGGAAATAGACCAGAGCACAACAGGCCCCGGTGTGGAGAACGTGACGCGATCTCGAGACAACATCTACGAGTACCGAGATCTGCCCGTCAAGCGACCGCACACACCGACCACCATCACCAGGAGTGTGAGTACCAACATCCACTCGATGGTAATAAGTGGTTACCGTCGACTATAACACAAGCAACGCCAAGTGCGCTGCCCTGCCACTACTTTTCAACTTTTTCAATGAACTCAGTTGACTCAGCCGGGAATCGAACCCTTGGCACAGAGTCAAAGCATGCACCCTAACAGCTCATCAAACGGACTCGTCAAACAGAATTTTACTGTGTGTATTAAGGAGTAACTAAAATCTTGCAACTTGTAGAGTCATGTGCACTTTCTAACTGGGGTTAACAATTGTAATTATTGACTAGTTCCGTAATCTGGTTTACAACTGTAACTATTGACGAGTTCCGTAATCTGGTTTACAATTGTAATTATTGACGAGTTCCGTAATATAGTTTGCATTTATAATTGTTGATTAGTTTCGTAATCTGGTTTGCAATTGTAATTATTGACGAGTTCCTTAATCTGGTTTGCAATTGTAATTATTGACTAGTTCCGTGATCTGATTTACAATTGTAATTATTGACGAGTTCCGTAATCTAGTTTGCATTTATAATTGTTGATTAGTTTCGTAATCTGGTTTGCAATTGTTATTATTGACGAGTTCCGTAATCTAGTTTGCATATATAATTGTTGATTAGTTTCATAATCTGGTTTGCGATTGTAATTATTGACGAGTTTCGTAATCTGGTTTGCAACTGCAATTATTGACTAGTTCCGTAATCTGGTTTGCAATTGTAATTATTTATTAACACGGAGCCTTAGGCTAACTAAAGTACGGTTATGTTTCTTCAGGCGAGCAACCCGCACACGCTTCAGTCCGGGCCTGGGTCCGAGGCGTCGACGGAGTCGGCCATCTCGCTCAAGGACGACGCCGTCCGCTGGTCGCCTGCGCCTGAACCCGCGCCGAGGGTACGCGAACGCACCAGACTAGTGCACGGAGTACCACAGACCACTGTGTGAACCACGACTCAATTCTTTGCCCAAGTAAATCCAAGTAATTCACTTATTCCGTTTAAGACCGATTCGTACGTATTAGATACGTAGAATAGTAATGCACACGCAACAGTAAAAAGTGAAAAAATCGCATAATACCTACTCTCCACTTCGATTTGAAACGCATTTTGAAATAAACAAAAAAAATAAGTTCTTACCAACAGTTCAGTTGGTATTAAGTTGTCGACTATTTGAGACTATTAATAAATTAGGGTTTGCTAGAAGTCGATTTGCTTTTATGGACAGTGATTTATTCCATATCGATGTCTTGTATATAAATATTTCATTTTTCATTTTTAGTTAAGTTAGTTACATATTAAATATGTGTAACTGTATTCTATATTATTTAGAATTCGTAACTAAGTAAATATAAGAAATGCTTATGGCTAAAAGCTTTACAATATTATTATTATTATTTTTATTTAAGTATTATAAACTTTTACATGTTTTCGTGTCGCAATTTTTTTGTATGAATATTATTTTTAATATGAGAATTTGTTTCAATTCTCACAGTAGGAATGTTGACATTTTTATTTCACGTAATCACCGTAACTACAAAATAAATCATATTATCTCTATTATACTCTTTTCGCTGTATGATGATGTGCGTGACAGTTCGTAACTGACAATTTTAGTGATGCAACCTACCGACATTTAATCGATTGTTTAATTATAATTTTTTTTTATGCCAGTTTTTTTTTTTTAATTGAAAACAGTATGCGTGACATGAAAAAGTGAGAACTGTCACGGAAATCATCATACAGCGAAAATACTATAGTGGTTAAGATTACAAAATAAATAATTACGAATATTTGTATTCTATATGCTTTAAAGTAATCACCTTTAAGTTACTTTATCGATTTTCGTATTTCGTCCCCTTACTGCAAAAACCAATTAAGTGCAAAATGATAGTTTTGAGAAAAATGAGTTTGAACTTTTGCATGCCTAAATTTGTACTAAAACAGCTTGTACGTTTGAAATGTTTATATTTTTATTAATACATATTATAAATATGTTTTGATACTAGTGAAAGTGACCTAAGGAAGTACTTTTTTTGGAAACAATCACTGCATTTAAACGTTTTAACGTCTGTACAGAATTTCGTGAATTGGTAAATAGTAAGTCCTCTTTTTTTACATTAACTTGCACTTATAATTTTTGTCTCATAACATTGTTAATTATTAATTTCATAGCTTTTTTGGGCAGATTAGATTATAATGATGTGTAACGCTTAATGTTTTAAAAAAATATTCTTCAATTATATTGTTGTTAACTGTTATCTTCGATATGTAATTTCTGAAACAGGGTTGTCAACATGTGTTTCTAAATAAAGCGCGTACATTTTTGGAAAAGTCAGGTTACAGTCTAAATATTTGCGTTTCGATTTCTTCCATTGTTGGAAATAAATTAATGTGGTTGAAACAACTTTTTGAACTTTTTCTGGTGATATTTTGTTTGGCGCTTTATGTGACCCTCGTGGGGGTCTTCATTTTTGGAATATAATCCAAACGCATCCATATGCTTAAAACAGCATTGTGTATAACAGAAGCTGAAATGTTCAAAGTACCACAGAAGAATTTTTGACAAACCTTTCTCTTTTGCGTATTGATTTCAAAATAGCACTTGGTATGGTCTAGATGGTCTAGAGCGTTTTCTATTTACTACCGTTCTTTTTGGTGGTTGAACCGTTATACGCAAAAGTATAAAATTTTTCTTAACAACAAAATCTAAACTCCAATAAAATCGACAATAAAAACTGTGACGATATTCTTGAGTAAAAGTATCTGTGCATTTGAACATACAACCGGAAAAATAAATTGGCTTTGGTATCTTTGCGGGTCTCTCTTTTTTATTTGTCACGTAAGACAAACCATCGGACCGCTGTTTTTTTTGCCCAATTTTTTTTTTCATGCATTGGGATTTGCAGTACGCCAGCGGGCTAAAGGTTTAACTTTAACCCAAACTGAATCAAGCACACCTTTTAATATATTTTTTATAAAATCTTCACAATAGAATTTTTTTTTTGCTGATTTTGCCGACCATTTTCACTATTTTCAACAGGTGAGTTAGCTTCATTGTCTGTTTCGCTGTTACGTTCCTGCCGCAGTTAAAATGTACCTAACTGATTATTATATTAAAATGTACTATAATGTGCCAATAATATTTTTGGCATGTAATTCGGTTTTGAGTCTGAGAATATGGCCTTTTTAAGAATATGTCTTTTTGCGAATCTGTCCTTATGCGAACAAACTGAAAATTCAACAGAATTCGACATTTACTCGTATATTAATTATGTAGTGACACTTGTTACATGAGATTAACTTCACATTGAAAATATGCTTTGGCTATCTTAAAGCTAAAAAATGAACATGAAAAGTGGTGAAGTTTATAATAATATTACGTACAAATTAGAAATGACTGAAATAAGTACACGAAATTGTAGCAGCTATTAGTAAAAAACATATTATATATTTTTTATGACAGTAAAATTCCATGTCTTACTTATAAAAGTAGACATGTTTGTAATTTTACCAAAATATTTTATAATTTTTACCATTTTAAAAACCATGGTTGTTACTTTTTCTTTAGTTAAATTGCGTTTTTGTGGAAATATTTTTTTCAATAAAATAAAAAGCACAGAATTTGAATAAATAAATAAAAAATTAAGATCTTTTTTGAAGTTTAGGTATAAGCATTGAGGTATTGAAATGCCCACCGTATGTTACCATCTACGAGTGATTAACTTTACCTATAATTTAATGTTACAACCTGCTGTAGCATTTAACTGTCAAATCTGACAGCTGACAGAGTTGTCATTTTCATATGACAGACGTCAAACGTCATTATGTTCAGTTAAAAAAACGACAATTATTTACATTACACCTACATTTTTATATTAAGATTAGATCAAATAGTAATTTAAGTAGGCAAAAAGTGTTTGTGAACGTATGTCCGTCCATTTTGTGTTGTGCAATCGTCTATTTGTGCCTTAAATCTTATAGGTACTTAGTTTTAAGAATTATTTATTAAATTTTATACACTATATACTATTGTATTACAAACTGCCTTTTTAAATTTAAAAATTAAATAAAAGACATATATTAAGTACACGGAATAGTTGATTTTTATTTAAACGTACCCACAAATTCCAATATTTTGAAATAAAAAAGGTATTCGTATACCGTCATTATAAAGTTTTGAATTCAGAAGGTACAGTTCGCACTCGAGCTCGGAGGAATTGCGCGCTTGTATATATTTATTTATGTTTTTTAAAGTCTTTTAAAAAGTCATGATTACTTATTTTATTATCGATAACATAACTCCACTAGATATTTACAGTAGTACACACTTGATAAGGCGCGTCGTGAATCTTCGTTCGCGCAAAGAAAGTACGGCTCCAACGATTAACGAGGAAAGCTTAAAACTTACAATTAACTTTAGAGACAATATCCATAAGGTTGATAATACAATGCGCACTCGCGTAAGATGGCAAGCGGGGCACGCTAATATGGCGCCAGAGTGCGACCAATAGCGGTACTGGAAAAAGCCGCGAAGTGTGGATTGGTCGATAACATTCTCCGCGCAGGCACATCCCTAAGCCATATCAGTTGGGTACTACTGTACTTAAAGATTCCTCGGAGCTCGCGTGCTGAGCATACGACAATGACAATGACAAAGGGTCAATGCGGACAGTGACAAATGTCAGGCGCGCGACGCACAGTGTAGGGGGAGCAAATGGGTCCGCAAACCGCTTGAGCCTCGTAAGAGCCGCACGCCAACAACTGGCCCGGACGATTCATAAGGTCCACCACATAATTAGCGCGCAATAGTCCAGCCGGGTAGTTCTGGGGCACGTTAGCTTCTTCGTCCTCCTATATACATAATTCATTTTTAGCTATGATCGTACGAGCAAACGACGCGTTTTCATCGCACGACGAGATTAAACACACAGTGTCCTAGTTGAAGCTCGCAAGTCATCGTGCGAGCACAGAAAATGCTTAATAACAATCACACGATGGAAATGATCGTGCAATCAAAGCTACAGATCTCTTTTGGGGTGTCCTAATTGATCACGCGTCATAGCTTAAGCGCAGCAAAGTAGGTAAAATGGCAAGCGTTATATTGTCTTGTTTGCTTGCACCTGACATGTGTTATGGCTATAGTAAAAAATAGCTTTGGATATAGCTTTTCTGTGAACTGACGCATGAAGTCGGTGTTCACACCTAGAGGCTCTAACGGAAGACCAGCGTCATTATGCTGTTAGAGGCGGTTAGTGGCGGGGGACATTTGTGTTTGTCTTTCTATATGTTATCTAAGTATGTTTTACTAGCTGGTGCCCGCGACTTCGTCCGCGTTGAACGATGAAAGGTACCCTATGTCCTTTCTGGTGTCCCAGACAACGTGTATGCAAAATTTCATGGTGATCGGTTCAGTAGTTTTTGCGTGAAGGAGTAACAAACATTCATACATCCACACAAACTTTTGCAATTATAATACTAGTACGGATATGTCTTTTGCTAAAAATAAAATTTAAGTGAGAAATCACAGTGAATAGAGGTGCCTACCGGATGTAGTTCGGGTACGGCGACTTCGCACCAAGCGTGCGAACTGGTGGTACGGTACAAGGCACAAGCGAGGCCGATTCTATCTGCAAGAACTTTGTACAGCAAAGCCCTCTCCAACGAGCCCCCGCATTTTATCCAACCGAGACCCACCACTCGACTGTGCAACTCGTGCTGCACAAACAGAACTTCTATAATAATTATTCTATATACAAAAAAAAATCTGTAACCAGATTGCAGCGCCACCTATCGGATCGAACCTGCTTACCTAACAAAATAATATGTTGAAATAGTGTTTTAATAAACTAAATAACACTGCCATCTGTTAGAAACTTATGGAACTTACAATCTTTTATGACAAAAAAATACATTTAATTTGCAATTTAAAAACAATTAGTTCTTTTAGTTTTTTAATTAAGATCGATTTAGTAGTTTCCGAGTTTACAGCGGATTAACATCGTGACATAAGATTTTTATTAATATAATATAAGCAAATAGGTACAATACCTATATTGTATTTAAAAAAAAATCTTATTTCGTGAACAATCGTATCACGTCTTTATGTTATCTTATTTAGTTATTAAACAAACAATTTATATAGATATTTTATAAAGGCTCATTGAAAATGCCTAAAGCTTTGGTTTCCTAGGATAACGGTGCCGTCATATTATATGATATACGATATTATATGATTGTATATGATATACATACGTTCTAATATTAAGGCCGCTATATGGGACGCAGAAAGACGGCCGTCTTTACGGTGTTGACATGTCGGTTTCCTAGGATAGCGGTGCCGCTATCACACCTTCTGTCATCTTTTCGTATCTGTATACAATATATTAAAAACAGCTTCACCGCTATCAATAAAAATGTTCAGAACCGACAAGACGACCGTCATGCAAATGGAGGCACCGCTTTTTGACGTTACGGTGTCAATTACCGCTCTCTAGGAAACTGCGCCATTTTGTTTACATAGACAAGGTTCTAGTGACGTCATTCACCGCTGTATTACGGCCGCTATATGACGGCACCGGGATATAGCGGTCCTAGGAAACCAAAGCTTAACCAATAAGAATATGTATTTCTACTAACTACTGAAACTAAGGGATTACCATGATGTCGATGATGTGGAGGTTAATACTGGGCATGGAACAATCCTTCTCCTGCGTAAGACCACACATCTGTTCGGCTACGAATTCTCCTAACAGTTGCGCCCTAACTTTCATTGATGTCGACACCTCTTCACATCTCTCCCGATATCTGACAATATGTTTATAGGAAATTTATCAAATAAAAAAAGTAGGTAAGTATCTATTATAAGTTTTTATGAAAGTAAACACCCAAATTTTTATAGAGTTTCTTTCAAATGAAACTTAAACTTCTGTATATGTATACCCATGGATAAAATATTACTTAACCCAGATGAAATATTACATTTAAGTAACATTTTATAGTTGGTATAACTTATCAATGTTAAGAACCTTTAGAAAATTACCTGACTTCATAATGCGCATCTTCAATTTCGATATAGTGCAGTGATTTTGTTCTACAAATAATAAAAAAGTTAAATTAATGATTGGATATCAGTACACATCAGGATTATTAGAAATATTTAACTAATAATCCTGATTTGTGATGACTAACCAAAGTGGCTCTGTCTGTCTACGCACAAAAGTGTAACAGCAAGAAGCGAAAAAAAAAACGAAATGTATGTGGAAGGATACTAACGGATCTCCAAACCATAATTTCAGCTTCAGCAAATAAGATCGTAAGTTGACGTCATCAGCTATTGTGGGAAAACGCAATCGACTCGAAGAGAAACCCATCTGCATTTCAGTTGTACGATCTGACAAATTAACCCAATAATATTACTTACAAGTTTAGTGACAAAGAAAACAACATTAACTGAGATTTATTAGAAACATAAAACAATGTTGCCTCGTAGCTATTTTATGTAAAAGACGTCAAGTTAGCTGGCAATCCACTTTATGGTAGGTACTATTAAGAATAACATATTAGGTAGGGATGGGAAATGGGCTATGGTCTGGTGCATACACATGCATTTTGTGCGAATATCTACAGTTCAAATGTATTTTTTATGGTGTAGCTTGGGCTTCTGCCTTCTATTCGAATGTATAAAATATTCATTTTAATGAAGGAACCTATTTGCTTTGGAATCTACAACTGCGCATATTATAATAATAATAATAATAGCGACAAAGCCAGTTCTTCTAAGCCACCCAACTCATTTTAATACGGTTTTAACTAATGAAAAGAGCTATAAGTAAACGAGGAAGGTTTATGTTCGAGTATTACAAGAAAAAATTGTATGATCTATTCTTTTTCTATTGATCAAAAACGTAAACAAATATATAAAATATAATTCATGGTCACTGGACTGTTTTAAAGATGGGATTTGTACATTAGGCATTATCAAAGAGAGTTGACTCAGAACTCATTTAGAATTTGTTCGTATTGTTTGTTTAGTTCTATATCGTGAATTGTTTGTTTACCTTTTTGATCAATGAAAAAAGAATACATATTATCCGTGCTAAGCCGAGGGCGAGTCGTTACTTAGTTATAAATAAATTAATAATCAGTTAATGTCAAAGATCAAATTAAGTATTGCTAGAACTAACAAGGTGTCCTGATGTCGAGCCCGGAGGCATCGTCGTGGGGTGGTTGCATAAACATAGAAATGTAGACAGGGTCGCAGTGGGGCTGCGGTGCCGCTATGATCTCTTGCATGGTGGGGAACAGGTCGTGGCTTAGACGCTTCATCACGTAGAAACCTTCCTGTTTATTAGTAACCATTCCCGTATTAGGATTTCACCTTCAACTATTATGATTTTTTAAAAAGAGATATAGTAAAACAAGATATCATATGTGGGAAAATATACAGCAAAAAAGGTATTGACGATTATCAGCTTAGTACTCACGTGAAATTCGGTAGATGGTGTGACGTAGTACCTACATATTAAATTACCAGAAATCTGATGAATATAGGTACCTTAGACATATGGAAAAGACTTAAAAATTCGGCACAAACAGAAGAAGCAGAACAGCACATACTTTATAGTTCAGTACATTAACTACTATGCATGACCTGCAGACGTAGTGCCTTTCAATCCAGTCGGATATGTATCGAAGCCTTATATTCAATTTAAGGTAAAGTAAGGTTTAGGTTTAACCTAACCTAATCGTGTATTCCGCACGATTAAAAATATTCAATCCTATAAATACACTGGACCGCAAAGAAAAAGGGTCAGTTAGAAAATCTTCAATATCTTCAAAAGTACCTACCTGTGCTAGCTTTATGAAATAAATACTAAATTAAAGAATATTTTAATGTGCTTAAATAAAAATAAAATCTATTTAGTTCAGCTTTAATCTAGTCTTTATTTCATAAAAGTACGTTAGGTACTTTTGTAGTTATTGAAGATTTTTTAACCAACCCCTTTTCTTTGCGGTCCAGTGTAGTTAATATACTTTACATGTATTCCAGTTTTATAATAGTTACTTTGAAATGGGACAGTAACCTTTGTGAGATCGTTTATCTCAAGCCGGCCGGTGTACGCGAACTTGGCAGAGAGATTGCAACGGAAGATAGCCTCCAGTGCCGGCTCCCAAGCGCTCACAACATAACGAGCCAAACGATTCTCGACCATACTGTTATGGACAATAAGTTCCGTTTAAATGTGCTCCATATGTTCGTAGAGTTATCTATTTTCTCAGAAAGAGGCTCGATGCGAAGGACAGAAGACCGAGCGTGGTGACGAGTCTTGTAAAAGTCCTACATCCAGACACAACCAATATTTTTATATTACATATTATTGCATATTACCGACATTTCAAAATTTACTTAGGTTCATGAAGAAATAATAAGAAGTTGATACAAAAATCGAGTATAGAGATAAACTTAAGCTGTCTGTGGATAAAGTACAATACTTAAGTATGTTAGCTACACATAAGCCAGTACTTAAATAAATAAAAATAATTACTTACTAATGAATTGTTCCGAGGGCCAGGTATTCTTCTGCACCTTCCTCCGTAACACTGTTTATTATGAGCGAACACAGCGCAGTGCGGAGACCAATGTGCTCGATTCGCAAATTTTGCGATATCACCTTCAACAGAAATTAATTTAGAAGGTTAAGCGCCTCTTTCTCAAACGTCAATTAGGCCTCATTTAAAGTCACCTGTCATCGGGAATAATTTAGCTGATATACCTTTGTTTGTACGGTAAACGTCCCAAACATTAAATAGAAAATAATAAAAAAAATAGGCTATCGAATGATGCAGTAAATCGAGTGCATAATTCAATATAACAGAAAATGATTTCTATAAGTAACTAATCAACACTTTATATGTAGTTTGTGAAAGAGGCCCTAATATTACTTATATTTAAAAACCACTTTTTTTTAATAAATATTGTTACATTTTTGTAACTAGACTGGACGACCGAGCTTCGCTCGGGCCAATGAAAGGTTTAAAGGTTTTTACATGTAAGAAAGAAAGTCATTTGAAACATTATAGAAAAACAAATTCAAGAATACTTGAATTATATTATAAAATGAGCAAGCCTACTTTTGTAACCGTTCCATTAAAAAAAACTACCTAAAACGAATTTTCTCGAAGATAATACCCTGACAGATCGATTTCTAGACCTAAAGAACCCCTAACCCTAGATTTTCGTCGAAATCGTTAGAGCCGTTCACGGGATCGTCGTGGCATACAAGAATTCCTCGTTTAGTATAAGATAAGAAATAAATAATCGCTACAGATAGATGAGATCGTTAAGATTCCGACAATGATACCTATGTCATATTGAATTCACCAATAAATACCCACTTCTTCCCCCTTTTTGAGGGTAAATAGATGTTTGGAGGGATCATCGGGCATCAAACCAGACAAAACAGTGCAAGTCAATATTTTTAGAGGAACATCCGGTCGCTGAAACACGAGATGAAATTACATTAGTTATCATTGACATCATATTGCAAGGTTAATATAAAAAAGATTAAATATGGTCTAGTTTTATTACTGGCTGGTACACTGGATTCCGCCTGTCGGGCAGTTAATAACTCCCTCACAGAAGACCATAGTGAAATTACAATATTTATATTATTTTGAAAAACGTAGGCTAAAAGTGATTCTAAACACATGATATGTAACTCTGTTGTATAACATATCCATCCACATTATTTAACTCTAGCTGTTGCACGCCATTTGGCCCGCGTAACTTTATAAAATAATAGTCTATGTTACTCGCTGATAACGTAGCTTTCTATGGGTGAAAGAATTTTCAAAATCGTTCCAGTAGTTTTTGAGTTTATTCATTACAAACGTACAAATCTCTCTTTTTAATATTAGTACTTATAGATTGAAAAATATAGAGGCTGAAATTTGAAATTATTTAAATTTATACCAACCTGCAATATATTAACGAGCTCCTGTATGAAATCGGCAGTTATCATGGACTTTTTGCTGACATGGTAGTTCTGCAGGTTCAAATAACATTGCACGGCCAAACGCTGCGCCTCTATTGGGTTGTCCTTAACTTTTAAATATTTATTCATAAGAAATCCTTAACCTCAAACATTTACTTAAGACGAATGTAAGAGCCAATGATTTTTGCGCGAGTGGCTTGAAAAATTATTACATTAAATCATTAATTGTACAATATATAGGTCTAATCCATACCAAAATTTAAAAAAAAGAATCATGTAAATATTCCTTGTCGTTTAAAAGAAGATACAAATTTTCAGCCAAAAACGACTTCCATTTCAATTTTTTTTTCATATAGTAGTTAAATAGTTTGAACAATATTATTTGTACCTTATATAGGTGAAATATCAATAAAAAGCATATATTTTTTTCGGAAATTTATGTTGACTTATGAAAGAGGAGATAGCCTCTGAACATCCGGTTTTTCAACCGATTGGCTCTTAGTATCGACTTAATGCATTAAGATACCAATGACATTAAAAATTCAAATAAACGATTACATTTTTTGTTAATATTCCTTAAAGCTGCGAATGTCTTCGGTTCTATCAAACTGTAGGCAGCTTTGGGTATAATACGACATGTCTCAGCCAGAGCTCGGAGGGCATTCATTCTTATATAAAACCAAACTGCTGCATCGTCACCTAGAATACCTGAAAATTAATAAATTCTCATATAGCAAGGTTAGTTATCCAACTTCTTTCCTAGGGCAGATCCTTATAGCAACTTAACAGTAACTTTACGCCTAAAAATAAATAAAGAAAAACTGCTTTAATATACTTATTACCTATATTTTTTGCTATATTTACTCAAGTCTACTTTTACTTATATGTATTTGAGTGTTTGTTTGACTATTATATTTTCTTTGCCATTAATAACCATTTGTCCCAGTAGTCACAGCGCATTTCACTTTATAAATTTTATTTTTACTTTGTCCGCAGACCCCTAGGATAGTTCCTAGTCTTAAGTGTTTTACCCAAGTTGTAAAACATTGCATTAGAGGATCAAATCTTTATTTACCACCAAAAACAAAATGGAAAACTTACCACACAATGCTTCAATGATATTCGTTTCAGACATCCTGACGGCGGCTGGTAACAATTTGGTCATGTTAGCGACTCCCATGGCTGCATCAGCCAATAGCTCCACGTTAGAGCTGAGTAATTGTTGACAGAACACCAAGTCTGTGCCCGTTTGATATAGAGCCTGTAATATAGGTGAAAAGGTACATACATTTTTCCTGTTCTTCGATGTAATAGTCGCTTCTAATCTGATTTTTTTCTATGAACTGATGGAAGATTTAATGGAAAAAATATTGGAAAAATTGTCTGGAGGCGATGACTCATTCATTAAGGGATGACACGAGTCTACTAATCTTCGCAGCGCACTGACAGGACATGTGACCTGTGTAAATGGGTGATAGTTGCCGTCTACCATAAATGGGACCGTAAGCTTGTCTCCCGACATTTACATTAAAAACATGTATTAAAAACATTAAAATTAGAATATGTACCCTTATCATATTCTAATTTTAAGCAGTAGATAATAATTTTTTATGCTCCGGTTTCTGAAAGTAATGGATTTCAAAGTTCATTTGGCTCTTCTAACTTTTTTTAAGATAGCTGTTGGATTAAGAGTAACTGTTAGCCTAACAGCAATTGTTTAACAAAATAAGAACGGTAACGAACATCTCTTCCATTGGCTGTGTAAGACATTTTGGTGAGTACAGCTAGACAATGGGGCTTCATAGCTGGAAGTGCCATTTCCAAATAAGCGAGCAATCTCAAAATGCAACCCGCTTGGTAGACATGGGAGGCGTTCTCTTCTGTTTCAACGTAATTGCGAAGAACTCCCAATACTTGCGTGTGAACATCGCGAAATTCGTAAGACTATAAGTAGACAAACTTTTAGTTAAATAAATTTAGTATAAGACTTTTTACATGCATTAAAAATCTATGAAAAGATTCAACATATAGGCACCTCTAAGATATCGCACAAATCCAGTACACCAGTTGATGCCCTAAAAGTTTTCTGTACCACCAAATCTTTGTATCGGCAAATGAGCTGATCTACGGTTCTTAGAGCTGCGTGCTGTATGGCCAGGAATTTGCTCTGCATCAGCGCTAGAAGGGATGGCCAGCTGAACTGCTGGTTTTTAGTTACTTCAGATGCGCAAACTGGGTCATCGAGGAGATTGCTCAAGGTCTAAAAATTTAAATTGCCTCAATATTTTAAAATTGACTACGACGTATTTTATATTATTAATATTATTATTTCATATGTAAATTACAATTTTACACGCCAGACGTGGCAGTGCATGAGGTGGCATATTAAAGCCAATAAGAACTGGTTCACATTAACCCATGTCACTTGTAAATAAATGATTTGAATTTGAATTTGAATAATCTCTTACTACAAAGAAACTTATAGCAAAACACTATTGCTCTAATTAATCACAATAATATTTTATTATTATTAATTAGACTTCTTCGCCCGTATTATTGTGAAAAATATCAGCTATCAAAAAGTGCCTTTGCTTCTCTGAGCCTCTAGTTATCTGTCATTTCTAGCATATCGCCGTCTAGTTTAATGATATATTTAATGAGAACTTCAGTAGTTCTAAATACAGACTAAGATTTTATATACCTACCATAGAAAATTGCCCCGGCTTCGCATGAATGCAATTTTTTCTGTAAATTATATACACAAACCTTCCTCGTTTACCGATTTTTCCATTAGTGAAGACCAAATGAAAACCCTTTGGATGGTTTAGATTAGACGAAGTTAGAGAGGAAACAGACAAAAGGGAGAATGCACAAAGTTTTAGATAGGTACTGTAAAATTATAATACCATGGGAAAACATTAGTGGAAGTTTAGCTATTAATAACGAACTATTTACCTGTAAACAGTTCTTTTGAACATCAGGATCGAGACTATTTTTCATTCTAGAAAATAAACTGTTTAAAATATTTGCAGATACGAGTTGCTCACAGCCTAAAGGTTCTCTAGTCAACTCTGAAAGAACAAGTGACGCAAATTCCAACACGAAGACATCTTCCATCTGTAGGTAAAAGTAAAGTGGAAATCATAGCTACATGATTATTGAAAATATTGTAATTTAATAACGTATAAGAAACCGCTTCACCCACATTCATAACAAGCTACGAAATATTGATATGCTAATAAATAACACGACAAAACTAATACAAACTTTTTACAACTATTTGTTGACATGATACTCGTTAGACCATAGCCTGTTGACTAAATTGTATTGTTAAATCTGTGGGCTCTTCAGAAAAAATTACATTAAAACCTAAATAACCTTGGCAAGCATAAAAGCAATTTTCCGCAAATTCTGAGAATCAAACAACACTTGTTCTGGTCCACGTGGAAGCTGACACATTTGTGCAAGAGCTTTTAGAGCAAACCTTTTGATGTTAAGCTCTGGGTGTTCTATATGCGGTAATATATAGTGAATGGCATTTAAATTATCCAACACACAGCGGTTTGCCATGTCTTGAGCAGCATATTTGGTTATTGCTCGAAGGGTCTGAAAAGTAAATCAAGATTATTTTGTTTTTTGATTGTTAGAGATGTCGAGCTTCGGATGCGACTTTAAGGCTGGCCTCACACAGCCGGAATGTCTCTCTGAATTCATAATCTAAATACCGGCACCTTGCCTCACACATCTCTTAAAAATTCAGATTGATCAATAGTCTCGTGTTTCGCGGCACATGCAAACGTCTTTATGAAAGAGGAATCACACTGCTTTTGGCTCTATATAATAAAACGCAAACACTGGATTACTCTCATTCGTGCTAACACATTCACTTATCTCGTTCCTTACCATAGGGTCCTTATAAAGGCTGTTGCGTAATACGCACAATTTGGTAATTGGACCCTTTGGTAAATTTTAGGGCATTAGTTAAGAATTTCCACCAGGTTCCTTCCTAAATAGGAAGGAACTTGGTGGAAATTACTAAAAAAATAAAATAAAAAAATATACCTAAATAGGTATAATTTTTTTATTTTACTTTTTAGATTTTTCCTCAGGAACATTCCTTTTTCTGGATGAAAGGTACCCTATATTCTTTCTTGTATCCCTGACAACGTGTATGCTAAATTTCATTACGATCGGTTAAGGCGTGATATAAATGAACACACAAGTCACTTTTGCATTATAATATTAATGCAATATAATATTGAGAATTTAAAAAAATAGGTAACATGTAAACCCAATGGTGACATTACCAAATTTCATGAAAATCAGTTAATTCGTTTAAGTTATGGAGGAACATACATACATACAATACCTACAATTAGGTACAGATTTATTGATAGCCTATGTTACTCGGTGATAATGTAACTTTTTCTGGATGAAATAATTTTTAAAAACGGTCCAGTACTTTTTGAGTTTCATTACTAACATACAAAAACACAAATTTTCTCTCATTATAATATCAATACTAATAATAAATCTGTAAGGGTTGCTCATTTAGTAAGTTACTTTGTTTTCAGAGAGATCGTGTTTATAGGCTCTATACATAATACTGAAACTAAATTGCCCATTTTTAGATTTTTTTTCTGTATGTATGTTCCTCCATAACTCTTAAACAAATTAACTGATTTTCATGAAACTTGGCAGATAAACATTTAGACGTACAGGAAACAGGATAGGCTACTTTTTTTTTTTTTTCAACGCAGACGAAGTCGCGGGCACCAGCTAGTTAGTACATATACTCGTAGTTAGATAGAAATAACTAGAGAATTTGTTAACAACTCACATGACAGAGTATTTCGCGCTCTGTCGATTCTAAAAGTAAAATAGAAGTATGTGCATTTTCTGGAGTTATATTGTAAGGATGAAAGGTGAAGTCCCTTTTTTCAGCTGATCTATTTTCCCTTTCCTTTTGCAACGGTTTCGCCATTTTTTCAGTATATTAATCAATTTAATATACAGCAATTATTATATTCAACTACCAGTCACTAATATTGAATTATATGCAGACAAAAATAATGAAACTAATCAGTTGTCATTGGTTTAGTCAAGTTTAATTTTGACGCAAAACTCGCTTTATGAAATAGGCTTAATACGATTTGAAAAAAAAATGCGTGTTTCTGTGCTCGTGGACACAGCCGGTGTTTTAGGTGAATACGTGTACGTTACGAGTATTTTTTTTTATTTTGGCGTATTACTTATATGTAATATCATCTAACGAATTCGAATATACCATATTATAAGTAGGTATATACCAAAATATTCTTTCTATTGAGTGGTGTAATTATTATTTTTTTATATAGAGGATAATATAATGTAGCATCAAACTCTATATCCCCCGATTTTGTTATCATCAGTTTTTTTTAATTGCCTACCACCATGTGGAAGCAAATTTACGTCAAAAAGCAAAACTACACCAACAAAACCTCCATACTTCACTGTGTTTTGACATTGATTTAAAATAACGTATACTTATTCAAAATATTTTCGGTCGGTTTAGACCGTTTATTGCTTGTGATGTTATTTCCAAACCTTTATAAATAAATAATCTCTTTTTGCTTTTATTGCCTTTTAAGACTGTTTCACTTACTTATGTTTAGGAAAAATATATTTCTCAGATTTGTTGGATACGTGGCGAGAAAATATCGTGGTTTTCAAGAGGCTTGGATACTGCCTTGGTGGAAATGTAGACGTTTAACTGAAGTTCTATTTTGGACATTAGACGTGTTAATTTTGGTGGTCAAGATTTGTTCATCTTGTGTCGTGTCGGTTGTTAAGGTGTTTATCCCTCCTGTTGTGAAAAGTCTACATGGAGAAACTGTATTGGTGAGTACCTGACAATATAACAGGTATAAAATTTGAAGCCTGTCGAGCTTTAAATTTAAAAAAAAATATTTCATCCTTTATCATTCCTTCTAACCAAAAATATTACCTACGTCAGATTACAGGAGCTGGTCACGGAATAGGAAGAGAGCTTGCTATCCAATTGGCTGAACTTGGAGCAACTATAGTGTGTTGGGACAGCGATTCACGACAAAATGACGCCGTTGTTCAGGAAATAAGAAAAAAAGATGGCGAGGTATTTTCTTATACCTAAGTAAAATATATAGGTATTAGGTACCTACCTAGCTACTTAGGTAATTTATATTTTCCAATATTTTAGGCTTCTATTTAAAGGCTGACTAGAAATATGTGTTGTATTACGAAATAAATTCAAAACTGTAGGTACCAACGGAGGAACTTGGATCTTTTCTTTACCAGAAATTCATTTCTCTTATCAGTGCTTTGGCTTCACAATAGACATAACGGCGCGCGAACAAGTGACCACATTGGCATCACGGGTGCGTCAACTGACAGATGTGTCTATGGTCATTAGCAATGCTGGGACCTTCGTCTGTGAACCATTGGTTCATCTTCGGCCTGAAGGAGTAGCTAAGCTGTTGGAGGTCAACTTGCTTGCGCATTTCTGGGTGACCACTTCTTTATTTCTCCTTCCCGAACAATAGTAGGTATTACCTATGATCAAGAAACTGTTTACAGATTCCAAGCATTCAGTGTTAAGATAAGCACGCTCCATACAAATCATTCCTGTTTTTCGATCATGATTTAGTATATCAAATATATTTGCAATGGAGTCTTTAGTTGGACTAAAAAATAGTCATGCTATGTAGAAGGCGTAGTTTAACATAACCATATCTGAATAAGTAAGTATTATAAATCTAAAGCTCAAATAAGTTAATTACAGATAATCCAAGCGTTTTTACCGAGTATGATTGCAAGACGACAAGGTCATATAGTTGCTATCAACTCTAGCGCTGGTTTAATTCCTTGGCCAAACGCTGTGCCATATTGCGCTGCGAAATTTGGTCTAAAGGGTAAGTACTTATGTATTCTATTCAAAAAGCTGTCATTGATACCTAATTTATTAATTTTACCAACCAATGAACTTATTGAACTATACAATAATTGATATTTGCTTCCTCAAAAATAACAAAGGGTCGTTTTGTTTCTATATAGGACTAATGGATTCGTTAGCTGAAGAACTTCGTATGAGCAGTTGGACTAAGAATGTTTATACAACGTCTGTGTACCTGGCGACGGTTTCTACAGGACTTTATCCGACCCCAACACATCGATTCACTAAATTATACTGTGAAATTACTGCTAAGGATGCCGCCAAAATTATTATTGATGGTTAGTTTAACCAACTGTGTTGATGTTCGTATACAGTTAGACATCACACCACATAACACAAGACAACAAGACCAGGAACAAAGAAGGGGATGGTAATATCGTAATGGTAGACGGCTCCTTAGTAACCAGGTGAAGTGAAATTGAAGGTACATAACTACATTATATCACAGGGGCACGATTTGGCTTCCATGTGGCGCCTTTTATCGCACTTAGTGCTATAATATGGCCAAAGATAGTGTTGTTTTTTTAATATAAACAAAAATCTTGATGCCTTAAAAAATAATAAACATTTTACTAATAGGTAAATAAGCTTTTATATTGTTAATTTATCAAAAAATTACATTTTTTTTAATATTTAAAAATTGTTAAATTAAATTTTTAATAACAACCAAAACAAAATCATGCAGTTGTCTGCGTTTTGACGAGCCCATTGGATGAGTGTTTAGGGTGATTGCCTTAACGCTCAGGGGTTCAGAGTACGATTCCTGGCAGGGTTAACATTGGACTTTTTTAAAATTGGGTCTGGTCTGGATCTGGAAAGTACCTAGTGGCAGTAGGGTTCACTGTTCACTGGCACACTGTTTCACAGTCATTTTGGCAGTAACCACCCCTTACAGAAGAATAACAGCGCGTCGTGTTTCGATGTGCAAGTTATAGATGCCATTTCCTAACTACCATCAAATGGACCGTCAGGTCCGTCAGCCTGTCGGACCTCCAAATTCGCTTTTTAACAATGCAGTTTAATAGTTTATTTTATATTTAATAGTTATTCATTGATAATTGTTACAGGTATCCGTAGAAATAAGAAAGACATCAGCATACCGTCATTGATGAAGTTCCTAGTCCAAATGCACAACATCACTCCTCACAGGATGCGAATTATTTTCATGGACTTTTTCAACTACAGGCACAGAGCATGGTTTTACTTCTGTTAAATTAAAGCTAGTGAAGGCAATACTCAATACAAGTTAGCCCAATTTGTTTAGAGAAAAATAAGACCCTTTGTTTTTCAAGAGATCAAGAGTTTGTTTTTTATTAAATATCTACTACTTTTCTTTATATGAATGTAATAATATAGTTTAAAGAGCTGATAAGTATCAATTTTATATAGGTTTTTGTTGATAGGTATATTTAGGTATGTATTTTACCATTATTATATGCTGAAAACATACAAATTTTGTCATAAATAAAAGAAATACACTAAAATATTAATATCATTATTTTAATTATCACTTTTAACGATAGTTCTATACACATTTCTGTAATGTTAACTTTGCATATAAGGATTATGTCTAATAGCCAGTTTAATAAAAATGCAAAAACTACCCTGTGTCTATGAGGAAATCAGAACAAATTCGCTAAATGTAGAATACGTATATTCATAATTTATTCAAGTTTTATTTATTACTTTACTTATTCAAAATATTTGAATATTTACCAAAAAAATTTGACCAAATATTAAACTTAATTGAAAAGGGTAAAGAACATTTTAAGTTATCATAAATTTTAAATAGGAAATTTAAGAAGTAGATGTAATGGAAAATACAACAATTAACTCTTTAGCCGCCAGAGTCGGATTTATCCGACAATTATTTTGGTGACTATTTCGCCAGAGCCGGATATATACGACAAATTCCTCTACTTGTATCATGTTTATTTTTAAATGAGTTGCTTTCACTTGAAAAATAAAAATACGAGTCAGGCGCTAGAGGCACAACAACTACAAAACCAAGCGGTTAAAGGGTTAAAAGAAACCTGAAAAAAAAATTGATGATTTTCATACTACATACAAAAGTGGGCATCCAATTTATTACTTTGTACGATTTGCCCACATTTCTCACACACCGTCACATGTTTGTGTTCCAAAATATGATCATTTCTCGCTTTAATGTCTGCAAATTGCTTGCTACATATCCTACACGTGAATTGTTTGACATTTGCATGTTGGACTGAATGTCGCATCAGAGTTGCTCTCGTTGCAAAACTGCGACCGCAAGACTCGCAGAGGTGTCGACTGATCTCCTCTTTGGACAAATGATTCTTCACGTGAATGTAGACTTCATTGTGATTTGGTGATGTGTAGCTGCATACTTTACATCTGAAATTCATTTCAGATTTTTTGAATACGACACGTTTGGTCTAGTGGCTAGTAACCCTAGCTGTTAACCAAACAGTCGCGGGTTCGAATCCCGCTAGTGGCAAATGTTACCTGAGTCATGGGTGTTTGTAATTATAATATATATGTATTATGTATGTATCAACTGTCTGGTATCCATAATACAAGCCAAGTTGCATAGTGTGAAACTAGAAGGTGTTGTGTGGAATGCATCAAGATATTTATTAATTTATTTATTATTTGGGTAATAATTTTAAAACTTATAAAGACAGTTTTTTTTTAAGAAATCCAAAGAATGTCAATGCCCTTCCTTAGATTTAGATTAATTTAGTCAAGGTTTAGATTCACTGCGTTTTACTGACTTATTAAATTTTGCTGTGCTGTTGGTATTTCCATTAAATAAAATAATTATGAAATATTCTACCTGCAATATTACACTTTGTTACCTGTATAAATTACTGTCTATGATACCATGTTCCTCTTGTCTATGTTTAGTTAATGCATCATTTCCATTGTATTTCTGGCCACATTTGTCACAAAATTTTTCGTCACTCTTTAAAATATGCTGTCTAGCGTGTCTGAACATTTGTAATCTATCCCTGAACATTTGTCCGCATTCCTTACAACGGTATAAACAGCCAGTGTTGTCAATGTGACAAGTTCTATAATGCTCCATGAGTTTATCTTTATTGGTACACTGAACACCACATTGACATGTCAAATGATGCATCGGATGATTTGCTATGCGATGCTGATTCATTTTCTTTTTTGAATCAAACAACATGTTACATTGTGGACACGTTCTCAACGCATGATCACAAACACTTAAGTGTAACGATAGTTTCTGAAGGTTTTGAAATTTACTTTTGCAAGCGAAACAAATGTGACTTTTACTCTTCGGTTCAGTTTCTTTCATGAGAATCTCTTTAACAATATCAACATCAGAGTCCAAAATGTCGATTTCCATTTGAATTTCGCAAGGTTTCGTTTTGGTACCGCTGTCTTTCTTTTTTGGGCTATGGTTTTTTATAACTTTCACAGTATTTGTTATCTTAAATTCGGTTTCTACTGAACTTTCTATGTTCTTATCTAACATACTTACAATGGAGGGTATGTCTTCTTTGCCGAGGTTGTTTAAGTATTCTTCAATATTAGCAGTGTTATTTAAAAATTCGAGCAATGAATCCGAATTGTATTCCGAGTCCGGTAAAGGTTGTATGGGTATTTTAACCTCTGGCTTCTTAGTCTTCTCCTGAATATAGGACTCGAGCCAATCTAATGAACATTGCGCGTTGAGTTGGAAATGATAGAATTCACTCAATTTTGTTACACACGATTCGCAAATATTCTTTGGTAAATTGTCGTTTGGTGTAACATACATAGCGAGACAAGATTTCATGTGTAAATTAATTGCAGAGTCTCCCAATATTGGGATATGAACTGAGCCGACATCCAAACATATGCGGCAACAATCTTCTACATTATCGCACATCTTGCCTCTGAAAATAAGAGATTTTAAATATTTTTTTAAAAATAAAAAATGCAATTAAATGGGAAGGACCAACATGAAATAACATCATGAGGCAATTGCCCTGTCCCTATCTGCATATTTGTTAACCTTAAAAAAATGAGGCTAACTTTAAACTTTTGCTTATCAAGTTTACTGATTCATGTGCCGGCAAAAAATCGTCTGTATTGCAAAAAAACACACATTAGATTGTAATTAATAATTACAGAGTTTTTATTTGATAGCAACAATAATAATATGTTTGCATAAAACGCAAGCGACCACCGTTATTTAATATAATAACTTTATTTAAAGTAGTACCTAAGTAATTATCATTAATCACTGTATTGTAAGTAGACACTCATTTGTTATTTATTACTATAAATAATGATATGCATTAACAATCACTGCGCTTTAAATATAATTATTTATTTACATTTATGTAGTTTGTTTTGTTTTGAAATTTTGATAAATATTTTGAATGTCAACACAGAACACTATGATATGATATGTCATAAGGATGTCAGTCACAGAACAAAATTATGTAATGAATGACGTTTAATATAAAGAGGAAACTCGGGATTTTCAAACATGCAAATCCGTTTTTTTTTTTTTGGATTCATCCAAAAACTTTTTTTTGCGTGATTGAGTAACAAACATCCACAGCTTGTGTCTCTCCACCTGGTGAATGCACAAATTGCACAAAGGATGCATTCAACTGCATTGCGAGGTCATTCACAGAGTACTATAAAATATTTGACGTTCTGCTTTACGCTGTGAACACTGCTGTGAGTGAAGGATTATTTATTATTTATAACATAAAACAGAATAATAATTAAAGATTATCCGAAAATATGTTAATCCTTAACTTTTATCTTAATTAGGTATAGGTAGGTAAGGTACACAAATATATTAAACACTAAACTAAACAGAAGTAAAAAATCCGTCAATCTAATAAATTGAAACAGTCCCACAATACTTACAGTGAGCTGGAACGTTACAAAAGGTGAAAGAAAACAGAACAAGTGTTTCGTTTATGAATTTTCCGTATGTAGAAAAAATTTAAACTTATTGAAATTTTATATTAGTATTACAAAAAACTGAAAATCTCCGCCCGCAGTTCGCACTGCACAATTCAAGCATAGTTATAGTTAGTATTAGTAGCGAATTAGTAGCCTGAGTGATTTTAATTGACAAAGTGTGAATTAAAGATTCTTAATTAAACGCAATATCTACGAAACGAAGGACAAAGCTATAATAACAAACATTTTCACTTAAACTTGATTCTGTTATGGGAGTAATAAATTAACATATTAACTGAATTTCATTATACATATTTAATAAATTTGAAAGCAAAATGTCCAAGGAAGAAAGTGTAGCTTTAGAATCACAAGAATCTTTATTATATTCTGCGAGACATGGGGAGTTGTCAGTTGTTAAAGCTCTTTTAGAGGCAAGGAAAGATGGGAAATTGACTTTGGATATAAACTGCAAGGGTGAGTAACAATTTAATTTATTCTAGTGTATGGCAATATATTTTTAGTTACTTTTGCTATAAGCAACTATGTTTAAAATACCTAATTGTTTTACATATATATGTACTAGCTGGTGCCCGCGACTTCGTCTGCGTGATGTTATATAGCCTAAAGAATTCCTTGATTAATGGACTATCCAACACAAAAAGATTTTTTTAAATTCAAACCAGTAGTTCCTGAGATTAACGCGTTCAACCAAACAAACAAACTCTTCAGCTTTATAATATTAGTATAGATATGAACCCGGGACCCCTAAGCCTAAGACCCATCCACTCATGAAATGGACTAACTTTTCCTCACAGTATTGCACAGACATCCATTTTAAACCCTATAAAGCCATTTGGGAACAGGTAACATCAGTTCATCTTGTCAATTTTTGTATCTCAAAGAAACACAACAGCATAGGGGGTAATGTTATTCTTTTGTTTTATGATATAAGTTGTTTATCTTTTCAAAGTTCGAGTGAATAAGCATTTTCTAGGTGAGCTCGCTCTATCATAAGCCTCATCTTTGCTACACAGCTGGATCCTGGCTAAGAGCAAACCCATCTGTAATAAAAAAAAAGGTTGTTTATGCTCATCTGTTCATATTTGGATACTTTTAATTGATACTAGCTGGTGCCCGCGACTTCGTCAGTGTTCTCTATTGCCTTCCTCGATAAATGAACTATCCAACACAAAAATAATTTTTCAATTCGAACCAGTAACAATGTTAGTTCCTGACAACCAAACAAACAAACAAACTCTTCAGCTTTAATATAATACTATAATGTATAGTATAGATTACTAAAATGACATGTTACAGGTAAGAGCAAAAGTAACTTGGGATGGACTCCTTTACATTTAGCGACATATTTTGGTCATGTGGAAGTGGTTCAAGAATTGTTAGATGCTGGTGCTAATGTAGATGAAGTAAACGAGACAGGAGACACAGCTTTGCACAAGGCTTCTTTTATAGGAAATGAGGTAATGTTTGCTACTAAATTGACCATTTGAAATGACTCCTAAGAATGGTTATTACACAAAAGAAATTTGAAGGTTCCTGCAGTGGACATTACAGAGCCCGGTGACATTTCTAATCCGGTCAGCACATCGATTGCTGTACTCCTAGAATTATTTCTGTTAAAGGTCCCTAACGTTGGGTGGACCGTCAACCTGTCTGTCGATCTTAACATTCAAAAGACCAGTATTGGAGAAAGATTTGGTTATTAATGTGATCTCTTCTGACTTTTTCTAAATTAAACAGTGATTGAAACCATGGGGCATAGCTAGTTACAGATAACAACAAACAATATTTTAGTACAAACAAACAAACAAACAATATTTTCAGCTTTATATATTGGTATAGATAAACAAAGAAACCATCTGTCCCTCTGTATGTAAGCTTAGATCTTTTAAACTAGTATACAATGGGATTTCAATACGGTTGTGACTTATGTAAAGATTGTTATATATATATTATTTGCAGAAAAAAATTCTTGCAAAGCCTGCCCCGGCCCTCTAGTATATATAAAAGGAGTAAAATAATTTTGTTATGCAGATTTAACAAATTATGACCATTACTTTACAGGAGTTAGTGATTCTTCTTTTGAAGTACAAAGCGGATGTAAATGTAATGAATGGTGAAGGACGGACAGCCGGGGATGTTTGTAAAACAAAAGATGTGCAAAGACTATTGGAGGCTGCTCAAAAAGCGGAAAGAAATGAGAGGGAACGCTTGCTTCTCACTGCAGCAAAGGAAGGTCGAATTGAGGACATTCAAGAGTTGGTAAGTTATTTGGAGAATATTAGATGGTCCTAGATTGTCCTAGATTGAACACCTTGCCGAGGACAATATAGAACTTTTAATATGTGACCTTTATAAATGATTTTCATGCACTCACAGTTCCTTTTTTACTATTAAAATTTATGCTATGGAAAAAATAATTAATTTTTCATTAACAAGATATAATGCTGATTAGTAATTAGTCACTAACAACCACTCAAAGTTTTATATTACTCAAATATTAACATGATTTATTTTACATTAGTAATAAATCATATCTTAATATTAAATTTTGTTATCTAACTAAACATGAAAAAAGGATCATCAAAACATTGAATAAGTAAAATTTGGTGTCTGTATTAACTTTTTAAATATTATTTTATTACTAACTGCAAGGGACTTTTATCTTCATTTTCTTTCATTGTATAAATTTTGTACGTGGCTTAATCCAACAGTTGTGTCATTTATTTGGCAAGTTGTCAGAATAGGAAATAACTTTCAAAAACTATGAATGTTTTCCAGCTAAGCAGTCAAAACCCGCCAAACATAAACTGTATGGACACACAGGGCAACACTTGCTTACACTGTGCCGCATATAGAGGTCATGCGAGACTCGCCGTTCTCTTACTCCAAAACGGAGTAGATACCACACTGAAAAACAACAGAGGTAGGTTTCGAATGTTTCATTTAATAACTAGCTGACGCCCAAAAGCTCAATATAGCTTTCCAACAGTTTCAGAATTTTTCACATCGCTCCAGTAGTTTCGGAGCCTATTCAATTCAAATAAACAATCAAATTCTTCCTCTTTATAATATTAGTATAGACTACTTGGTGCCTTAAACTTTGGATTATGAGTTATGAGAATGAAATTTTACATGGAGATTTAAATTAAGTGCTTTACAAAGAGACATTATAGTATAAGAGGTGGCAACGTTTTCGAAAGAGAATTTCAGGTCAGCTGGTTTTTTGATATGTCGTCTCTCTTGCCCTTTCGGTTAGGATCTGGGCAGTCTGGCTAGCGGTAGCGGTTGCGTTTGCCTGTGCGCATCCTATTTGTGCAGGTAATATACTGACTTAAAATCATTTTATGAATGTTCAATTTGCATATTTTAGCTTAAGATAAGTTTAACAAACATCAATCTCTTATTGCCAGACATTTTTATCGTTGCTAATAATGAGCCAGACGCGAATTTTGATTTCATTTTTATTAAAAAATTAAGTTATTTCAGAATGTCTGTCATTTTAATATTATGTTGTTTAAGTATGAACAGACCTAAAAATAATTTGCCAGACATTAATTCAGTTGCTAAACCATGAATCAGAACGATTAAAGTCCTGAAAATTCATACAGTAAAATCATTTTATGAAGGTTCAATTTGCATATTTTAGCTTAAGATAAGTTTAACAAACATCAATCTCTTATTGCCAGACATTTTTATCGTTGCTAATAATGAGCCAGACGAGAATTTTGATTTCATTTTTATTAAAAAATTAAGTTATTTCAGAATGTCTGTCATTTTAATATTATGTTGTTTAAGTATGAACAGACCTAAAAATAATTTGCCAGACATTAATTCAGTTGCTAAACCATGAATCAGAACGATTAAAGTCCTGAAAACTCTTACAGTATGATTCTACTGGTCAGAGAGAGACAGTTGAGTGCTCTCAGCTATAGATGGGTAAGCACTGTAGTATTACTCAAGCCAGAGTAAATACTCAGTAAAAACTATTTAAGTACTTTTTTTTTTACTTTATACTCAGTATTACTACGAAAACTTAATGAGCTATGGCTATCGTTCATTACCACGATTCATTCATTAAATGAAGGATTAACGCGTGATGATAATTATTATTATATAAAATTGTTAGGTACAATGTTTAAATTATCTATACTAATATGTAAAGCTGAAGAGTTTGTTTGTTTGGTTGTACGTGCTAATCTCAGGCTGTCGGGCTAGGCATCGCGTTGGCCACGATCTACGAGCCCGTAGGTTTGTTGAAAAAGTATCGATATTTTTAATTAGATATATTGACATTTTTCCTCGATATATCGACGTCGATATTGATATTTTATAAATGAAAATTAATACCGTTTTATATTTCCTAATTATAGTTTTTTAATAGAACACTAGCTGTTGCACGCGACTTCGTCCGCGTAACTTTATAAAATATAGCCTATAACACTCGCTGATAATATAGCTTCCCACCAGTGAAAGAATTTTTCAAATCGGTCCAGTAGTTTCGGAGCCTATTCAATACAAACAAACAAATCTTTCCTCTTTATAATATTAGTATATATAAAAATTCAACAAAACAAAATGCAGGTGCGTCGGCAATCTTTTGTGTCTACTTGTAGGTATCATCCATAAATGATAATTGTTTTGATGAAAAAAAATCTCTTGTATCCGTATGACTCATTTCTGTTTTAGTTTTAATGTTTGAACAAAAGCAATAAAAAATGTTCCGTGTTTACTTAGAGACCTTCTATCTAGTTGTCTTGTTTATCAAAGTTATCATAGTAGTACTATGTGAAATAGTTGTTATTCTAATATCCGTTAATTTACTATAAGGTTTGTAACCTCTGCTATGCCGCCGATGGGCGGTCTCGGCATGTGAGTATAAAATTGGCTTTTAACAATTTATAATTTAATTTTAATTTTAATTTATATTTAATTTTAATAAATTGACTATTAATTTTTACAATATAATTAATAAAGTCAAAAAATATCTAAAATAAGAATTTAGTAATTACTTATATGATGTCAAACAGGTGACATGTAACATAATTCTTTTGTTTTTTTTTTTATATTATAGGTATTTCTTATTTGGTTAATAATCTTTTCTTGTGAGAAAATTAAGAATTTTAAATTAAGATAAACGCAAAATTCACTGCAATAATAACATAACTAGTAAATTATAATAATATGGTGTAGAGTTAACTTAGTTGTAACTATATCTAGGTAGATAAAAATGTAGGTTTTTCACTCATCTTTACATACTTCTATGTATTCTTCTAATTTCCATGCAATTAAAAGGTTGTTGACATCGTCATCCATTAGGAATATTTGTAAATTATAAAATTTTTTTAGGCAATACGAGTTTATTAAATACGAGACGCAATGACTATCACGCTAGAAAGATTTGGACGAAATGAATGATTCGTTTTCACTTATAGGTAACCCATTTTGCTTTGCTAAGTATTTTTACTTGGTTAATATTTAGTAAGCTGTTTGTAAAGATTAGCAAATGTGTCATGGTAAAATTTACAATCGCACTTATTTAATAACAACAAAATATCAATGGCTATTTGTAACCGATTACGTTGTAGGTGGTAACAGAGATATATTGGTTAATTTTAACCAAAAAAAGGGTTAATTTTAACCCTTTTTAAACATATTTAAAATTACATACATAACTTGGTTAGATTTAACAATATTAAGTATTAAAATTTAAACAAGTCTGAATTGGTTCAGAATGCTAACAATTTTGTTTAAAAATTATTAAGTGCAATGTTAAAAATAACCAAGTATCCATAACAATGTTGACGTGTTAGATTATAACCAACTGCGCTTATATATTCTTAAACGAGTTTTAGTTAATTTTAAATAATCTGCCTTTAAACGAGCCAAAATGTTAAAGTAAAATTTTCTCAGTGTATCATAGCGACAAGAGTATTTCAAATAAAAAAAAAAACTTTTAAATTTTCAATAATGTTGTTTGATTTCCTGCTATCTAATTCTATCTCATTTCAATTTTTTTTTATGTTAAAATTTGCTAAATGCTAATAAAAAATAATATCCCTAATTTAAAAAATATTGAACTTACGCAATTGTATATCTATTGTATGTATATATAGATATACAGTTTACATAAGTCCAATTCATACTGTAAGAGTAGAATCATACTGTAAGAGTTTTCAGGACTTTAATCGTTCTGATTCATGGTTTAGCAACTGAATTAATGTCTGGCAAATTATTTTTAGGTCTGTTCATACTTAAACAACATAATATTAAAATGACAGACATTCTGAAATAACTTAATTTTTTAATAAAAATGAAATCAAAATTCGCGTCTGGCTCATTATTAGCAACGATAAAAATGTCTGGCAATAAGAGATTGATGTTTGTTAAACTTATCTTAAGCTAAAATATGCAAATTGAACCTTCATAAAATGATTTTAAAAGTCAGTATATTACCTGCACAAATAGGATGCGCACAGGCAAACGCAACCGCTACCGCTAGCCAGACTGCCCAGATCCTAACCGAAAGGGCAAGAGAGACGACATATCAAAAAATCAGCTGAAATAAAATGCTTTTTTTCCCGACGTTACCACCTCCCGGACTATTATAAAACTCGACATTCTCATTGTCTTACTCCTTCACGCACTTTTTAGAGAAACTAACTAGATATAACTGAATTCCACTCCGACCAAGTGGCGCGCAAAAACTAGTCTAATATTACTATGAAAAAAGGTTCAATGTTAAGAAATCACTAAAAAAATAGACATTTTTGAAATTGATTGAAAAAAAAAAATTAAAATAATTCAAAATTCACAACATTAAAATGGGTGCTTTAAAATGATTCTTTTTTTTTCACTAATTAAACTAACTTCTTAACTTTCCAAAAATATTTCAAATGACTATTGTTCTGTTTTATTGTAATTATATAATATACTAGCTGGTGCCCGCGACTTCGCCCGTGTAACTTTGTAAATTATATACTAAAACCTTCCTCGAGAACCACTCTATCCATTGGTGAAAACAGTTTATCGCTAACGGACAGACGCGGCGGAGGACTTTGTTTTATAATATGTACTGATATTTATAGATGAAATTTATTGTAATTTTTAATGAAATTTTGAAGGTCAACTGGCGATAGATATAGCGAAAGACAATGAGATGCGGGAAGTGTTGAGTGTGAGGCCTGTACAACGTCTGCAACGCACCGCTGCCAGATTTGAGGGACCTCTCATGAAGAAGTCCAGGTTTTTGGGCTGGAGACCTGTTTGGGTAATGTCTTTTTAGTAGTAGTACTTATTCATCTTGATGAACTAGTGTGACTAGTGTTATAGGCACTGACCTATAATATATACCACTGGACAGGCTGCTGTCAAATTATTTTTGTGCCTATTTGAAAAACGCCATTTAGGCCATCTGGCATTGTAGGACGAGTGTCCATGGAACTAAAATTAGTAATGTCCTCATGTCGACTTCTAAGATTGGGTATATCGATCGTTTATTATTGCAGCTTTTTGGTATTACACATTTCCTTATGTTTCAAAACTCAAGCGGACACAAATAAACTTAAAAGACCCCCTAAGACATCAACAAATAGAATAAAACATAGACACTATTATACATATTATCTGTTAGGTTAGGATGTTAGCAAATGTCAAAGTTAGTTCTCGGTACAATCGAGGGCGGCGTTTCAAAATGGCACAAAAATTAAGCTCATTTGTATGGGACAGCCTGTCCAGTAATATTACAGGTCAGTGGTTATAGGCGGCGGTATAGCCACCTACCAATCAAGTGGACCTTAACATATTCGATAGGCTGTGATTCAACGAGGGGTGATGTCGTACTACGGGTCGCGCGCGGATGCGGCCCGCGAAGGGGGCCGTTGGCGAAGCAGGAAGTACTTGGACGGAGCCACTTTGACAGCGCCCGAGCACGAGAGGGCGCTGGTGCACGTGGCCTTCAGCGACGGTGACACTCACCGACTTGCCGTCGTCACCACCGACCGCGACCAGGACGTAGCGGCCACCAGACAGGTACCTCAATACTTCACACATCTGGGTCATTTCATCTCAAATGGAGATTCCATCTAAAAAATTTTTTTTTTTCAAAAATATAAAAATTCAAAATTTCACCATTTTTTAAATTTTTTTTTCAAATATCTCGAAAACTATTATAGTTAAAAAAATGGTTCAAATTTTATTTTAAAGGGGCATACTTGGCGGTACAGAAAAAAAATATTACGTTTTTTTTTTTTTGCCAAAAATCGCTTTTTTGCAAGATTTTGAAAATCGAAAAATCGTAATTCTAGAGTAGGTATGTACCTCTAACTGATCTTAAAATATTCTGAAATTTTCAAGGCGTGGATTTTTTTCTTTCATAGAATATAAACACACCTGCCTGGATATGATTTGATAGTGAATTGCGAGCATTATTAGAGAAAATATCTGTTGACTTTCAGTCGTGGATCACATCCTTGAATGAACACATCGCATACTCCGGACATTACTTGTGGGCTGGTGCTTCCCCGGACAACGCTCGGGAAGCCACAGAAGACTTGGAAGACGATTGTAAACCTCTAGGTACTGGCAAAATTGACATTTTTCACCTTCTCATTTCTCTAGTAATCACAGAAAAAGGGCAATGGTATTTGCTTTCACATATTGAAATTATTATAGTTGAGACATTTTTTTAGCATTTTCTATCTGTAAGGGTTGGTCATGGAGTAAGTTACTTTGTTTTCAGAGATATCGTGTTTATAGGCTCTATATACGATACTGAAACTAAATCGACGATTTTTTTGAATTTTTTTCTGTATGTATGTATGTATGTATGTATGTATGTATGTATGTTCCTCCATAACTCTTAAACGAATTAACTGTTTTTCATGAAACTTGGTAGATAAACATTTAGACGTACGGGACACAAGATAGGCTACTTTAGATAATAAATAAATAAATAAAATGTATCGAGCGATGGTTTTACTCAGTTTGGTTAAAATTTCACCGTTGCCATCCAGGGTCGATGCAGGACGCGCTAACGGCCGCCAGCAACAGCCTGGCGCTTCTTGACTCGCAGTTACGCGAATGCGGCGCCATAGTCGCCGCTCTGGACAAGAGTGCCAATGTTGGCAACTCGCTGCACCACTCCGCATACATGGTGAGTCTCTCGATAAATTGAATTGGCACTCTCCAGTCTGATTTGTATCCTCGGATAAAGGAGGGTAGAGACAAGGAGGACAATCTCTGAGTATTAAAAGTGTCCGTCGAAAGACGATAAATTGATGGCGCTAGTGAGGCTAGTGACAGTAAACAATTCAACCAAAATTCAACTCGGCGCACTTCACTCCGTCAACTACTGCTACATTCATTCCATACTCTCAAACTCTCTCTGTTCACACTAGCGCCATTTCTATTTATCGCATTTAGTTGCCACTTTTTCAGTTTAACACCCATGTAAGTTAGCCCTCCTTATCTCTACTCTCCTTACTCGGATAGAGGAACAAACCAGATATGTACTCGTGTGTCCAAAACAAGATAACCATCGCCATCTTTAACATCATTGGCTTAAAGGTCTGTTAAAGATTAAAGGTTTTTATCAAAGTTATATTAGCTTTATTCACACTCCGTAATTTTTGATAAAAAAAATTTCCCATCATCAAAGGTGTCGTTAATAATATTGTTTGTCTTCGTTTTATGGAACGTTTAGATGTCGTGCAGGAACATTATCGTTGCACAAAATTCGACCTTGAAATTTTTCACGGAAAGAAGTTTCACTTAAAAATATATCGCTGCTTTAAAACTAAAGGGCCATAAAACAAAAAAAAACCCAAATTGTTTTTATTGCAAAAATACAATCACAATCCTTCATATTGTATGTTGCAAAAAGATTTATGGTTGTTTTATTCCGTATTTAGTATATTTTGATCATTTTTTTAATATTATTATATTCAAAAGTAACTTATATGCTTTTATATCTCTTTTAGTATTCACTTTATCATAAAAGTACTTAAAACATTCAATGCTACTTAAAAATACGCTTTTAACGATGTATAATATGCATATATTTGATATATATCTAATGTTTTATTCCGTATTTAGTATATTTTGATCATTTTTTTATATTATTATATTCAAAAGTAACTTATATGCTTTTATATCTCTTTTAGTATTCAGTTTATCATAAAAGTACTTAAAACATTCAATGCTACTTAAAAATACGCTTCTAACGATGTATAATATGCATATATTTGATATATATTTAATAAGAAAAAAAAAATAGACAGAAAATAATTTAATTTTTTTTCGATTAGCTCTCGTGTAAAAAGTGTAATTTTGATTTGTGGCCCTTTAGTTTGTAAGCAGCGATATGTGAAAGCCTTTTAGTCTAGAGGTATACATATCTAATATACGCTGGTTGTCCTTCCAGCGATTTCAGCACGCGTGCGGTAGCGGTGCAGAAGCACTGTCAGCGTTGCGCCACTGCGCCGCACTTGTGGCGCAGTCCCGCGACGCCGACAGGGCAAGACTCAACAGAGAAGTATGACGTTTTTATTTGCATCTATCAACATTGATATTTACCTACATTCATAAGAGAAATTTTGACGAGCCCGTTGGACGAGTGGCAAGGGTGCTTGCCTAACGTCTCAGGGGCCCCGGGTTCGATTCCCGGCAGGGTCAACTTTGGAAATTTTAATGTAATTTTCAAAATTGACTCTGGTCTGGATTTGAAAAGTAGTGGTAGGGTACACTGCGTTTCGCAGTCATTTGGGCAGTCCGTCTGGCGGCAGTAACCACCCCCTTACAGAATACCACCGTGAAATAACAGCATTTACGTGCTGTTGTGTTTCGGTGAGTGAGTAAGGGATGCCAGAGCCCATTACGCCATCCCTTCCTTATCCCTTAATCCTATGGTCTACAGCGCACTTGTAGCATCTATGGCGTTGCTTGTGTTATAGGCGACGGTAGCCACCTACCATCAAGTGGACCGTCAGCCTGTCTGTCGACCTTAACATAAAAAAAAGAAAAAGTGACTTCACAATATCCAGCCTATAAATAAGTAATTCTTTTTAAAGGTCAATCGAATCTATACAGTATACTCAACGAAGCGCAGAAACTACTTACATATGTTTAAGAAAATTCTGTATTAAGAGCAGGCGCTCTTAGTGTAGAAAAATATCTTGTTTACAAAAATATTATATGGAAATAAATTGTTGTATTGCATATAATAATATTATATTTTTTGTTTAATATTTTTTTTTGGAATTTGTTGGCAAATCAGCTTTTGGTACCGGTGTTACATTACTTAAACTTTAATAGTGTCTGTCGCTCTATAAATACTCGAATGTTTTTATATAGATAAAATAAAAATAAAAAATCAAATCAAAATCAGGGCTTGCTTCGCTCTCAGTCGTAAGGTGTGAAACAAAATATTGCCGATTTATGCCTTACTTTAACAGTATCCAAAAGAAAATATATTCGATCAAAGCTTCGAAATGCTGTCTATACTTAATATGTATGAAGAATCGAAGTATGGGGGTTAAGATTCTATTGTTGCATGCGACTCGCAACTCTCCGTGAACGCAATAAGGTACGATTTTAATTGTGGTCCAGGTGGAACGTAATCGCGTGCTAGAAGAGGCGCTGGCCGCTCTCGCGCGCACTCATCATGCGCTCGAAATGTCCGTCGCCGAAGAACTGACCAAGGTTTTCTATTTTTATATGTACTTACTTATTATATTATTCTATTTTATATACTAATCGTCGTCATTCTTATTATACTTATTAACCACATTATCTTACTTATTCTTATTAAATTGTTTAGAGCAAACGGAAGAAGAAATCATCAAACTCATCACACAACGATTCAAAAGAAAACTTCTTTGATGTTTGCGAAGGTATGTCTGTACATTTTTTTTTAACAAAAATGTAACTACCACCTGATAGATTATTTGTGGTTTGTGTATATATTTGAAAGTAATCCGTATATCATTCTATAAATCGTAAAAAAAACTCATTTTTTGACCGCTTTCATAGTTTTCACTGGCTAAATATTGTGTCTAGAGCACCTAAATGTTTGAGTTGGTCATTCATTATTAAAATAAAACTTGTTATGTATTAGAAACGGAAGATGAGGACGATACTCTGGTGACGGCGGGACTGTCGAGTCCTCTGGGTGCACTCAGTCCATGGGGCAGCAGTCCGGACCTCACCAGGAGGACCCCAATCGGCAGCCTTGATGGTACTTATATATTTTTTCTTTTTTAAAATGAAAGAAACACTCCTTTCTCCGGATGAAAGGTACCCCATGTCCTTTCCGGTATCCCTGACAACGTGTATGCAAAATTTCATGACGATCGGTTGAGAAGTTAAGACGTGATAAAGTAACAAACAGGGTTAATTTCACATTTATAATATTAGTAATTAGTATGGATTTGAGAAATTACTATTGGGTCTCGTAAGAAAACTCAACGAGCTATGGAGAGGGCTATGCTCGGGGTTACACTGAGAAATCTAATCAGAAATCAGGACACATATTTTTGATATTTCGCAACTGAGGGCCGAAATTGACACCCCTTACCTTAATAAGTTGTCATTTTCGGAAATTGTAATTTTCGTAAGTTGTCGTTTTCGTAAGTTGTCATTTTAGGAAGTTGTCGTTTTCGTAAGTTGTCATTTTAGGAAGTTGTCGTTTTCGTAAGTTGTCATTATAGAAAGTTGTCATTTTAGAAAGTCGTCATTATAGGAAGTTGTCGTTTTAGTAAGTTGTCATTATAGGAAGTTGTCGTTTTCGTAAGTTGTCAGGAAGTTGTCGTTTTCGTAAAATGTCATTTTAGGAAGTTGTCGTTTTTGTAAGTTGTCGTTTTCGTAAGTTGTCATTTTAGGAAGTTGTCGTTTTCGTAAGTTGTCAGGAAGTTGTCGTTTTCGTAAGTTGTCATTTTAGGAAGTTGTCGTTTTTGTAAGTTGTCATTTAGGAAGTTGTCGTTTTCGTAAATTGTCATTTTAGAAAGTTTTCGTTTTCGGAAGTTGTCGTTGTCACCCTTAGGGCACACTAGGATGTCGACCTGTTAAGGGCCAAAAGTCTACCTGTCCTTTGATAAATTATGGTAAAGGCCTATGTCCAGCAGTGGACATCCACTGAAGATGATGAAGAAAATGGCGTATTGTAATGAGGTTTGAATTGAAGGTGACAAAACACCGACCAATATGGAGGAGGAGGCATGCGACTGGCGCATATCGGAGACGTCTGGGTCGCCTCTGTCCCTGCACACCGCCCTCAGTCCGGCCAGTTCGCGGGGCACACTCGTCTCGCAAGGGGGACACGTCTACAGAAACGCCAGGCCCTACAGGAAGCCGAGCAAACCCAGGTACATCTATGTGTAGCACTGTTCAAAATCATTTTTTATGTTTACATTTGGTAGTAAATGGCTACCGTCGCCTATAACACAAGCAAAGAGTTCAGCATTCAGTAGACCAGCTGTGAATTTGAAGCCAAACGAAGTTCTGCTGAGTTGTCATTGTCAAATTACACTAAAATCGTAATATACTCGTAGAAAATCCCACTATAAAAATTTTCACGAGTTAAATCTGACCATGTTATAAGTAAACAAGCAATTTTTAAAATGACGCCACAATTTTAAAACAAATGACAGCCAGATGAAAAAAAATTGTATCCAACAGCCAAAGATTTCCATTTTCAAATGTTGTAAAAAAATAAATGTTGTTTATTGTAAGTGGCCAGTTCCTAAAAAACATACAGTGTGCCCTATATGTTCTTTTAGTTAGATACTAAGTATTCATATTTATGCTTGCTTATGTGCTGAAGATATTAGAAAGTTCTTTGGTTTTTGGTTTTTGAAAATTTGCCCTCTATTTTAAAATCTTATAGTGAGTTTTTTATGCAATTCTAAGTAATGCTTAAAATAGTGAAAACTGTATAACTTTCATTACCCTTTATGCCTTATTTCTTAACTTTAACTTTATTTCTTAACTTTTCTTCAAATTTTATTTCACTTTTAATTTTTCCAATAAATTTTTATTTATTTTTCTTTTCTTTTTCAGCTCCAATTGGTCTGTTTAAACTACCGTCAGTATGAAAAATGCTTGACGATCTTTTGTACGTATAGCGACCGAATATTTTTAACGCTTAATACAATTACAGTCACTATTTGACTTATGTTTCCTAAAATAAGCACATTTATATTTACATAAAATTACATAATATATTTTTAGGCTATTTTTACAGTACAAAACAATGCAAAAGTGCCATTTGAAGTTATTGCATTTAAAATTATATCAGTTTCGAGGGCGTTTCGAAAATTACTAGTATTTTGTGATATTATAATAAACACCAAAAATAATTATTAAAAATATAAATTAAATTATTACTTAGCACAAGCTTCGAAGTATAGAATCTCTAATTTATTTCTAGTGAGTAATTGTTCAAATAATAAATATAATTTTAATTCATATTAACATTTATATGATTTTACATAATACATAGATAAAGAAAATAAAAAAAAAAAAAATTAAAAATTAAAAAGATATACTAATTATAAAAAATATATATATTTGGTAGCTTAAAAAGTTTTACATATCATTTATAGTGATTGAATAAAAAATTTCAGATTAATTATTTTGATAATAAAAAAATGTATTTAATTATTTAAAAATAAAATAAAAAAGACAAGTATTTAAAGGTGTTGGGTTTTTATGCTATTCAATATTTTTTAAGACATTCCTGTTTTTTAAATAATTATTATATACTAGATATTATATTTGCCATAAATTTTAATTTTACAATTATTTATAATAAAAAGAGTAACTTAAATAATTTAAAAACTGAGCTAATGAAATGCATAATAATTCCTATGTTGATATTTTTTTATAAGTATTAAAGTGTACCTGAGATATTGGCATTATATACCTATTTATATTTATAAGCGTTTACAATGTGACATGTTTATTTTTATATTGATTGATTATAAGTATAAATTATTTTATTTTGTTTTTCTTACCTTTATTTCCCCTTTCACCTCAATTAGTTTATACATAATTCATTAATTTACTTTCCTTTAAAAATCATTTATCGTCCATTGTCTGCATGTTTGTATTTGTATTTAATATGTACTAGGATTTGCCCGCGAATTCGTCCGCCTCCGATTGATACCAAAATTCACAGGATCACCTCAAAAGATTGTCTGAAAATTTCTTAAAAAATCGGTTCAGCGGTTTTGGAGTGCATAGGGAACATACATACACACATTGCCTTTTATCTATACTCAGGGTAGGCAGCGCACTAGCACTCCTCTTGGTGTCCTTAGGCGGCGGTAACCACCTACCGTCAAGTGAGCCGCCAGCCTGTCTGCCACCTCTTTATTATAAAAAAAATAAAATAAAATACTTACTATTATATAAAGCTGAAGAGTTTGTTTCAGGAACTACTGGTTCGATTTGAAAAATTCTTTTTGTGTTGGATAGTCCTTTTATCTTTAGTCTATTTGTAGGCTATAGGCTATAGAGAACGCGGACGAAGTCGCGGGCACCAGTTAGTATAATATATAGATTCACATGTGGTTTACATCAATAAAAAACTGTGAGCTCAATGTGTCATAGACACCTGTATTTTCATATAGGTCTATCAATATCAATACTATTAATAAATCTGTAAGTATAGGTATTGTATGTATGCATGTATGTTCCTCCATAACTCTTAAACGAATTGACTGATTTTCATGAAACTTGGTAGATAAACATTTAGACGTACGGGACACAGGATAGGCTATTTTTTTTTTCTTTTTCAATGCGGACGAAGTCGCAGGCACCAGCTAGTTATTCAATATTCATATACGTTTGAATAAAAATTTAAAGACATTCCAGCACTAATAAAATTACAGAGAACACAAATTTAGAACCCAATTTAAAAAAAAAATACCGCAAGTGAATCCACGTGCCTTAGCTAGTCGATAAAAACCGCATATAAAAGAAATAACAAAACAAGCTGTGTAATAAAAATCTGGAATGAATCACTCCAATAGAGCATCGCGTTGGGCGTCACGCAATTGGTACAGTCGAGCGCACATTGCTGCTTTCATAATAATGATAATCACAATGAAATCGTTTATTTGCGCTCTTTGTTGACGGTATAGGGGTGGTAGGGGTTGGGGTTGGGGTGGGGGTTGTTCTGTAGGTGGCAGGCGTCGCCCAGTCTCACTCATGTCACCTTCCTATCCTAGCTCGCCAGTTGAGCCGCCCCATCGGCAGAGAGCGGACGTGTGCCATTTTTAACGGACATTTTGCTTACTCATGCCCATTAAAGAGCTGAACTGTTCGTGCGTGGCTTAATCGGTTATATAATTTGTGTGCTACATGGTATATAATAAGGTCCATTATCAATTTGAATGTTAAGTAAATATTACCTGTTGTATCATAGAAGTGATCATGTAAATATATTGATTTAAAATTGTATGGAATAGAATTTTAAGAACCATTTTTATTAATTGGAAAGCAGCTTTTTTTAAAAAAGATATCGTTCACATTTTAATTAAAGACGAGTCTAGTTAAATGAAATATTTTAATTAATGCTCGCTTCCAATTCATTTAAGTCACTTAGATATGTGGAACGAAGTCGAGATGCGGATTAATATCCGCCTATAAATATCCGCGGATGCCTATAAATGAGTACTACTATGTCTAAATTAGTTTTCCTAACTTTGATGCCTATAAATGAGTACTACTATGTCTAGGATTACCTAGACATAGTAGTACTCATTTATAGGCATCAAAGTTAGGAAAACTAATTTCATTGCACTTTATAACATTTTTCAGTATTTATGACCGATCTTAAAAAGACTAGCAAGTATAGTAATCTATACTATAGGTACGTCAGGTCTACTTCTAGATAACTTGACTAAGAAAACATTTTTAGTTCAACACTCATTAATAACATTAAATTATCTGTAATTTTATCCCAATCTGTAAAGCTGCCGGTTTTTTTAATGTTTCAATAAGCATTATTTATCTATAGTATACAAATTATCTATATAATATTATTAACAATATATATGAATAATCAATCATGTATTTTGATGGTGACTGTACAATTTTCGGACGATCGTTCGGACAACGTAGGCCATTATTTCGTGAATGGCTACATTCGCAATCAAGGCTTGATTGTTGCGTAATTTAGATTTATATGCTATAAATATAATATTATACTATACACTTAGTTACGGGGATTAATTTAGTTGCTAAATTTACACTTTGTAATATAGTAGCTGGTGCCCGCGACTTCGCCCGCGTAACTTTGTAAATTTTATACTAAAACCTTCCTCGAAAACCACTCTATTCATTGGTGAAAACAGCATGAAAATAGGTGCACTAGTTTTTGAGTTTATCGCGAACAAACAGAGGCGGTGGAGTACTTTGTTTTATAATATGTAAGGATAAGGATAATTGAACCTGTCTACTCTCTTTTTTTAATAGTTAAGTAGTAAAATATAAAAAAAAAACCTTTGAAGTCTTTCAGTTTACTCTTTTGTTAAATGAAACGTGTAATTGTTTTAAATGAAATTACCTAAGTAAATGAAAGTTATTATTGAGTCTATTTTATTTTTTTGATCAGTTATATAATCATAAATACATAATTATATACAAATTATTATAGAAGTCGACCATCATTTTCATCAATTAAGTCAATTTTTTTTTCTATTTACCTATTCAATTCATTTGATGAGTAGATTAATTAAATTATTAAAGTGAATCATTTAATTAATTGAAGACAATTATTTAGTTCCATTTATTGTTTTAGCACGTTTAAACGACAATCTATTTCCCTATCTATATCGACTAATACTTATATTATGATTTGATCGTTTGTTTGTTTGAATTGAATAGGTTCCGAAACTACAAGACCGATTTGAAAAATTCTTTCACTGTTGGGTAGATATTATATCAGCGAGTAATATGGCTATATTTTATAAAGTCCGTGCAACAGCTAGTTACTGATAAAATAAACTATAAAACTTTGTAACTAAACTATGTACCTAATTAATATTTAAATATGGACCAAATATTTCAATGCGTCGCTTTAGCTTGTTTTGCGGCTAGAGCTGATGTTAATAAGACCATTTCTTATTAAATCGATTTTTTTATTAAAACTTGAATAAAATTTATATTTAACTTCAAAGTCTTAGGGCCTCTTTCACAAACTACATTTAAAGTGTTGATTAGTTACATTTAGAAATAATTTTCTGTTAAGTATATTGAATTATGCACTCGGTTTACTGCATCATTCGATAGCAGATTTTTTTTATTACGAGTATTTTTAATTTAATGTTTGGGACGTTTACCGTACAAACAAAGGCATATTAGCTCCACTATCCCCGGTTACCGGTACTTTAAATGACAGTTGGGCCTACTTGACGTTTGTGAAAGAGGCGCTTATACTTGTGAGAAATATAATAGAAAGGTTGACTTGTGAGGACATTAAACGCACTAAAATAGTGCCGGGACATAGGGAAAGCCAGTTATTTACTAAGTATTTTATAGCGTTTTATACCCCTACATGTAATAAGTAGACTCTTTCACCAACTACAAGTAGTACAGTGTTGATTAGTTACTTTTAAAAATCATTTTCTGTTTTATTGAATTATGCACTCGGTTTACTGCATCATTCGATAGGCAATTTTTTTATTATTATTTTCTATTTAATGTTTCGGACGTTTACCGTACAAATAAAGGTATATCAGCTAAATTATTCCCGGTGACAGGTGACTTTAAGTGACGGTTTAGCCTACTTGACGTTGGTGAAAGAGGCGCTTAATCTTTTTAAAGAACTTCTATTTTGGGTAATCAACTTTATTACCCCAACTTAAACTTGAATTCATTTCATAATAATGTGTCTAATCCGAGGTCTAATCTATTGAAAGGAAAATTTATTCTAAATTGGGTCATATAAGTTACTGTCTAAACCAAAGATTTAAATCGAGAGATGCGGCATTACTAGCAAAATTGTGTTACAACATACATTATACTAAATACAAAAGTATAAAATACATATACTTTTGTCTAAACACACTTTTAAACACAGACAACACATTCCTTACTTCAAACGTGACTGTGACGATAGCGACGCTCTCAACAAGCGACACTGTAGCTGGCGTGCAACTGTAATTGGGTTGAGCGCCTGCGCCCAACCCATTGATAAGAATTTTCACTGTGTTTTTAGTATGACGCGAGGAGATTACGCCGCATCTTCGATTTAAATCTTTGGTCTAAACATATGCAAATGTCATCCATATGTTGAAACATCCTGTCGCGTTGGCTTAAATTCTGTCAGTCCGGGAACGTTCAGCAACAAGCTAATACGACGTATCGATCTGTCTTAGTACATTTGGCGAACTGCCAAAACAACAAAAGAACATATTATGCGGTCAGATGTTACACTAGAAAATTATGGAAAAATTGAAGTTAAATTGTTATTAAAATTAGCTCTATTTGTATATAAATAACAAAGCGTTTTTGTCTTCATAAAAACGCTTGAATAACACAGTAACATACACAGTCACATATTAATATGTAGGCATATAGTAGGTTCTATATTATCATGAACTTGTTGCTGAATATTAGGGTAGTAGGTCATTGACATTTTTCTTTTAGAATTAATTACAAAAAGCCGCATTGTGATATTTCAAAGAAAGAAAAGCATAATGCGAATTTAAAAAAAAATGTATTTTAGATTTCTTAATTGAAAATGTTATATTTTATTTTGTATTTGGTCAGATTAAGTATACACCCGATAACCCGAAGATTTACAACTTTATCTATTGCCTTTTTTGCCTAGGTAAATATCACCTATTTTACGAAAACTTCTGATTTTTGCATTTTGTTGCGAATAGCTTGAAATCACCCTCGATCTGCCAAGTTAGCCTATTCGTTCTCGAGTTTTGAGCTAAGTAACATTTAGCGATTCGCTTTTATAAAATATATATATTATCTTTTAATTAATACTAAACGACGAATTCTTGTATGCCACGACGATCTCGCAAACGGCTCTAACGATTTTGACGAAAATTTAGGGTTATGAGTTTTTTAGGTCTAGAAATCGATCTGTTCGAGAAAATTCGTTTAAGATAGTTTTTTTTAAGTTATACCGCTGGCTCGTTTTATAATATTTTGAATTGAATTATCATACATATATTAATTAATCATAGACTTTCGTTCTTACATGTAAAAAACTTTAAACTCGTCATTGGCCCGAGCGAAGCTCGGTCGCCCAGTCTAGTATCTATTAATAAATAATGCTGTTTATTGTTTTCTTTATAGTCCGGGAGGTGGCAACGTCGGGAAAAAAAGCATTTTAGGTCAGCTGATTTTTTGATATGTCGTCTCTCTTGCCCTTTCGGTTAGGATCTGGGCAGTCTGGCTAGCGGTAGCAGTTGCGTTTACCTGTGCGCATCCTATTTGTGCAGGTAATATACTGACTTTTAAAATCATTTTATGAAGGTTCAATTTGCATATTTTAGCTTAAGATAAGTTTAACAAACATCAATCTCTTATTGCCAGACATTTTTATCGTTGCTAATAATGAGCCAGACGCGAATTTTGATTTCATTTTTATTAAAAAATTAAGTTATTTCAGAATGTCTGTCATTTTAATATTATGTTGTTTAAGTATGAACAGACCTAAAAATAATTTGCCAGACATTAATTCAGTTGCTAAACCATGAATCAGAACGATTAAAGTCCTGAAAACTCTTACAGTATGATTCTACTCTTACAGTATGAATTGGACTTATGTAAACTGTATATCTATATATACATACAATAGATATACAATTGCGTAAGTTCAATATTTTTTAAATTAGGGATATTATTTTTTATTAGCATTTAGCAAATTTTAACATAAAAAAAAATTGAAATGAGATAGAATTAGATAGCAGGAAATCAAACAACATTATTGAAAATTTAAAAGTTTTTTTTTTATTTGAAATACTCTTGTCGCTATGATACACTGAGAAAATTTTACTTTAACATTTTGGCTCGTTTAAAGGCAGATTATTTAAAATTAACTAAAACTCGTTTAAGAATATATAAGCGCAGTTGGTTATAATCTAACACGTCAACATTGTTATGGATACTTGGTTATTTTTAACATTGCACTTAATAATTTTTAAACAAAATTGTTAGCATTCTGAACCAATTCAGACTTGTTTAAATTTTAATACTTAATATTGTTAAATCTAACCAAGTTATGTATGTAATTTTAAATATGTTTAAAAAGGGTTAAAATTAACCCTTTTTTTGGTTAAAATTAACCAATATATCTCTGTTACCACCTACAACGTAATCGGTTACAAATAGCCATTGATATTTTGTTGTTATTAAATAAGTGCGATTGTAAATTTTACCATGACACATTTGCTAATCTTTACAAACAGCTTACTAAATATTAACCAAGTAAAAATACTTAGCAAAGCAAAATGGGTTACCTATAAGTGAAAACGAATCATTCATTTCGTCCAAATCTTTCTAGCGTGATAGTCATTGCGTCTCGTATTTAATAAACTCGTATTGCCTAAAAAAATTTTATAATTTACAAATATTCCTAATGGATGACGATGTCAACAACCTTTTAATTGCATGGAAATTAGAAGAATACATAGAAGTATGTAAAGATGAGTGAAAAACCTACATTTTTATCTACCTAGATATAGTTACAACTAAGTTAACTCTACACCATATTATTATAATTTAGTAGTTATGTTATTATTGCAGTGAATTTTGCGTTTATCTTGATTTAAAATTCTTAATTTTCTCACAAGAAAAGATTATTAACCAAATAAGAAATACCTATAATATAAAAAAAAAAAACAAAAGAATTATGTTACATGTCACCTGTTTGACATCATATAAGTAATTACTAAATTCTTATTTTAGATATTTTTTGACTTTATTAATTATATTGTAAAAATTAATAGTCAATTTATTAAAATTAAAATTAAAAATAAATTAAAATTAAAATTAAATTATAAATTGTTAAAAGCCAATTTTATACTCACATGCCGAGACCGCCCATCGGCGGCATAGCAGAGGTTACAAACCTTATAGTAAATTAACGGATATTAGAATAACAACTATTTCACATAGTACTACTATGATAACTTTGATAAACAAGACAACTAGATAGAAGGTCTCTAAGTAAACACGGAACATTTTTTATTGCTTTTGTTCAAACATTAAAACTAAAACAGAAATGAGTCATACGGATACAAGAGATTTTTTTTCATCAAAACAATTATCATTTATGGATGATACCTACAAGTAGATACAAAAGATTGCCGACGCACCTGCATTTTGTTTTGTTGAATTTTTATATATACTAATATTATAAAGAGGAAAGATTTGTTTGTTTGTATTGAATAGGCTCCGAAACTACTGGACCGATTTGAAAAATTCTTTCACTGGTGGGAAGCTATATTATCAGCGAGTGTTAGGCTATATTTTATAAAGTTACGCGGACGAAGTCGCGTGCAACAGCTAGTGTTCTATTAAAAAACTATAATTAGGAAATATAAAACGGTATTAATTTTCATTTATAAAATATCAATATCGACCTCGAAATATCGAGGAAAAGTGTCAATATATCTAATTAAAAATATCGATACTTTTTCAACAAACCTACGGGCTCGTAGATCGTGGCCAACGCGATGCCTAGCCCGACAGCCTGAGATTAGCACGTACAACCAAACAAACAAACTCTTCAGCTTTACATATTAGTATAGATAATTTAAACATTGTACCTAACAATTTTATATAATAATAATTATCATCACGCGTTAATTCTTCATTTAATGAATGAATCGTGGTAATGAACGATAGCCATAGCTCATTAAGTTTTCGTAGTAATACTGAGTATAAAGTAAAAAAAAAAAAGTACTTAAATAGTTTTTACTGAGTATTTACTCTGGCTTGAGTAATACTACAGTGCTTACCCATCTATAGCTGAGAGCACTCAACTGTCTCTCTCTGACCAGTAGAATACCTACTTAGAGTAGACCATACTGTAAGAGTTTTCAGGACTTTAATCGTTCTGATTCATGGTTTAGCAACTGTATTAATGTCTGGCAAATTATTTTTAGGTCTGTTCATACTTAAACAACATAATATTAAAATGACAGACATTCTGAAATAACTTAATTTTTTTATAAAAATGAAATCAAAATTCGCGTCTGGCTCATAATTAGCAACCATAAAAATGTCTGGCAATAAGAGATTGATGTTTGTTAAACTTATCTTAAGCTAAAATATGCAAATTGAACCTTCATAAAATGATTTTAAAAGTCAGTATATTACCCGCACAAATAGGATGCGCACAGGTAAACGCAACCGCTACCGCTAGCCAGACTGCCCAGATCCTAACCGAAAGGGCAAGAGAGACGACATATCAAAAAACCAGCTGACCTGAAATTCTCTTTCGAAAACGATGCCACCTCTTATACTATTATATTCGAATCTGCACGTAAATAACTGTTTTTTTTTTAATAATTTGAAGTCTGAAGAAACCATGGCAATAAAATAGTTCGTCAGTTCTATTATTCGCTACAAAAACTTATTAGTGACTTGTATGCTTGTATGTGTATATAAAAAGTTAAAATCTATAAAAAAATAGATAGTGCGAAAAGGCAGCGCAAACTGCAGTAACTAGTGCAAGGCGTAAGATGGAAGAATATGCTGACGGGCAACATAATATATATAGGTAAGTGTTTTTTTTTTTTTTTTTTTTGTTTAATTTCATGAATTGAGAAACTAATGCTTACCACATTCCAAAAGATGCCATAACACTTATAAAATTTCCATAAATTTTATTAATAAAAACAAAAGAAATCCTTATCCTTACTAGTCCTTACTAATATTATAAATGCGAAAGTTTGATGGATGTGTGGATGTTTGTTACTCTTTCACGCAAAAACTACTGAATGAATTTCAATGAAACTTTACAATAATATAGCTTATACATCAGAATAAGACATAGGCTATATAAGACATAAAAAAGATAGGTATATTTCGTCGTCACAGCGATAACGATGTTCGGCGTCACCACTCACATATTTCTCCTTTCAACGTGAACAAAGTCGCGGGCACCAGTTATTATTATATTGTAGTGATAATTTCATATAATTAAATAATAATTAATATATTTACCTAAATAATTAAACTTCGTAAATCAAAACATTTATTTAACAATTAGGTTTCTACAAGAAACTCTTATGGTCGTCATTATAAATTTAAATTTACCAGGGTTTCGGAAAAAAGCCAAGATGACGATCCTGAGAAGGAACCCCGAAAGAAACTCAGGATACTATTCTTTTTGTCATCATTAAAATATAAAATAGAAACATTTGGGTATTTGAATTTATTTTTTTTGTGATAAATGGAAAGATCATATGTTTTATAACAAAACTATTTTCTTTTTTTCGCAATAATTCAAAAGTTATATCAAAATAAAAATTAATTTTTGAATCCAGTACCAAAGACGCGCCGACCGCTCCCGAACCAACCCGCAGGCTTATTATCTAAATACGTCTGCTGAGCGACAGGCGAAAATTGCGAAAAAATTGTGCAATATCACACTAAATCGTATCACGTGGTTTGCGTAACAATTAACGATTTAGTGTGATATTGTACAATTTGTTCGCATTTTACGCCTGTCGCTCAGCAGACGTATTTAGATAATAAGCCTGCCGAGCGCGCGTGACGTCAAAATGTTAGCTTTGTCAAATCACGAACGCTGTAGTATATCTAAACTAGCTTTAACATTTTGACGTCACAGCCACTCACAACTATGGTGACCAATCTTGGCGCGTTCACAGTAACGTGATTTTTCTTTAAATTTTATCAATTTTTAATTGTTTATAATTAATAGAAATTTTTTTTATAAATAAAGTTTTAAAATACATAAAAAAGCAATTTTTTTTTTTTCAAATTCCCAGTTACACTTAATTTTAACAAAAGTAGATAACGTAAAGATATTTTTAAGTAGTTGTTTCACACTCAATTACCACCAGAATCAGAATTAAATAGATCACATTCTCTAGATTCCACTTTCGTGCGAAATTGCACCCGCTCGGGCGGGAAACAAATGTGTAAGCATTTTTAGTGTAATTGTGAGCATTTGTAGGCTTCCATTCTCTACTTACTTAGTTCCTTTTTTATTTTGATGTCTATAGGTATACATATATCTATATTATATACTAGCTGGTTCCCGCGACTTCGTCCGTGTTCAAAATGTTATATAGCCTAAAACATACCTCGATAAATAGACTATCCAACACAAAGATAATTTTTCAATTCGAACCTGTCTGTCTGTTCGCGATAAACTCAAAAACTACTGCACCGATTTTCATGTTGCTTTCACCAATGGATAGAGTGGTTCTCGAGGAAGGTTTAATTTACAAAGTTACGCGGACGAAGTCGCAGGCACCAGCTAGTAATTTTATAAAATAAAGTCGCTGTCCGCGACTATCTGTTTCTCCGCTAACATACGGACTTTGATATGGGTTTCACTAATAAGAAGAGTGAATAAATGAAAAAGGTAGGTATATAATTCACAAAAAGAAATTTGGATCCAAGCGATCCAAGGATTTTGTGTAAAATCACTAATAGGTATACCTATTTTACACAAAACAATATTATGGGTGATAGAAAAACCATAAAATAGAGCCTATAAGATCAATTTTTTCATGTGAAGATCGGCAGGTAAAAGGACCTGTCCACTTAAGCTACTAATCGAACAAAGAATTAGGGATAAGAGGGGGATTAGGGAATTAGGGGCTAGGTAGAATGTCACTACTTTACGAAATAATACTTCTTCAGAGGATTTACTAGGATCTTGCCTTCATGAAGCTCAAATGAAATAGTATTTATAATAAAGTAGAATACCTATGTCTTTTTTTTGTACTATCTCAACACACATAGGTACAACATACATTAACCCAATACAGAACAGAATACATACAGAACCCAATACATTACATTACAGAAGCAACCCTAATGAATCAAGCAGTTCATTAACACACACGAAAAAACTGAAAATAACATATTTTTATGTTAGATAAATTTATAAACGTTTGAGTAAATTAGATTTCACTTTTCAATTTCCGGGCATAGACTCGTTGTCGTTACCTACTACTTACTAAAAAAAGTTGGTATAATTATCATGTGTTTCTAGCTATGTACCAGGATGCAGAATTTTTATGCACTTTTTTATATTTGCAATTGAATGTATTATTTGCAATGCGAATGCAAATTTTTCATGCAGAAATAAACGCATGAAAAATTTATTCTGATCTTGATTACTTTATAGAATAATAATCTTGATTACTTTTGTATTTGTTAAATACACATAAATAGTTCTGATTAAAATTCTGTTGTCTCGCAAAACAAGGTATGTTCTTTTCCAATGGATTTGAATCGAGTGGCGGAAGCTTTGATTAACTAAGTGTGAAATATTGTATCGGCGATGACAATAATAACAGAAACTCCATTTCAGAACTATACTATTTCATGCTTGATCAGATTTCTAGTTTCTAGCTTTTTTAGTCTTTTATATATGTACTAGCTGGTGCTCGCGACTTCGTTCGCGTTCTATATAGCCTTCTTCGATAAATGGTCTATCCAACACAAAAAGAATTTTTCAATTCGAAGTTAGAATTGAGAGATTATCGCTATTCCTAAGATTGTCGCGTACAACCAAACAAACAAACAAACTCTTCAGCTTTATATATTGGTATAGATTTATATTTTTTTAGTACATGATCAAGTTTAACTTATATAGTTGCGGAAGTAAGTTCGTAGTTAAAAATGGGACAGCCCATTTGGCGATCAATAATGAATTAAAATAAGTGCAAAATTAAATAGAGATGCGACTTCGTACGCGCTGAAGTTAGTTTTTTCAAAATTCCACACCCACATAACATTTTTCCAGGATGACAAGTGTCATATATGTTAATCCAGGTAATAAACTATCTGTAAGCCGAATTTCTACCATATACTTTTAGCCGTTTTTTTCATTATTGGGTAACAAACAGACAAAAATCGCATTTATATTTAGGATTAGGATAACTTATTAAATAATATCCACGTAATGACGGAAGTATAGGAAGTTATAGCGAGAACAGTTGCGAATGTAAGACTTCCTTGTAACTAAATAAATATAGGTATCAATAAAATAACTATAATCCAGTTATAGTTAAGTAAGGCATCATACGGCTCAAAGTAGTGAACGTACCTTGATGACAAAGTAGTATAATGTAGAAATACATCAATTCGGTCTACAACAATGAATAATGATTGATGTTCTACTCGTAGGTATAAACCTATCATTAAATTTCTATTACTCTTCCGAGGCTTTAATATTTAATGCCAAGGTAACCGAATGGGTGTCCTTTATATTTATCGATCTATCCGTTTTGAAATATTGAGTTTCATTGGCCTTTTCCATGATACAAAGTTTCAGTTGGCTAAAAAAAATACATTATAATCTATACGCTACGAGGTTTGCCAAGCCATTATGAATAATTCATATATTCATACAATTTACATTTGTATCCACAACATAGCCTCTGTTTTTATTAGGTATGGAGCTCTTCAATAATGCATAACTTCCTGTCGTGTTTTCAGTTTTTGAGTTTTAATGACTTAAAATGCAACAGTTCTCGCCAAGGTACAGCCCAAGGAAATACATACGAGTAAAATATTTACCTACAGTACAGAGTTCTTTTTATTCTTGCATGTTATTTTACAAAGAGATTACAAGAGGTTACATTCTTACAGAGATAATCTTGATAATTGTGAAAATATTATTAACTAGCGACCCGCTCCCAGCTTCGCCCGGGGGAATAATCAGGGAAGGTAAAAACCTTCCCTGAGGATTCCTCTATCCATTAGTGAAGACAGAATTAAAATCGGTAATTCGCTCAGCAGTTTTTTCATGAAAGTGTAACAAATTTTCATCCCAAAAACTTTCACGTTTATAATATTACATCATAGTTAGATATATCATTTCATAAAAAATTCTAGATATGCCTCTTATATAATGAACTCTATTATCTATCAAGTTATAAGTTAGTTTAGGTACTATTAATATAGTACCTTTTTTTTTTTTTTTTTTTTTTTTGAGGAGGGGAAATCACCTTTACGGACTAGCCTCCCCCGTCGGCATAGGACGCGCCAACGAGGGAGAGTGTGGGACTCGACCGGCAGAGTGCCGGTAATACCCACTAAAACCCCCCCATGCTCCTCCATCGGCGGTGATGTGCGGGGCCGAATAACAGCGAGGCCATGTCTGCGGACCCCGCACACCGCAAAATCCCGCGAGGGAACCGTCTTTGTGGTGGCGACCTAGGGAGCATCTCTAGGCCGCCCCGCCGTCAAATCAGTGTAGGCCGGGCGCCAGTCGTCCTACCTGACGCCCGGTAGCCACTTTTTAATCGGCGCGCGCAACGTAGGCGCGGCGCCGTCGTCCAGCTCTGCGGCGCCTGAGTGGGTCCGCCTGGGGGTCCTCTTCGCGGGACCGCTCCCTGGCCTCTTTACCACTCAGGGCCGCTTCGCAAAATGCCCTGACTGCATTCCAGCAGTCAGGGGTCTCAATCATCGCTCTGACGACAGCCGGTAGGGACAGGTCGTGTCCTACGACTGCCGTCAGAGCCGCTCTCTCCATGTCCCAACCTGGGCACACCTCAAGGACGTGTTGCGCCGTGTCTTCGGCGGCTCCGCACTCGTGGCAGGAGGGAGTCGGCTCCCTCCGCGCGACGTTGCACAGGTACCGACCGAAGCAGCCATGCCCCGTCAGCACCTGCACAAGCCGGAACGAGAGCGAGCCGGTCCTCCTGCTCACCCACTCATTCAGCACCGGCGCGATCGCAGCCGTGGTGCGGAAACCCCACCCCGGCTGCATCAACTCGTCACGCCAGCGCTCGAGTGCCTCCTCCTTGAGCTCCGTCCTCCAACGTGTCACCTCCTCCTGAAGTGGGCTCGCGCCGCGGGCCCTCGCATCGGCGGTCCTACGGTAGACCGCTGCGAGGACCCCGGCATCCAGCTCCCAGGGGAGCGTGCCGGCGATCGCGCATGCCGCTCTCCACGAGGTGGTGCAATACGCTCTGATGACCCTGGACGCCATGACCCGCTGCGAACGCCGCAGCACGGCCAGGTTCTGAGCCGACAGGCGGTCGACCCAGATGGGCGCCCCGTACAGGGCCATCGAGCGCACCACGCCCGCGAAGAGACGGCGGCACCCGACGTTGGGGCCGCCCAGGTTGGGCATCAGCCTACTCAAGGCGAAAGATACCTTCAGGAGTTTCGGAGCTAGACTCCGGAAATGCTCCTTAAATGTCCATCGGCTATCGAGTACGACGCCGAGATATTTCAGCGTCGACCCGATGCCGATGGACACTCCTCCAACAATTATGTGGGCATCTGGCGGTGGCGCCTTGCGAGGTCCGCGGAAGCAGATAGCTTCCGACTTCTCAAGGGCCACCGTCAGGCCTAGGCGCCGTATGCGCATCACCACCTGTGCGACTCCAGCGGTTGCCAACAGGGCCGCGTCACGATACGTGCCACCGCGGGCGGTCACTAATGTGTCGTCCGCGTAGCACGTGACGTCGACCCCGCGCAGGGTAGCGCCCCGCAGCACCCAGTCGTAGCCGATGTTCCACAGGAGCGGGCCGAGAACCGACCCCTGTGGAACACCGCACGACACTTCCCGCTGACGATCTCCAACGCGCGTGGGGTACACGACCGAGCGACCCGAGAGATAATCTCCGACAAGGCGTCGGAGGTACTCCGGGAAGCCGTGGTACCCCATAGCCTCCATGATCACTCTGTGGGGTAGAGTGTTGAACGCGTTGGAGATGTCGAGGGACACCGCCAGGACGACCCCGCCTTTCCCAATCTCCTCCTCCGCTAAGGTCCTCACCCGCGCAATCGCGTCGACGGTGGACCTGCCCCTCCGGAAGCCGAACTGGACGTCTGCCAAGTTCGGCCCGGTCTCCTCTAGGTGTTGAGTGAGGCGAGCGGCGATAACCCGCTCGAAGAGCTTGCCAGCCTCACTCAACAGGACAATGGGGCGGTAGGCCGATGGAGAGTCCACCGGACGCCCGGGCTTACGGATGAGGACAAGCTTGCCAAGCTTCCACGCCTTGGGAAAGTGGCCATCCTTCGCACAGGTGGTGAGCAGCGCACGGAATCTACTTCCGAGACTGCCCTCCCTCAGGGCCAAGACTAACGCTCTCCCCGGGATGCCGTCGGGACCGGGCGCTGTGTTCTTCGCACTGAGGCGAAGAACCGCCCTATCCAACTCGCCCTCCGACACCTCGGGGGGATCCTCCACCGAGATCTGGTGCCGCGCGGGGGGAGGAGCGTCGCCCTCCGCCCTGGCAGGGAACAGATTCTCCACGACTCTCTCGAGCGTCTCCGTGTCCATGGTGGACGACAGCGGAGGGGCCCAGGGGCGAAGCTTGCTCATAACAAGCTTGTACGGCCTGCCCCATGGGTCCTGCTCGAGAGAGTTCACCAGCTCCTGCCAGGCGCGCTCCTTCGCTGCAGCTATCTCGATCCTCAGCGCCTTCTTGGCCCCTTGGAAGGCGGCAAAAAGTTCGGCGACCACCGATGCGGGTTTGTGGCGTCGTCGGGCGTGGGTGTACCGGCGTCGTGCCTTGACACACGTCGTCCGGAGGTGCTGAAGCTCCGGCGACCACCAGTACACCTGTCGACGCGGCTGCGGCTTGCCCACGCGAGGCATGGCGACGTCACAGACATGCACCATGGCCTCGCGGAACCACTGCACCTCCTGCTCCGCATCGGTCTCCTCCGGTTTCACATTCCAAGATTCAACGAGGGACGCCGCTATGAGGGCGTCTCTCTCCAGCTGTTTTAGCGCCCACTTGGGCCCGATCTCTGACGGAGCGCGACTCGGGCTGTTCGGGCTTGTCGAGTGGAGGGAGACGGAAAACCGAATGTATCGGTGATCCGAGAGCGTCTCGACCCCCTCCTCGACTGCCCAGCCCCGAACGCGGCGTGCCAGGGCGGGAGACGCAAACGATACGTCCACGACTGATCCGCCCTGTTGTCGCACGCACGTGTTAGCCGCGCCCCTGTTCAGCACGCACAAGTTGTTGCTGGAGAGCCACTCCTCCAGAGCAGCGCCCCTCGCGTCTGTGAGCGATGAACCCCACACCGTCGACTTCGCATTCAGGTCTCCGGCGAGAAGCACCTGATGCGGACGGCACCGTCCCAGAACGATGTCCATTTCCGCCAAAAAGCGCTCAAACTCCGCGAGCGGGCGGTTTGGCGAGAAATAGACACTGATGTACACAATGTCTCCGCAAAAGGCGGCGACAAACCCTCGACCCTTGTACGATCGATCCACGGTGTGGGCCCCCTCTCCCGAGGTCAAAACAATGGCGACGACCCCGTCCCGGTCGCCGATCCAGTTGTCACGGTTGACAATCAGATACGGCTCCGAGACGAAAGCCACGTGTATCCCCCACTGCGCCAGAGTCTGGACCAGTAAGTCCTGGGCCGCAGCGCAGTGGTTGATATTCGCCTGTAGGATATCTATGGACGTATTAATTATACGTCCATAGATATTCCGTTCGTCCCGTCCGGTGGGCGGTCGGCGGTATCCTGGGACGGAGCCTCAGGGTTCACCGGCCTTCGTCTGTTCCATGTCCGCTTGGGAGCCGAACACTTAGCGCTTCCCAAGCGGTGGTTGTGCCGTTTCCCGGCTTCGGCACATAAAGCACAGCGGACTTCGGAGCGGCAGTCGGCTGCACGATGGCCGTCCCTGCCACACCGGTAGCACTGCTGGCTACGATCGACGGCGGCGGTGCACTGCCCCCTAACGTGTCCGGACTCCAGACACCGGAAGCAGCGCAGCTCTCTGGGTTGCAGGGCTTTCACCCTCGCCGCCGTCCATCCCACCAGCAGCCTCCCCTCAAGCACCTTCTTTGCGGCTGTCGCAGGACAGCCCACCCACGCTGAGCCCATGCCGAAGCGCGGGAAACGTATGGCGCCCACCTTAACCGATTCAGCGGCGCATTCGCCGAGTTTGGCAATGGCCGCCGCCACTTCTGCGGGAGTGACGGAGTCGTCGAGCCCCGACACCAGCAACTCGGTCAGCTTGACCGGTCTGGAGACCCTGACTACCTCCTCACTCATCCGCTCACGAAGTTTGGCGGCCAACAGGTCCGCCTTCTCCGTCAAGTCGACGCCATGAACCTCAAAGATAACGGCACCCGTGATTGCCCGACGGGAGCGGACATACGGGATGCCCACCTCCTCCAGGGTCACTTTTGCCTTCGCCTCCGTGACGACCTCGGAGTAGGTCACTCCCCTTTTCGCAGCCTCGGGCTGCAGGGTGAGGACCACTGCCGCAGTCTTCGGAGGCTTAGGCGCCTTCTTTGGTGTGGGGGGCTGTTGAGCCCGTTTCGTCCTAGAGGGGGGGACCGGAGGAGACTCCTTATGTTTCCCCCCTTTGGCCACCGTACTCCACGGTCGGTCCATGGACGCGGGGGCGGATGGAAGAGGGCGCGGTTTCGGGCGGGCCGCACGTTTCGCAGCCGCCTTGCGCCCTTTCTTATTTCTCCTTCTTCTTTTCCCTCCAACAGGCGCCTTCGCCTTTTGGCCACTGGTGGAGGCTTTGGGCGGTGCGATGGGAAGGAGAGGCGGGTCTCGTCCGGGGGGGGCAGGCTTCGAAGGGGGCTCCCTCCGAGCGGCCAATGGCGGGCTCACCCTCGGCGCTGGGTTTAGGCGCGGCTCCAGGTTCGCGAGCCGCGCGCTCAGCCGAGCATGGAGCCTGTCCATTATCGCCGTCTCAAATGCCTCCAAGTGCTCCAGTGTGACCGGAGTCCCGGAGGCGGCGGCGGGAGCGGCTTTGAATGCCGCAAACTCCCTCCGCAGTTCATCAAGCCCTGCCTGGAGACGCTTGTTCTGCGCCCGAGCTTCTTTGAGCTCGCGACGCAGCGCAGCAGTCTCCTCGGTCGTGGTCAGGGCGGCCAGGCATTTGGCGTCCGCGATAATCGCCTCGGCGTTGTCGCGGAGCGCCTTAACGCAAGTGCCCTTCAAATTTTTCGAAACGTCGGCCACCTTGCGGATGGCCGCCACTCTCGTCATCAACCTCTCGAAGACGAGCGGGGACGACTCAACAGTGTCGTCCCCAGACTCCATCTCCGAGAGGCGGGAGCGGGTAGCTCGAGCCTCGGCCATCGAGGCGAGCACTTCCCGCTCAGCCTGGAGCTTGAGCTCCTCCCTCTTCGCTCGAGCCAGTTCGGCCTTCGCCTCGGCGAGGCCGACGTACTCACCCGTAGTGGGAGGGCGACCGCGACCGCGCTTCTGGAGTAATCCAGTCGCGATGCCGGGTCGCTCCTCTCCTGAGGACTCCGGGGAGCCCTCCGGGGACGGCACAGGTGGGGCCTTGCCCCTTTTCCTCTTCAGTCGATCCCCCGAAACTGGGATCGACTCCTCGCTGTCGCTGCCCGTCGACACGGGCACCGCCGTGTCCATGCCTGATGACGAGGCACCTTGCAGGCTCGACGGGCTTCCGCTTCTTGGCGACGTGGCAGGCGTCGCCATGCGGTGGAGGAGTACCACAGGGGTGGGTGCCCTGCTACCCTCACCGTCGGCCCTCTTCTGCGCACGAGTGCGCACTCCGGTAGCATTCTTCACACCAGACAGCCCGGGATCCGCTGCCTGGAGCGCCTGCTGCCTGGCATCACACCAGGCGCAGGGGTGGCGCTCTCCGCCACAGTCACAGTTGCCGGTAACCAATTTCACATCGACCGGCCCGGATACCGGTCGACGCCGCTGGCGAGGCGGGTCGCATGCGCCGCTCGTTACCGATTTCACACTCGGGGGCCGAGCTACCCCCGAGCGCCGGGCGTTAGCCGGATCGCACGACATACTTGTTTCCGTATCTGACATTTCCATATTCATCTGGGAGGCGTACCTGCGGCCCTTTCCCAACAGGCCGCAGGAGCGCTTGGGACCGGGTCCCCCCCAGCCATTCAGCCCCTCGGCACGCCGACCTTAGGCTTTGGGGTAATTTTTTATAGTGGTTTTCTTCCACGCGGCCCGACGCTCAGTGCGCCGGACCCCCGGCCCCGCGAGTGCGGGGTTACGGTTTGCCCGACGGTGGCCTAGACCACACGTCGCGCCCGCGGACCTTATCAGGCCCGCCACCACGAGCCGAAGCTCCGCTGGCCCATCTCTGGGCCCAACAATAGCGCTGACGCGCGCGCCACGATCGTGTCCGGGCAGGACGGACAGCCAGCTCCCGCTGGCCAACCCACGACCCCCGAGGGGTCCACTGGTGACAGCCGTAGGCTTCTTGAGTAAGAAGCCATGGATCCACCCTTCGAGTGTGATTTTTTATAGAGGTTTTCTTCCTCGCAGTCCGACGCTCAATGCGCCGGACCCCCGGCCCCGCGAGTGCGGGGTTACGGTGAGCGCTCCGCTACGGGCTCCCGCGAGGGAGCCCGCTCGGAACGCTCGGGTGTACGCCTTCTTGGTCCCCTTGGCCGAAGCCAAGGGTAAGCCCCCCCACCACGACAAGGTCCTGGCGTACCCAGGGGGGGATTAATATAGTACCTAAATTTACTTCACCAAGATAGGTTGAATATGCTATTTGTATGTATCTCCGGATCTAAACTAGTCTGATATTGCAAACTGAGTCCACGAATTGCCTTAAATTAGTTACTTTATTAGCGAGAAGTGGTTCGCAAATGGAGTTTCCTTCAGCATGTTGAGCGAGAGGTGTGGGGTATTCCCCTCTTAGTGCCCCCTCACACCACTGAGTCACTTGAGGAGCGTGGGTTCAACAGATGACTGAAATAATATAGTGTAGGGGAAGTTTAGCGTAAATAGGCGATACATTGAAACGTGTACCCACTATAGATCAAAACTAGCTGGGTCCCGCGACTTGGCCCGCGTTGAAAAATAATAAAAAAATATCTGATAAAATATGTTTAATGAGTAACCGAAAACATAATTTATTCAATCTTTATTACTGTTATAGTTGGATCCAGATGTTGGATTTTTATTTTTATGTGAGCCCCTAAGGTTTCGAACCAACGTCACCGACTGTCAAGATTTTCCAAACAACACCTGAAAGCCATGTTTATTTAGACTTTTGCTAAGTGCACTTCAAAGTGCACTTAGCGTGGGTTTGCGTGCGACACTTAAGGTGATTCTAAGAGCCGATGGATTTTGCGCGAATAGGCGGAGCTAAGATGTAGCCCCCGCACCACCCGTACTTAGAGATCGCGTGAAACGAGTCAAAGAATAAATAAAGTAGAGTGGTAACATTTGATATTGAACATATTATGCCTAACTTCACAAAGCATTTTTGAGGTGCGTTAGCAAAAAAATGGTTAACTTTTATTTATTTATATATTTTAATAGTATATTTTATTTACAATTCTAGTTTTATATCATATGGCGTGTAAATAGACAGCTAATATTTACGGTTTTATCAAAAAACATAATTATGGATTCCATGTTAATTTTATATTGGATATTAAAAATTAGAAGTAAAATTGAATAATTCTCAGGGAGTTCTTTTTAAGGGAGTTGTCGAGATTAACATTTTAACAAAATAAATGATAAAAATCGGTTCTTAATCAGCGGGGATATAGCGTAAAATATAAAAAATATATAGGTATGTAATAAATTTATCAAAAAAGCTTATTTTAATACTAAATATGAAAACACAAATTAGAAATTGAAATTCATTTATTGTGATCTTTGCTTACAAAGTTTTTGTTCATCCATATTCATAATATGCACATGTTTCCACGCCACCAGTGAGGTAGTGTGTATTTAGCGCGTTTTTTTTACGTGGTTTCCCCGGTAGGCCTATTCCACGATCTATTGTGACTTAGACCTGAAAAACTATGTGTGTTGTGGGGAAATCTTTAAAATAATTTGGAAAGCTTTTAGGGTATTTGAAGACTAAATTCGTTAGGAATGTGTAAGTTTTGTAAAAATATAGTTTTTATGGTGAGGAAATCCATTTACAAATAATTTTATAAAGATTTTATTTAAAACGTAAATTTGTTTATATTGTATATATGTAAATATTGATTTACAATATAAAAATATGTACAATATTATAATATAGCTGTCCAAATTATTAAAAATGTCTGCACAACAAACTATTAACTTCACTTCAAAACAGTGTCGTATCTGTTTATCACCTGCTCAATGATAAAAACTATTCGAAGCCGGCGCTGCGACGAGACGCACAACCTCCCCGTACGACGTTCAGCGCTACACTGCCGCCCGTCGCCCGCGCACGGACCCGCTAAATCTTTGTTTAGGTAAAATAAGATAAGTATGGATAATGACTTGAAAAACTATTATATTAGGTCATTAATTGTACAGTATATAGGTCTAATCCATATCAAAATTTAAAAAAAAGAATCATGTAAATATTCCTTGTCGTTTAAAAGAAGATACAAGTTTTCAGCCAAAAACGACTTCCATTTAGATTTTTTTTCACATAGTAGTTAAACAGTTTGACCAGTATTATTTGTACCTTATATAGATAAAATATCAATAAAAAGCATATATTTTTTTCGGAAATTTATGTTGATTTATGAAAGAGGAGTTAGCCTCTGAATATCCCGTTTTGGCTCTTAGTATCGCCTTAAGTGCACTTGTAGAATATTTTCCTAATTCTCGGCTTCAGTCTAGATTCGTAGCTCTAAGCTCGTAGGTATGTCTGTACTTAACATCGTGAGAAGGATTTTATTACGGATTAATTCGTCGATATTGTTAAAATTCAGTGTGTCAACCCTGCTTTTTTAATAAAGTAAATCTTATTAAGAAACGGGTTGCCTTTTATATACATAAGCTAGCGTCCTTATCGAACAAAAATGTGCAAAAAAAATACCTACAGGTTAGATTCTTTTAAAATTACGAATCAATTAAAATTAATTTTCTTTCGTATTATAAGTTAATTTTAACATTCATTTAAAATAATCTTTTTTGTATTTAAATCTGACGGCTAGATAATTAATATAAGTATTGTAGGTTTCCAAAAAACTAGTAATTATTATTGGAGTGTAACTTATAAATATGGCAACATTCATTCTATCGACAATATCACTGGCGTCAGTGGTAATTTATACAAATAAGCAGATATTCTGATCGCATGTTTATGGTCACGTATATGTAGTAGGTAGTGTTTTATTATTGATCGCTTTAATTAACCTTGTCGTTGAAATATATAATCTAGCTTCCTGTGTATATGATTCAATTATCTCGAGCTTTTCATGAACTCCCGAAGCGAGCTGCTCAACAAAGTGGTTTAAACTTCGCGGTGGTCCTCAATCACTGTCAGATGTTTTTGTTTTAAAAGATAATTACGGTTTTCTGTACTCTCGTATCGTATCTTTTGGCTAAAAATTGTTAAGTAAAATTTTTTAAAGTGGTATCAATTTTTACAGAATAATTTCAGCTTCTTGTTAAATATTAATATTAATAAAATTTAAATATTAAAGTAAACTTCAAACAAAAAATCCAATTTTGTTTACGGTAGCCTTTGACAGGATTCTTTCAATATTTTGTTTTCCTCCAAGGACAAGGTGTTTTATGGCAACACTAACAGCTGAGAGCATAACTGTCTTTATCACTCTTATGAATCTTAAGAAACACCGAATGAAACGGAGAATATTTCCTTTCCGAGAAGCGGTCGTGTTTAGAAACACTATCTGTCTCTTTCAAACATGCTGTTCGCAGTGAGGTGTAAAGAAGACAGTTATATTCACAGCAGGAAAGTATTGATCCGTCTCTCGTGATGACCTTGAACGGAGGATCACTAACTCATCGGTTTGCCAACTTTTACTCCTCGGGGTTGCCATTTTCATTCAATTTTGCAAGTAATAAATTATTCCTTTCCTCAACCTTTCCTCACGTTCACTATTCAAAAGAGATTTAGGGAATTGTACGATAGAGGATAAGGACTATTTTTATATACATTAAATATGTAAAGTAATTTAAGATAGATTACACCCATATACATTAAAAAATGGCTGAACGGATTTCCGGAATTTTTTATTTAGGAAAAATAATATAAGAATACTGTAAGATATTCAAAAATCGAACTACAGCTAGCAATAAATAATACCGAAATGAGCATCATAATGTCTTGTAAATTGCGTGCAAGATATGCGATACAAAATTCATAATTCATATCTACTCCAGAAATTTACTTATATATAATTCTAAATAGGTCAATACCTATTTAGACAAAAATAAAAAGAATCCACAAGCCATTATTACGCAGCAGACTTTTGCGAATTAATTTGAACCTTTTGTCCGATCTCAACGGGATTGGATTTCGTACAGTACGTAAGTTTCGTACAGAATATTTTTCGTTGAATGTTGAATGCTGAAATTAGTATATATCTACAGTACTTTTTTTCTTGGTGAAATGTACATACCAATGTTCTCTGTATTCCTGACGTGTATGAAAAATTTCATGATAGTTGGTGTCACCTATCTATGGTGTAACAAAATAACACGAATATCTAGTTAGACCATAGATAGGATAAAACTAGGTAGTCACATAAACATAAAACACTAACTTTCGAAAGTCTATCTTGTGTGGTGTTTACAAGAAGTTCTTCCATTATGTGAATATGTGCGAAGCGAGTCCCGAAGTAGGGCAAATGTACAAAAGAACATCTCATGCGGATATAATGAATGCATCGTACCTATATGATGTATAATGTGGCATCTTTCTAATGCTAAGGCGGGCGAATTTACCTAGTCGCTCTTGGCCTTGTCTTATTTCGTTCTTAAAAACTACTAGCGACCCGCTCCCGGCTTCGCCCAGGCTTATTGTTTTAACCCCTTCGCACTTTTGTAATTGGATTTACAAAATTATTGGATTTGGATTTATTGATGATCTTACTTTCTCTTCAATCGAAGAAGATTTATATTATTATTGTTAATAAATGATTGTATATGACAAGTGAACGCTTCAATCAGTTTTACGAATAAAATCGCATTTTCAATCATATCGAAACGCTTAGAGAAATTATTTGGAATTTATTAAAATTTATTTTTATTGATTTGTTAGTAGTTATTTCTTTAAGAAAAAAAAAACACAAATACGCCTGCTTTTTTCGCCTAGCCAAGTGTACTTTCTACAGTCGTTAACGCTACGCTACTCTACTGTAGAAAGCACATATAGCTACGGGCCCTGCGCCTTTGCAGACTTGTTTGAAGATGTACGTGCTCGTATTGCTCTTGTTCTACGCGCGTAATCGTAGCGCAATTACGCTTACGCTACGACGCTGTGTGCGAAGTGGTTTAATAACTCCGTGAAAACGAAGGGATTCAGAGGTCACGCCGCGCGTTAGCATCAACATGCTTCCCTTATTATTGCAAATTTCAAATATTTTACCAACTTATTAAAACATTCCAAGCACATCATATTATGCGTTTGCAATTTTTTTTATTAATTTCAAATTTTATTAGACTACTTTAATAAAATTTGAAATATTAAAGTAAGGATTATTAGAGACTACTTGTGCCCTGCGGCTTGTACTTGATTGTTCAACGACAGGTTGTTCAAAAGACTGGTCACTATTTAAATTTATTCTCTTTGTCAACAGGACTTCGCTCCCAGTCGCCCAGTTCAGCCGAGGCGATTTCAACCTGTGGTCCGTTCTGAAGAACTGCGTCGGCAAAGAACTTTCCAAGATCACCATGCCAGTTGTGTTCAACGAGCCCCTCTCCTTCCTTCAGCGAATGCTCGAGTACTTAGAGTATGCGCACCTGCTACGCATGGCCTCTGAACAAACAGATCCTGTTGCCAGAATGGAGTATATTGCAGGCAAGTCAAAAACTCGAACAATTTAAAGTCGCTTGATGACATTACGGATGTTATGTGATGATGTCAGTTTTTTAGGGTTCGACTTGTGAAGGCATCTTGGGAATGTTAATGAGAATGTTTTGGGACTGATTGGATTTGGGGCAATGAAGAAGATGATCATTATAATAATATTCATTATAATATTATTCATTATAATTAGAAGATTATACTGTAATTCGAAATTCTAAGTAGAGAAATCTTTACTTTATATCTATCTACTGCAGAGAAATTATTTCTATGATCTACTGACAGCTAATAGGTACTTTCGTAATGGTTATTTTAATAATACATAAGTAGATAACTAGCGATCCCGCCTACAGCTTCGCACGGAGTAGAAATTTTCAAGTCTTTTCTTATATTTTTATATATTAGTTTTTTTTTTTTTTAATATTAAGTAAGCTATAAAATAAACCTCTGTTCTAAATTTCAGCATCTAGACTTAGTGGTTTTGGCTGTGCTTTTATAGTCAGCCAGGACTAACAGTTTACACATAAGTTATAGATAAAATAACATCATAATTCTTATTAGTTCATCCATTATTTTTTTATTTTTGCAGCGTTTGCAGTTAGCGCTTTAGCTTCAAATTGGGAACGTTTAGGCAAACCCTTCAACCCACTCCTTGGAGAAACTTACGAACTGGAGCGACCGGAATTCAGGGCAGTTTGCGAACAGGTATTTATAAACCTTAATTTATTGTTAGTAACTGTGAAAAGGAAGCCATGGATGGCTTGGAACAGCTTGAAAACTTTATTGAAACACTTCAAGTTTAAACTGAATGAAAGCACAGTAGTTAGTAAGGTACCAATTCGCTTAAACTGTTCCAAGGCTTGGAAAGTTTTACGAGGTGATTATAACCGAATTCATAATGTTGCTAAATTGCTCGCCATTTGTAGGATAAACGTCCCGATTATTACAGGACTTTTAATATAAATTGTATCTATCATCTGAATTTGTTACTATCTACCCGAAATATCCGTTTGACGAAATGACCATTAAATTACATAATACATCACTCTGAGCACTCTGGCTATGTAACACATCCACATTGCTTAACATTACTGTATAAAATTGCAACATAAAACAAGACTAGTATACACATTAAAATATCAGGGCAATATAACAATGTTATCTAATATGATGATGATGATGGTGATGATAACTTTGTTTTGTTAGAAAATGTCGTCCACACATGACACATGTCATATAAAACTAATGTTTGGACTAATATCTGTGCTTACATGGGAGACGGCAAGATGCTGTTGCGTTTCAGCTCATAAGAAATGAACCCTAACTCCTACAAACATTCTTTTATGCTTAATTATCTGTTTGAAGTTATAATATAGACTTTCCTGTAGGTATCTCACCACCCCCCAGTCTCGGCGTTTCACGCTGACAGCCCCCACTTCGTGTTCCACGGCTCTGTCCATCCAAAACTGAAGTTCTGTGGGAAGAGTGTAGAGATTCAACCCAAGGGACATGTCACTGTTGAGTTACCCAGGTGAGTTCTATAAAGAGTTAAATATATGTTACAACTACTAGGGATTTAATAGATCGTCGCTAAAATATTATACCGATGTTGCTTAGATGGGGCGAGGCATACACTTGGACAAACGTGAACTGCTGCGTCCACAATGTGATTGTGGGTAAGCTGTGGATCGAGCAATATGGGCCAATGGAGGTGGTCTGTCACGGTGGGGCTGGTCTCAAAGCGAACCTTGTCTTCAAGCCTGCAGGGTTCAACAACAGGGACCTGCACAGAGTTGATGGATTCATTGTCGACTCTAAGTACGTACTTATGTATTGTATGTGCATCGACTTGCTTCAACTTGTCGGCATGCTGTATTGAAAACCAAATATATGATTATCAGCGATGTTTTATTTTAGGTTTTTTTAAAAAAAAAATCTCTCCAAAAACATATTCACTCTTGCAGTAAGTTAGTTTTATCACGGTCACAGTCTGTGACTAAAGTTAGAGTTATATCTTAAACAAGATTTTAAAAAGTTATATTTATGTACGGAGGTACTTATTATTAATATTAATTTGTATATCTTATGAAAGATTACTCTAATTATAATTATTATGTTATTTTTAATAGGAATCTTGATAATAAAATATTATCAATAGATTATTTATGAAGCAGATCTAAGATCTAGCAATCGTTTCAGAAGAGATTTAGAGTTTCAGTTCTTAGATAGGTATATGAGACACCTTAGGTAGGTACTATTTCATCAAAGGAATTGAAGAATGTAAGTTCCTAATTTTGTATTAATTTTCAGTAAAAAGCGCGTCCGTTTCTTGTACGGAAAATGGACGGAGTACATAAAGTGTTGCAGCGCGGCCGCGTACGAGCAATGGGCGCGGGAACGCGGCGAAGAGGCCACTCCTGCGCACACACCTAAAAAAGTCCTCGCCAAACTCAACAGCTTCAAAGTGGGCGCGCTGCGTTCCATGTCCATTCAAGATGTGAGCATCCTACCCTCTCTTATGATTCATCATCCTTACATAGAATAATTTGAAGCGAAATTCACCTAAACTATGTTGTGGTCCACCTAACAAAGTGTTATCATTAAGTGATCATCATGATCATAACAAAGATATCATTACAGATATTTAAAAGAGCAACTTTTTAAATAAAACTTTCAATAACAAAAAATATTAATAAATTCATACATTTTTGATGATTTAATTTAATTTTAAGGTCACTTCTTCGCACAATTCGTATGAAACAAAATTGTGCGAAACCACTACTAAACTAAAATCTATAGTCTCAAGAACTTGTTGTCAATTGTTTTCTTTTTTTCTGAATGTTGTTAGTTATAGTTATTATATATTATATCTTACTCCACGCATGATTAGGTTCTCATATACATATATTAAAAAATTACGCATGCTGTTTCAGTTGAAATAAGTTTTCCTTAACTTACAGCCAGAGGACGGAGACTCTGACGAAATTCCCAAACCGGACGAGTCGTACAATATAGAAATACCGGACTCCGTAACGTTGTGGGAGGCTCGGCAGCGACCCTCAAATAGTGCACAGGTAGTGGAACTTCACATTTTAACTTACTTCACTCAAATGTATCTGAACTTCTTAAATCTTAATTAGTAAAAAGTTCCTCACTGAAAAGTTGGAATTTATATTACATACTTTTAACCTACTGAGTTTAAAAATTACGGTTATTTAGAGCCACTAGCCTATTTAGACCAGAGTCAACTTTAAAAATTTAATTTCCAAAGTTAACCCTGCTTTGAATCGAACCCGGGACCCCTGAAATAGAAGGTAAGCACTTTTACCACTCATTCATCGGGCTCGTCAAATCTTTATCCTTTAGAAACTAAAAGCCACAAACTTACAGAAGTATATCTAGTAATTATCTTTAAAATGGATAGCCCTTTTTAGGTACCATGCCTTAATATTGACTATTGAATTCTTGTTCGTAGTACTACCAGTTCACGGAGTTCGCGATGTCTCTGAACGAGTTAGAGGCCGATATGAAAGGACAGCTGTGCCCAACGGACAGCCGACTGAGACCCGATGTACGACTGCTAGAGGCAGGCGACATAGATGCCGCTGCCGCCGAGAAGACTCGCCTTGAAGAGAAGCAGCGGACCGCTCGTAAAGCTCTGAAGAAGGCCCCGAGTCCGTGGCAACCGCGCTGGTTCAGCCAAGGCACGAACCCTTACACCAAGCAGGAGGACTGGCTCTATAGCGGCGGCTACTGGGACCGCAACTACCAGCACCTCAAGGACGTCGACATTTTCTAATAGACGATTACCCATTTCCTCCCTATCCCAATCTCTTACTCGATCCCACTATGGTTGGTAGCACTTGCAGCACCTTTAGCGTTGTCAGCCTGTCTGTCGACCTTAACATAAAAAAAAACTTTAAGCATTTGCAGTTCTTCCAACTTATTTGCAGCCTTTTGGCAAATAATCAATGCTAATGAATCGAATTGATTTGGCAAACTACTTTCACAACACCATAATTTTATTCTATTTCTTATTATGCGACTTCTGATCGCTGAAAAGATCTGTATTCGCTGAAAAGAGCTGTATTCAAGTTTCACTTGTTGATAATCTCTTTTCATTAGCGCTTTATACAAATATCCTATAGAATTTCTGATTTCCACGGTTTTACCCATTTTCTCTGTTAACTTTTACAAAAGTTCCTTTGAAAATAAAATTTGCCATACCGCTCAAGATGTTTTAGATTTATAAGGTAACCAACAAGTAGGTAGAATTTTTTTTTTATTTTTTTTTATTTAAGTATATAATTAAACCTTTGTCTTTTTTGTCAATTTTCTATTAATTAAAAAACTCTTATACCTAATTAAATATTACATAATAATAAGTTATATTAGGCATGTATAAAAAGCCTAAAAGTTACATGAAAAGTTTATACGTATATATGCGTGGTGTAACTAGCGGTGTTAATAAATATAATATATATTTATATATAAATGACAGTTATACTTATGGTAGGAAAAAAATGTGTATTAGCTGCTACGACTGTAGAAAATATGTAAGTATCTATAGTAAACTATAGATTCATGCTAATATTTAAATTGTGTTTCATCTCTGAAATACATTAAGAAGATCGTCATAAATTTTTACATACACGCTGTCATAATATACGTAAAAAGACATAGATTACATTCTATCAAGAAAAAAGTACTTTACATTCTTTCTTTTAAAAATAAAAATAAAAATTCAACGCTTGACGAAAATATATGAGCACCTAAGAATTTATATAAGTGTTTTAACTTCTAAAAAATGGGGGCGTGGACAAAACTAATATAAGCTAAATAAAGGCTAGTATACCATAGTTATAATATTGACAAATATCTTAGCATCTTTTTTTTATTAAGTTACTGGAACAACAATTATTTATTTAGATGTTTTACTTCAATTTGATGAAAATGTATAAATCTATACCTCTATATTCTTTTACAATAACTAAACTGGCTGTAATGAAAATGGCAGTAAATGAAGGCACGCTTGGAGATTTATTTATTAATTTTCCTTCGAATTTTATTAATGCTAGATAAAATAAAATAAACTAAAGCTAAACTAAGCATATAAAATAGAATAACTAAAACAAAGCCAAGTCAATTATTATTAAAGTATAGATATAGGTTAGATTTAAAGCAAGAAGGACAAATTCCTTATTTGATATCTGGTTTGTATTTAAAAACAATGGCTTTTTTAAAATCACAATAGGATTTTTTATATTTCTGTAAAATTTTGTTTAAATGTCGATTTTTTTGTAATACTTAGGTTAAATATTATTAAAAACTAGTTATTTGTTAAAAAAACTTTAATTAACATAATATATTATCATGCACCTATATTAAATCTTAAGTAAAATATTAATGAGGGATAAATATGAACAGTACCTATCAAATAAACTCAATGTATGTAGATAATAATAACGCCATCTTGTGACGTTCGAAACGAACGTCTTGTTAAGCTATAATTTGTAAGCGTTTAATGCGTTCAATATGTTTAAATTGTTTGCTATAATTATATTCCAAAAATATACATAATATAACTAAAAAATAGTATATGATAAGTCATTGTATAATTCTGTATATTTTCAATATTGGAGGAATCATTGATCTCATATTTAATTAAGTAATAAATAAGTTGCTTAAATGTGTTCTGCATGACAGTGTAAATATTTTAATCGTATCAGTAACGATATAATTAAAATAATATTATTGACACACTTGTTTTAAAAAAAAAAATATTTAGAGCAGCGTCATTATTGGTTGGGTCATCTCTCCGCCAAATAGATTTAAAATAAAAAGCTTATCTACTAACCTTATGTTGCTCACAAAAAATTAACACTTAAATAAACTAACACTTGATTAATAATAATTTTTGATTGATTTACATAATAGGTACCTTATTATTATTCATTCAACCTTATGTTGTCAAAAAAAAACTTAATTAGGTGGCAGTCCAGTTCAGAATATTTTTAATTTGTTTTATTTCTTAATGATAACTTAATCCTATGGTGAATAAAATTGTCTGCATGTCTAAGCGCCTGTTTCACAAACGTCAATTAGGCCAAACTGTCATTTAAATTCACCGGTGACCGGGGATAATGTAGCTGATATAACTTTGTTTGTACGGTAAACGTCCCAAACATTAAATAGAAAATAATAATAAAAATTCGGCTATCGAATGATGCACTAAACCGAGTGCATAATTCAATAAAACAGAAAATGATTTCTAAAAGTAACTAATCAATACGTTACTTGTAGTTGGAGAAAGAGGTGCTAAGAATGATGAAATAATCTGTGTATCCAGAACAACCTTCAAAGCACCTTAAAGTTTTCATATTTAATTTTTATTGAAATGGACAATTCAATTTCATTTGATGAATATGAAAAGCAGCGCCATCTAGTGAAGTATTTAAAAAGTAATCATTATTATGTGATTTGCAATCGTATGTAATACGTATAGCCTATTGTACCTGAAAATAGGTAGATAAATAATAGGTAGATAACTCATTTCCATTGATATCTATGTACCTACTCATTTCCTATCTTTTGTGTCTTCCTTAAGCAATTTAAGATAGGTACTTTGGATTCAGGGGGCGCCGGGGCCTTAAGGGCTTTTTTTTTTAATTTTTGTCAATAGCCTATCAAAAATCCCTACCTAATTATAAATATTCATTATTCACTTTTTTCGAAACATTTTAGTTTCGAAAATGTTTTACTCCATAAAAGGTAGCGGAAAACGGAACTAAAATAAATTTCAAAGCAAAGAAGCGCATTATGTGCTTCACTTTTAGCGCCCTGAGGGCCTAGTGCGAGTTTTACTCGATCATACGCGTCGAGCGCGTAAACGTTAATTTGTATAGGAATGAAGCAGCGCCACCTAGTGGTTTTATTTTTTTATTTTTTTTATTTATTTATTATCTAATACAAGTTTACACACAATATAATAACAACATCTGTAAACCATTATTGGTTTGTCTAGACATTTCATTTCATGACACACATATATAATTATTATACATTCCAATATACATAACAACACTACACCATAAATATATTACAAAACATCAACATGCCTAACTAACTGAATTGCATAAAAGATACAAAATGCAATAAAAAATGAAGAAAACCGTTAACGTGTACGTCTGCTTCATTCCCATACAAATTGACGTTTACGCGTTCGACGCGTTTGATCGAGTAAAACTCGCACTAGGCCCTCGGGGCAAAATTCTTCAAACGCCTCTCTCTCTCATATGGGCACGTGAGGTTATACACAAACTTCGAAATGAATCATCTGGAGGCTTGTGTATGATTTTTTTTTTCAGTTTTTTTTCGGTAATTATAATTTTTAATCATCTGAGATGATTATAAATTATAATTACTGAAAAAAACTGGAGAGGGCGCTTGAAAAATTTTGCTCCAGGGCGCTAAAAATGTAACTACGCCACTGTTTGGATTGCTATAATATACGAGTACCAATTATTGTTATTATCTGTCTGAAATATTGGTTTGTATAAATGTAATGTAGTCATTGTTGAGTCTACGGTAGGGCAGAAAATCTATCTTGTGGAAATGCGAACTTTGAAACAAAATTTTGCATAACTTAGGCCACCCTCTCTGGTACTGCTTGTGTGTGTACCCTTTATATAATATCTGTGCCATTGTAACATGATTATTTATTGATAATGTGATTTCTTGTGGAATTAAGCCAAAGTAGCTTCTTAAATTAGGTTTGTCTAATGTGGTAGCAACACGGACAACTCCTCGTCAGTGTGTAGAAAGTAAAAATAAATTAAATTCATGACATTCATATAGCATGAAATAAATTGTTGGATAACTGCAAAATTGGTTTTATTTTAAAACTCATTCTTGTACTCTTATGCTAGGTGCTAGGCTTATGCTATGCTAAAAAATTGATAAAGTTTATATTATTCATATTACCTATTGTCTATTTTATAGCAAATTCAAATAGTTAAAAATCTTTTAGTTATTTATTCATATTTGTTAGTTTATCGTTTAAAAACCACAATAACTAAGCACATGAGTTACTACGAATAAAGAAAAACACATTTAGGTATTTCAAATTTATATTACACATTTCACATAATAACCCATTGTACATATCTTACCCTACCTTTAGTTATATAAAAACATTTATTCCTATTTCATAAAAATAACAACAAATTTTAAAACAAATTTAAAGAACTTCTATAACATGCGTATATTGCCATCATTCAATGCCATCATAAGAGTTTCTTGTAGAAACCTAATTCATAAATAAATATTTTGATTTTTGATTCTTCACTTCCGACCAAGCCATCTTGATTGGTGAAAAAAATCAGTTCAATTTATGTTATAAATGAATATTAAGGGTATTCTAGCAGAAACGGATAAGTACACAAAATGTCAAAATAAGAAAGAGCATTTAAAAGTTTGACGGCTCATAGTAAAACGGTGAAATAATAAACCCTGATGAACCATAAAACCATAATAAAAAGATTTTCAGTTACCTATACTGTTTTGCTAGATAAAAAAAGCAGAAAAAAATAAGTATCTAATTTTCGTTAAATTTTGCACTTATTCCCTATATTCCCGGTATATGAAAGGCATAATCGCAATATTGTGTAAAAATTTCAAGTAGATCCATTGCCTAGTTTTCGAGTGTTGTTGACACAAACATACGGAAGCAAATTTTTATATAATATTATATAAGATATGATATAAACATAAAAACAAAAGAGACACAAGTCTTTAGATAAAAGAGTTTGTAACAAAAAGGGTCTTATCTCTGTGCCATCTCTTTTTTGTTTATTTAAAAATTTGTTTATTTAAAAAACACCATTGAATTACATAATTTTATTTTTTGATAGCGCCAAATATCATTAGTTAGCTTAATATTTGTAAAATTTAAGGCATCATTAGGAGCACCATTTTAAAGGAAATGTTTTATTCACATTCAATTTATTTTCTCGACAAATACTTTTTTAAATTCTAATACCTATACTATATATAGTTATGAATTCATCTTATAAATCTTAGTAATTACTAGCATATGTATGTATACCTATGTTATATATCATTAATTGTTTTATTTACAACCACTATTCTTTAAGGAATCGATTTTTTATTTGATAACGTTCATTACAAAACCTTATACAGATAAAATGTTTAATATTCACATGCACTGCACACACTCACATACATACATCCATACACACACTCTGGCAACATTCACTCACGCATGCATGCATTATTTGGATTTGGATTTTTATTCTGTTCATAAATGTCATCGAAATACTACAATGGAATTCGCGTCACAAATGACAAAGCGGCACATAAAAAGAACGCCTTTGAAAGAGTCATGGCGGACTCTTGCCTTCACGCGTCAATGGTAAAAGGTAGTAACGATCAATTTCTACTATTTCATTTTAAACTCTAATGGGTTGACGTAAAGTCACATTTTCTTTAAATTACGTACTTATTATTATGTTTGTTTTGTTTTAAATGACAGTTCATGCTCTACGCATATGTCACTTTTAAATGTTCCATAAAATTCGTAGTGTTTTGTATGGCACGCGTGTTCCATGTTGTAGTAGTTTGATGATAAATGTAATAATTATATAGTTGACAATTTCATGTTTCACTGCATCAGTTGTTAAGACGGTTCCAGGCCGGAGTCCAGGAAGTCCTTCAGGTGTAATGGAACACTTCGGGGTAATGTTCGAAGGTACTGTAAAAAAAGACAAATAAGATTGGGCGTGTGATTCAGTAAAATACTTATATATTTTTTGATAAAATTTTGCTTGTGGGTAACGTTACGAGTATGTTATAGAAAAACCACAATATTATGTTTATGAGGATTATTCAAGACAATATATTATGACGGACAAGCAGAAGGCTCACTGGTTGGGATGTCGCTTTTAGATCTGTGTAAAATAGGGCTGACAGTTAGGGTTGCCACCTTTTTTTTGTAATTAAAGTACATTGGTTATACTATACAAGAAAAAAAAGTACACAGTATCAAAATAAAGTACAATTTATTTTTCTTTATTATTATATTTAAAAATATATTTTTTATTGCTTTTTTCAGATTGTATTAAATTAGTATCTCGACTAAACAATTGCACAGCATCTTTACAATCTATATTTAAATTAAAGTAAATAAGTAATTCATTTTTTATCAAATTCAGAGATGCTTTGTTTCTTTCGTCTCTAAACTTATTTACGACTAAACTTTTCAAAAGCATAAAGAAATCACATCATGCGAAATAAAGTATTTTCGTGTACTTTATTGTTCTCATAAAGTATAGAGTACAATTACCTGAAATAACGTACAATACTTTATTATAAAGTACGGGTGGCAACCCTACTCACAGTGAGTGTATAGTAAGGCCAAGAAGACAACGCAAACACAGTAAACAAACGGAAGCCCGGACCCGGCCGAAGACCTGCCCGGAAGCGACCGGCGCTATCTGTTTCATGGTATAGGAAGCCATATTGATAACCCTTGAAAGTTTGTTTACATTCTTTGCGTTGTCTCGTTGGTCTTGCTTTAGAATTGTGGTTTTCTGTAAACTATGATATGATGTAACTGTAACTATGATGTAACTTTACACGCCAGATTGACCGCGGAGTTTATGACAGCAGCACGCGGTGTGGTCGGCTATTATGTGGCGGGCAGTAAGGGAAATCTCACCGTGTTGACGTAGTACAGCGAGCTGGGAATGGTAATCTCGTTGTAGTTCCTGCGAACTGCGTCGACTATCTTGTCAGCAGCCTCTTCCTTCTGAACTATCTTCATAAGCGCCGGGAACTTGATCTTGGGGTTCTTGCAGAGTCCCGTATCCACAATGTAGGGGCAGATCACAGTGAATTTAATCTGTACAATCAATTGCATATCTGATTGCTTTTACCGTGCAATGGTGATTTAATAACTATGTTTTTTGACAGTACTATCAAATCTATTGGTGTGTATGCATAAATGGAGCGAAAAGATCTCTCAATCAACTACTCGAGCAAGCCTCCCATTTTTGTCATATTTTTATATAGCTTTCCTTGTTAGCTGTTATTAGCATATTTTAGTTTTTTAAGACTAATTTTTTTAATAGTTATCGTTGCATGGTTCGTAAATGCACTGTTAACCTTGATAGACTAAGACTAAAGAGTAAAAGATAGGAAGTCCATCCACAAGGTGGACAGATAATAAAATAAGGGCTGCGCGTCGATGGTAGATCCAGGCTGCTTTCAACCGGTCGTGTTGGAAAATTATGGGGGAGGCCTATGTCAAGCAGTAGACGTCCCACGGCTAAGATGATGACGAGTACGAGTAATATACCACACAACAAAAAATATATCTCACCCCACTGAAATCCCTGGGGTCTTCTCTTAACTCTTCGTGCAGAGCCTCCATGATACCTCTTACTGCGAACTTGCTCCCACAGTACGGCACTAGGTTCCTCTGACCGACCACGCCGGCTATTGACGACATCGCCACTATGTGGCCATGGTTGCGCTCCATCATCGATGGCAACACACTTTGAATAAGCTGTGAACATTATTGAAATCCCATTATCCCTAGATCTAGACACAAAAAGGGTTAGCATCTGTAGTTCAAAAGATAATTGATGTTTCAAAAAGAAGTCAATTTAAAGGCCATTCAAAGAGCTACGTTTTGTTATTGATTGCGTTATCATTCAGTTTTTCATATAATAATACTAGGTGGTGCCCGCGACTTAGTCCACGTTGAACGATAAAAAGTACCCTATGTCCTTTCTGGTGTCCCAGACAACGTGTATGCAAAATTTCATGGTGATTGGTTCAGTAGTTTTTGCGTGAAAACGTTACAAACAAACAAACAAGCTCACATTCACATTAAAATTTGTAATATTAGTAAGAATTAGTACGGATGTGTTGTACCAGGAGCTGGGCGTTCGAGCCGGTACCACAATAATTATTGTATTATTATTGCATACCACTATACTTTACAAGGTAGCGCTTTAAAAAATAGTTATAATTTTTTTTTTTTTTTTTGTGTAAAATGGTGTTAAAAAGCTAAACTTCATCTAAATACGAAAATTAATACAGATAGAACCGCGAAATTTATATTTCATGTATAAAATGTATTTATACTTTACAAGAATTGCTCGTTTAAAGTTTTTTTACTCACCCACAAATTAGCTGTGACGTTAACGTCGAGAACGGTTCTGATTTCCTTCTCGCTGTGCTGCAGTAGAGGCTTGCACGGCATTATACCGGCGTTGTTCACGAGGATTGTGACGTCGCCGACTTCCTTGCGAACCTTCTCCACCATCGCGATTACAGCCTCTCGGTCTGTTACGTCACATCTGAAGTGGAATAGATCACATTGTCAACATTGTTCCCCTAAGTTCAAATCCACTCACCCACAGAAACACAACAGCACAAAATAATGCTGTTATTTAACGGTGGTAAAAAGGTGGTTACTTCTTCCAGGTGGACTGCTTAGTAACCATAATTATTAATAATGTTAGTATCTTAGAATATCTGTATTACCTACTCGTACAAAATAAAAATAGATGATATTCGTCAGCATTCTATTCAACTTAATCAAACTTTAAATGTAGTTCCTACGTGGTAACTATCAATATATTTTTTCTATCACTTACCGTTTACGACTTATTCAACTATTACGATTTGTTTATGGCCATATTTGTCAATAAACAAAACGTAATAGTCGAATAAGTCGTAAACGGTAAGTGATAGAAAAAAGTTATTGGACAAAAAAGATAGGAAATATATTTATCTACATTAAAGGTTATTACCATTTTTGGCCTCAAGTGCACGGTTACGGAGATATAGGCCGAAACGGTTTTTGTCGAAATGGCGGCACTTCCGCCCGCCTAATTTGTAAGGATATTGTGCATTTAGGGTCAGTACGTGAAACTGAACCTATTTGAAAAAAAAAATAAGAGTAGTAATTTAGTGCAGACAAAAATTCTCTATTACCTGTAGTATGACAGATTAGATTTGCTTTACTTATGTTCTCAAATACAAAACTTAACGTGATTCACGTTTGACCTCATCTGTGTTTGTCGTTTATTTAGAAGTCGTGTTTAAGCAAATTCTATTTAACTGTTAATTCTTCCTTGTTTGCATTTATTGTAGTACCTACCTAAAATAAATGCAAACAGGTATTGTAGTCCTAGGCTTTGTACAGGTGCGATTTACACCGAAATTGACGTCTTGTGAATCAAGCTTTTATAATAGACCTTTTTAGTGAGTTTTGTGTACTTATTATTGATAAATATATTATCGCAATTATCGCAATTATCACATTTTAAAGTATTTTATATATACCTTAATATGCGAATTATTTTTTATATAATTCACATTATTCTACTATTTTTTGCAAATTTATAGATACTACGACCTAAAGGGCTTCGCAGGAAGCAGCTGGATGAGAAAAACAGAAGACCGTGCGTGGTGGCGAGCCTTGAGAGAGGTCTTGGCAGTGGAAAAACACAGGTTGACGATAATTATATACACTAATATAATAAAGAAGTAAAGTTTTTATGTTTGTATGTATAGGAGGTATTTTTTCGATTTCAGGTAGGTAATTAAAATTCATAATTTATTGAACACGAAATAAATTAAGAATTATAAATTATATTAATATATTTTAAAAATTGAATTTGACACTGAATAATTCAATGTCAAGTTTAAAGTAAACGTAGAAATTTTCGACGATACCTTTTTAATATTCATTATTATTGTTCAAGCAAGATAGACACAAACAGATAAAAATGAAAAGATTTTGTAATTATTGTCTTTGGGTAGTTTCTTGAATAAAAAAATGCACGTGTACAGAGTACGCGTGTCAGAAGCGAAAACTTATTTGGCGGTAGTTGTCAAGCGGAAACGTTATAAAAATCGTCAACAACAAAAATATTCGACCTTGAAACTCATCGCGCGCAAAGAGGAAATATTTAATTTTCCTCTGAAGTGCTTCGATCCCGCTACAACATGGAGCTCTCAAACAAAACTGTCCATCAATAAAATCCTTGTAGGGTCAACAGCTCTTAGTATACCCCATGGTGTTTTAATAGGCATCAGTTTCCACTCTTTACAGCATAGTAAATAGGTATACCAATATAACTACTCACTCGTATCGGTGTGCCTTCCCATTCTGCTCCTTAATCATGTCGACTGTCTCTTGGTTGCCTTTTGGGTTGATGTCCACACATATGAGTGTAGCCCCAAGTTTAGCGAAACGCAACGCCACTTCTCGACCCATGCCGTGGCCTGTGCCTGTTATCTGTGAATTTCCACAATAAGGGTGTCCCGTTATTCACACGAATAATTCACATAAGATGAGAACAGAATACAGGAAGTTCTTTCATCACTCGCTCACCAAATTATAACAGCGACTAGCTTTTTTTGAATTATGACTGCGGATTTATGACTGCAGAACACAATGTGTTGTGCCACTAGTTACCTAGTTATTATTTTTGTTAAATATTTTTTAATATCTAATACTTTGTTTTTATATACCTACTATTTCCGAGTTTACTCCTTAAGAATCGATATTCATATAATTATGTATAAGCCCGGGGTATGAAATTTTATGGGAGTAAAAATCAAAATTGTCACACGGTATGCGTTACGCGCTAGTTTTAATTTTAGAATATCTCTGAAGTGTCAGAGATATTGCGCCATCTACACAATATCACTGAAACTAGAATGTGTTACGTAATAATAATAATAATAATAATCAATCGAACAGAGATGGCGCTGATATTAATTCGTTATGTTCGATAATCGATAAATGTTTTTATAATTTTTATTATGTATTTTATAATCGTTCGTAAGGAGTAAACTCGAGTCGTGCGTCGGAGCTGACATCACACTTTTTTTTAAAAATTTTATTCTACTTTATTTGCGTATAGAAAACTAAAACTCACTAGTACTATTTCTCCATTAACACTCTTCGGTTCCATCGGAACAAAGAACTGGTATATGGAGTACATCCAGGAGATGAACATCTTTACGAAGAGTAACAAAACTTCAACGGTTAACATCACACCTTCGTATATTTTCACACTAATACCTCGCTCGTCCGTCCTGCAATAGAAAAATTGTAAACAATTATTTATTCTGTGGCAATGGAAATTTACTACCTTTTCCAAGAGAAGAGTAATAGACCAGGGCCCCTAGCCAAGATGCAATGTTGTCAGGCATTCAGAAAAAGACATAGGATATCTTTCATCCAGTAAAAAAGTACTGCTTCCAAGGGATCATCTAATAATACAAAATCAACGCCTGACAAAAATATATGAGTAAAAATATGAGTAATGTTTAACTCATAAATACTCATAAATGTTTTATATACCTACTAAACTAGCTGGTGCCCGCGACTTCGTCCTCGTTGAAAAATATGAAAAATTAGCAATATAACGCTTACAACACTTTGGCCAGGCGTTAGTTTTTTATTTTATTTTAGATGATCCCTCGGGCATAGTAATTTTTCTGGATGAAAGGTACCCTATGTCCTTTCTGGTGTCCCAGACAACGTGTATGCAAAATTTCATGGTGATAGGTTCAGTAGTTTTTGCGTAAAAGCGTAACAAACAAACAAACTCACATTCACATTTGTAATATTAGTAAGGATAAGGATATTAGTAAGGATTGTGTTGAATAAATGTTTTATAACACAAGAATAAGGAGCGCGGATAAAGTCACTGACAAAAACTAGTGAAATATTACTCTGAATGCTGTTAAAATAAAATAATTTTAACCGAGAGTTTTTCTCGTAATCTGTAAAATCACCATATTTACTCGTACACAAAAATTCATACGAAAATCTTCCTACAGGTCTCAGTTCGAGGTTACCAACCATAGTAATATTAAACAGTGTAATATTCATTATATTATGTACCTGTATCGCACTGTTAATCGTACCAACCAACGTCAGAGGCGAATATAATACGTTACGGTTGAACTTGACCTTGCTACGTATATTACGTGACAGCTGCTGAATCACATTGGCTCTACGCACTGAGTATACAAAACGCTGCGTTTAAAAACTGTTATGGACGAAATACACGATCAATCATTTGGCGTGACGACAAACTGACGTGACGCAACGGCGCGATTTGAAATCCAGTGTTTGACATAAAGCCATTTCGTGTATTTCGCCCATAACATTTTAAAAATTGGATGACGGAGTAGTCAGTTGATTGTGTTATCGTTAGAGAGATTTGCATGTTTGTTATGAACAAACTCAAAAATTACTGGACCGAAAGCTACATTTTCAGCGAATAACATAGGCTACGCGGGCGAAGTCGCGTGCTTTAGCTAGTCTTAAATATAAAAATCAAACGCCGTGCTTTAGTCTCGCAAAAACTCAAGAACTACTCAAGAACTGAAAAGAGATAAACGAGAATGGTTTCTTCTTTTTCTCGGCTGTTAAACAGCTTATAAAAGACTATTTGGTGGTAGGTGGCTACGTCACATATCTTTTTATAAAACAAAATTATTGAAAGGTTACCAAAAAAGTTAGTGTTTTCCTATTATTTGTTGGTTACATTCATTTAGTAGTAGATATTTAAGCCACGTATTCATGGTAAACATTTGTTTAGCAACAAATGTTTACGCGCGTCGGGCGAGAGCTTGTCAACATGCAGTTGTCAACTCTGCAACACGTAGTGTTGCCAGCAACATGTTGACAGCAACTCCGCAACGCGTTGATTCAACTTTGTTGCTAAACAAATGTTTACCATGAATACGAGGCTTTATTACGAGGAGAAATTTTTTTCTTACTTAAATTCATAGCAGTTTATGACAATAGTGCGTAATAAAAACACGTACGATTCAACTATAAATGCATTTTTATCATTGTCACAACGCGTTTCACATTAATAAAAAATATACAAATTAGGTATGTCACAACAAGACCATTTGATGATTTTTTTTATCGTGTTTATAATTGTCAGGACAAAATGTATTTAAGTAAAGTTGAAATAAAGAAAAAAATTGGAATGTTATTGGAATGTTAGATAAATTATAATCCATAGGAAACGTCAGATATTTGGATGTTATTTTTCTGTGAAATTGACAGGGTAAATACTGTCCGGTTAAAAAATAAATATATTGAATTGTATATTGAATGACTATTTCATACAATAGTTTATTTCGAGATTTTCATATATTTTACTCGAAAACTCTATTGATTATTTTATTGTATTTTAGATTACCGACATACCTAAATTTTTAATATAAGAATCCTGTAGGTATCAGTTTTAAAAACGTTAATGGTTTTTTATTTCTACTGAGTACAAAGTCGAAAATAACATTTAGATAACACTCACATACTAATTTTATACATAACTTATTTATTATTTTAATAACAACCTACTAATAATTAAATTAATAACAACATTAAAACTATAATTTGTTAATGTTTAGAAGTAATTGGTTATTATAGGTTTTTTTTTTCACTTGATGGTACCGTCGCTAATAAAAAGCTACCACCAATCTTTGGCTGCCATCAGGTAGGGTAAAGCGGGGCTAGTTGAGCATATGGGCAAGTTGGGCAATCGAAATATCTCGCAAACTATTCACCGTACGCATAGGCATGATATGGCGGAAAGAAGGGGTCGCGGGAGATGTAATAATCGCGCGATCGCTAGTTGCAGCTCGACAAGCGAGTGAAGCACCAGGGCGTTTTTTTTATTTTGTGACCAAATAGTAAAAAAATCGTTAATCGCAAGTTTTCATCTGTATTAGTCAAATGTTATCTGTTTTCAATCAGGTAAGTGTTAATCTTCCATAAAATTATTGTACTTTTGATATGTAAAGAGGTTCTGGGTATAATTCTTACGGTTTTTTTGTAACCTCACTTTTGTTATAAAATTTCGGGTTGGGGTTAGTTGAGCTATAGTTGCTCAACTTGCCCCACGACTCAAACAACTAAAGTAATGAATTTTTTTTAGGATGTGGACTTACAAGAGGAAGACAACAAGATGTTCTTACACTACTGAAGACTTAAATAATGCTGCAAAGGCTGTCAACGACGAGGGAAAAAGTGTGAATTCCGTCGCCAAAGAATTCGGTATCAAAGAGATGACTTTAATAAGGTTTTTGAAGAAATAAATGAAGGTGGTGATGCATCCATGGGCTATAAAACACCGAGGCAAGTATTTTCTCCTACACAGGAGGATTCTTTGAAAAAATACTTGCTACAAATGGCATCAATCTTCTATGGATATTCTCCAAAAGACGTCCGTCGCCTTGCCTACGAGTGTGGTGCTAAATTTGGTATTGAAATACCACCCAGCTGGACTGCAAATAAGATGGCCGGAAAAGAATGGTTCTGATTTTAAACAGAAAGACTGAATCTAATTCTGAAGTAATATTAAGATTCGTTGATGTTTTGTTGATTCTAGTTTCGGTTAATTATTCAAAGAAAATTACTTTAAGTTTTGTTGTTCTGTCACTAAAAGACTATAAATAAAGAGCTGATTGTCTAACAGATATTTTATTTAATCTCTAGTTAAAATTGAACCCAAGGTTTGGCTAGACATTCTTAGTGCTCAACTTGCCTCGTACCCATGCTCAACTTACTTCTCCTATGGGGTACGTTGAGCATGTTTGACCTTCTGAACATAAATAGTTGTAGCTCTTAAATCTGACTTATTAACATTAAATTACATGGATACTTTTGCTAAGGGATAAATTAGTAATCCATCAGATCGCTAACAACTTATTGAGACTTATCATTGAGGAGTTATATCCGCTCAAGTGAAAAATTGCTCAACTAGCCCCGCTTTACCCTACAACTACTGCTTCAAGTGAGCTGCCGACCCATTAAGGTAATCCTTAATCCTAATCTGATAATATTAATATATTCTAAGAGACAATATTATAATAATATACTACATAGTTACTTTTTATAACGTTTACAAACAGAAGAATTTGGGAATCTAACTTCGACAAAATGCATAAAATTTTAATAATGGCAGGATACATGCTTTTGCCAATATAAATTGGGCAGCCATTTTAATGAAAATATAGATAGATTACCTATATTTACTTATATATATTCCTTTCTTTGGTTAATTATAGGTATAATTAGGCTTTATTTAAAGTATAATTATCCTGTTGAGGTTCCTAAATAAACTAATTGTCTTCTTGTTGACTTATTAAAACAATTTAACAGATCATTTGAGAAACTACCAAGTAAAAATGAAGCGAACTTTGTTGTTAACATAAATTTAATCTTGTTACATTCATCATAGGGTGTAATATGGCAATATTTCATTAAATTTTCGGTGTGCCTTATGTGTATAAATATATATACGCATTTAGGAAACAAGTATACATATACATATGTGATATTTTAGACAAACATAATGCAATACGCTGAAATCCATGTCAATGCTAAGGAGAGGCACAACTCGTACTAGTGTCGCAAAAATATTGCCCAAACCAACCTTTTGAAATATGCTTACCAACTGACATCATTTGTGAATTACCAGTCCTTATAATTAAAATATAAATGGTTTACATTTCGAATGACACAGTCACTTTTTTTTTATTATAAGGCAATGCAGACAGACTGACGGTCCGCTTGTTGATAGCATTTGATGGTACAGTATGATTTCTTTATGTAAAGGTCCTCAGACTGGTTGACGGTCTAATTTTTTGTATAATGTTCTAATAGTAAAAACCAAAAAGAATAATTTCCAGGCCTGCAAGCACTAGTGAGTTGTCAGCGCCGCCAACGCTTGTATGACATCAATCAATACTAATAATAAATCTGTAAGGGTTGGTCATGGAGTAAGTTACTTTGTTTTCAGATATCGTGTTTATAGACTCTATACATGATACTGAAACTAAATTGACCATTTTTACAATTTTTTTCTGTATGTATGTATATAAGTATGTATGTTGCTCCATAACTCTTAAACGAATTAACTGATTTTCATGAAACTTGGTACATAAACATTTGGACGTACAGGACACAGGATAGGCTACTTTTTTCTTTTTCAACGCGGACGAAGTCGCGGGCGTCAGCTAGTTTCATATAAACGTTGAAGGTCAAACGTCAATGTCATAAATTTGCCTCAGTGAAACCCTTAATTAATTAACGAAATATTTTATGAACAAGTGACAAAATAATAATTTATTGAAAAACATTAACACATTTTAGTAATGTGAAAATTAATGTGTGTTTTTTCTTGGCTTGTTTCAGACAAAAACGAGTGTATTTTTACTGTCTATAGTATTTTTTTTATATAGGTAGAATATATCAGGAATATACATAAATACATATTTTATTTTATATTTTTTATATATATTTTTTTAATATTTTTTTAACAAGGGGTGTACTAAAAGTCGCAATTATAATTATAACACAAGCCTTTCTCGTTAATCGCTCTTTCCGTAAATGAAAATCGTATCAAAATCCGTTGGATTGGATGGTTATAGAAGATGTTGCGGAGGCAGAAAAATAGATATAGATATATACTAGCTGGCGCCCGCGACTTCGTCCGCGTTGAAAAAGAAAAAAGCACCCTATCCTGTGTCCTGTGCGTTTAAATGTTTATAACCCGTCGGAAATATCTGCGAACCTGGCTTAATGACGTCATGCAACGGCGCTAGGGGAAGCGCATTCCAGCAAGGTGCGCAGATATTTCCGACGGGTTATATCTACCAAGTTTCATGAAAATCACTTTATGGAGGAACATACATACATAGGTGTACGTACATACAATACCTACACTTACAGATTTATTATTAGTATTGATGATTGATATATGGGGATTTTGAATTGTTTTTGCATAATTTCACAAGTCGGTAGAACGATATTTGCGGTAGGTAATATATTTGTGTTAGCATAAGCCCAATCACAAACGGCATAATATTTAAAGTGTAAATTATGATAGCCAACATTGGTGTTTAATGTGTATCTTGAATTATTAGTTAGTGCCTAATGGATTTTATCAAGTTTTGTTTTTTGCTTTTTTTACTTCGTGAAAAACGTTATTGACGATAACTAATTGTAAGATAATATATAAAAATAAGATTCGCGACACATTCGATTTTGTAGGGTCAGTGACCATCCCCTTACAGAAGATCACAGTGAAATAACAGCACATGTGCTGTTGAGTTTCGGTGAGTGAGTAAGGGATGCCAGAGCCCATTTCCCTATCCTTTCAAAAATTTTTATACTTAATCCTACTATAGTCGGCAGCGAAATTACAGCACCTGTGGCGTTGCTTTAGTTATAGGCGATGGTTACCACCTACCATCGAGTGGACCGTCAGTTTGTCTGCCGACGTTAACATAAAAAAAGATTCGGTCGGGTTCCAATTTTGAATCATACTCTTTAGCAATCGAGACGAGAGTATAGCTACCATTTTCGGTGATAACTGATCGATTTTTTTTTACATCACATAAATATACATTTATATCTTTAAACTTTAGGCAACATGTAATAATAAAATTATTCGTATAGAAACTATTTTACTAATTGAGTTATTATTTTTGAAGATAAAAATTCTATTACAATTATTTTTAAAAATAATTAATATTAATCGTGATAACCTGTTTATTTTTTCGTAATAATATAAATGCATACATAAGTGAACAATGAATATTACCTACATAGGCCACTGCTGTAGGTATAGATGTAAGCCTACACATGTATAAATGATTTGCAATAATAATAATCGTCATAATAAATTAATACATTAATTTTTTGCAAAAATATTTTATTTATCATCAATGTAGCCAATTGATGTTAAATTCCAAAAAAAAAAATTGTATTGTTGAATTTTTAAGTAAATTATTTCTGGATTTCTGTGCTTGATATAAAGTTGATGGGCGCATATTTCTTGAGAACAAACCTAACAAATTATGTGTAAGAAAAGTTTTATTCATTTTTTTTGTTGTATATATAAAAAATAGAATTTTCTACTTACTCCAAAAACAAAACATCCCTCTTATTGCTACGAGTGACGACGAAGGATCTATTGAACCACATTATCGTATGTTTGTCGTACATGAATTTTTTTTCAGTTATACGAAGTGAAGACCTATTTTTTTGACAACTGAGATTCGAAACGCGAGTGTCGAATCCCATTGATCAACAATAGAAAAGGTTAAATCGATAGATATGCGTTGCACCCGGGAGTCGGACTTTCACTAACGCGAACTAATGCAGCGATGCAGTTGCATTGCAACAACCAATTGCACAATTAGCGGAAATGTGCGCGCGGTTGTATATTTCTAAAACCCGTCCTGTTTAGTTAAGGTGATATAAGTCAGCTTTCCTCCATACAAACGTAGATTTACAAAAGTAAGCATGATACCGATTTATCTTGTCGTTAACTAGGTTCGTTGCTATACAAACTAGTAAAAAAATCCATATTTTAACACAAGTTTTAATGTAACTTTGAGGGTGAATAGGTCACTCTAGTTAACAAAAACTCCAAAGTACTTTGCCTACAAACATTGATTAGTTATTCAAGAGTTCAAATAACTTTACACGAAATAGATATATGCAGTAGTTTTGTCAAAAAGCGTATATGCCCAAGGATATGTTTGTATGGTATGAATCATTGTGCATCTCACTCGAATGCTCTTCCCGCGCATTGTGCTGTGTGAGACAGAATGAATTTTAGCTACACGCACGGATGAGTTCGAGCCGCCGACTTGTGTCATCTTAAGGCTTAACACCGCTCATATAATATCACACCCACATAATATAAATGCGAAAGTTTGTGAGTATTGGACGTTTGCTACTCTTTCACGCAAAAATGGCTCACCGGATTTGTATGAAATTTAGCACACACATAGTTTATTACCTGGATAAGCATATAGGATACTTTCTATAAAGAGTAAATTTTAGGTTCCCAAAGGATAGACTAAAATAAAAAATGTGCGCCACCGACGCCTCAGAGATAAAGATGTCGTGCCCTAATAATACTCATAATATGATATTTTCTTAATTAGGTTGCCAACAAATTTTTTTTTATTCAAAATAAAATAATAATATTTATGTTTTTAAATATTTGTGAGAAATATTAACAAGATTTTTTAACAAAATCATAGACATTAACGACATTACCAAGAAAAACATTAGACGGGCTATTGTTTTTATCATTGTTTTGTATTTAAGGATAAATATTAATGTTGTTTTGATACTTCAACAACTATTTTTTTTTGCGTTTGACAATTACCAAGGTGAGATGTCAGATGTTACACATTATATGCGACTATTGTAAGCCTTGTTTACTTTTTTATTATTATTTTTCATTGAAGGGATTGCTCTTGGCCAGCATCTAGCAACAGCAAAGACGAGGCTGACGAAGAAGCGGACTCACCCAGAAAATATCTACTTCGGGTGAGATTGAAGATACAATATGAAAAATTTATGAAACATGAAATCTATTTATGGAAGCTTGATGGAAGCGACGAATTCTTTTGACAGTGTGTTCATCACGGATTGCTTTTATAATACATTATAAATAGAATTTTAATTTAGTTTTAATTTAAATTTTATTTACAAAACTCGAACAAAACTAGACTAGTGAGTGGATTTTATTTATGGATGTAACGATTTAGCTGTTGTTTTTACGCACTGTTTTTATATTATTACGTTTCTAAATAAAAATTCTGGAAAATCCTGTTTATTTTTTAAAAAAGTCAATGTCATGTTAAGCTTGGCACGTGTAAAGGTCAATTGTCGAGGCGTGATCGCGATGCGCGCGATCATCTTGTGTAACCGCACATGCGCTAGCGTCTAAATTGCTGCTAAAGGAGAGGACATGACCAATTATCTACTCACTATTGTTAGATATATCCTTCCTTTGAGGCTGTTGTGTAAAATCCAGTTCATTGTGCTTATATTACTTTAAATAAAATTGAAAGAAATAATGGAAACAATTCGGAAAATCGGAGGAAGCGGACGAAAGTTGCGGAACAAATCTAGTACGATCTAATTTATAAATATAAGCGACCAAGTCTAAGGTAAATCCTAGTGAAAAACACTATCAATCGAAGCAACGAATCAAATTTCTAATTTAGCCTTACTTTTACTAGTTCAACATTACATGTAATTATACAGGGCGTCCAAAGATTATGTGACATGAAGGGAAAGTACCTTAAATATCGTAGATATTTT